>CM076574.1:1106980890-1107437491 GCA_034641835.2 Pinus albicaulis
ACTTACACATTAAATATTGTTTCATCACTTCAAAACATTATCATTGTGTTGCCAAGACATTGCAAGTGAATTCACTAACTCTAAAGACTTGACCATCTGTCTCTATGTGTGTCTTATGCGGGATATTGGCTCTACAATTACCACTATACCAGTTCTCTTCTCTCTCTCTTTAATTTGCATTTTGTCGCTCTAGTGTTATTGTTCTCCTCTTTCTTCAATTCCTGCTTCTTACCATCAATACTGAGTTCATTTTCTGCCCAAAAAAAAAAAAAAAAGAGGAAAAAGAAAAAAAGATACAATGCAAAGTATAAGACATGAAAGTCTATGAAATCTGGAATATAAACTAAAGTAGACTATAAAGGATTTATATGATATATACCTCAACATAAACTATATTTTTAATGTCATTTCTCACCATAAAAGCAAGAAACTCAAACAAGTTTTCTTCAATTGGGAAATAGTGGCCACTATCTAGCCAAATGACCTGTATAAACAAAGCAAATAAAATGTCACCATAGAATAAATTGTATACCTACTTTGTTCTCAGTGTACAACATTTGTTGATGAAATTTTATCTTTACTAAAGTAATAAATGAAAATAGAAGCACACATTTTTATCCCAATATTTTGAATTCTCATGCTTATGGTACATTGCAATTTTGATTTTATCCAACATAATCAAACACAGTAGAGCTATCAATTTCTACTAAGAATGTCTCATGCTCCACTTTTTTAGATGTATAATTTCCTCTAGTTATCTTTAAGATGTAGTGATACCTCAACAATAAAACTTGTCAATTGAAATCTAATGGGTGGAGCAAAGTATTGATGACACAATATTACAACAAGAAACTAAAAAATAATAAGACAAGACTTTGTAAATTGCAATAATAATCGGGAATATATCTTCAATATACCAATCTACAATTGTCAACGTACTATTCGAGGGGAAAGAACCCAATTCCCAGAAGACAACAAATTATATCCAAAGAAAAAATAAACATGTTGGCTACACATTCAAAGGTAAAGTAACTGGGGACTAGCTATATTAAATAATTTTTAGAGTGTAAGGGTAGCTACTAACACCATTAATAATAATTTTAAAATAGATCTACCATATATAACCTCAAATGTGGCAACAATTTTGATATATCCATTACATGTATACATTTCAAAATGTATTGCAATGATATAAGAGTATCAAAAGAAACTTCACATAATTACATATTCACTATCCACTTTTATTCCAAAACAACATTCAAATAACTAATATAAATTACCCCAAAAAATATGCCGAAATTTCCATTCATTGTCATGAATATCCCTAGCTGTCAGTTCTTGGGAAGGTGGTTGCTAAATGAAATCCTGCCCAAAACAAAAAAAAAACTTAATAGGAGACAAATATGACAAATACCCTTACCTTTTTATCCTTTAAAAAATGCAGTCTTCTCTTTAAAAAAAGTCTAAAATTCTATGCACTTATCTATTAAATCACAAATATAACAACAACTATTAGAAAATAACAACTGCACAAGTGGAGGACAAACTTTTTCTGCAGTGTGATGTGGCACATAAAACCTGTTGTCGGTGCTAGTGTTACTTGCAATTATCATTTTACAAAAGTAATTATTCAGTTACTTGCTTGGTGTGCCAAGTTTAGAACCAAGATACCAATATTTTTTCTCTTGTTGCAGAGTATCATCAATTTTTAGTTCCCTGCACAAATGGAACTAGTACCAAATCATTTCTCGCCAAAATTGGCAATTATGGCAAAGCACAAATAATGAAACTGAAAATGTCTTACAAAATTAAGAGATTGCAATTTAATTTGAGCATATACTTCCAATTTAATTTGAGCATAAGAGATTGTCCAAATATGCTTTCCATTCAATAAGGTGTTTATTAAATTTTGAATGTTGTATATATAACGATATGAATAAAGTTTCCACAACCAAAGAAAGGATGAAATGCAAAGAACCCACATGCATTATAACAGTGTGAAGTTGGCGGATTAATTGAGTTGGAAGATTCAGATAATTGGATATATGAGCCTCAACCTCCTTGTTTGTTGAAGCAACTAACTGAAATCACATTGATTATGATCGGTTTCATTACGTAACATTAAAATTTCAAAATATTGGGGTCACATTTTATGATGAAAAGAGGATAAGAATTTGTTATTTTCAGTCATTTGTATCCAAAATAAGATTTCAAATTAAAAGTTAGTGAGAAATCGCCTCACCTCCTCACTTTGACCCTGTGGAAAATAAACAACCTTGCTCCCAACAACAGGTAAGGACACAAGTGATCTGGCACGGGCATGCCAAAGCTCTGAATTAAGGCATCTCCTTTCCTCTGCTTGATGTAACATGAACAAACAAATTGTCAATTGCATATTACTTTAGAAACCTCTCGACATTCCAATAGTAACTGTGTAAAGCAATATATATTATGATTGTAAACGTTTCAAGATAAAGCACATTAACTTGAAAAATATTCCAAATGACTGTATTTTCCTTAGACATTTTTACATTAATTATTTTTCTAAGGTGTCACAGTTTGATATGATGAGTTAATTTAACATTCTTCGCTATCTCAATTTCATCTTAATATGAAATTCTAGAATAAATAAAAAAATCACTGAAAATCAAAATCATTCTAACTAGAATAATGGATTCATTAAAAAGGTAACAAGCACCATTTGCACGTTTGAGCTCTTAGAAGAAGTTAAGAGGCAAGTCATTAAATAGATATATTTTATTTAACATTCCATAAGACTTTGTGGCTATATGGGGCAAAGAAAATCTTACATCGTACATGACATTTTAAAAGAAATTAATGTCAAAAATGACAACAAACAAAGATAGAGGTGAAAATATGATAACCAAATCTTGGTCCCAACCTACTCATCTGATTAGACTTTTAACCAATTCATAATGCTTTGCAAGTTATTCAAGAAATAGAACGAAAGCTAATATATGAAGGAAAGTATAAACCAACTCTGAAATAAAAGTTGTTTCCCTCAAACCAGCGTACTCTTATAACTGATTACACCCTAGTAAATTTTGATAAAACCACATATGATAACATATTCGGTTCATTTTGTCTAAACACAATAAGATGTGAAAATATATTATAGCTAGGAAGGATAGAATAACACTTCTTTGTGCAAACACCATTCAATGTTTTTCACTCCCCCCAATGGTATGATATGGTTCAATCCATCAATAATTTCCCCTAATGGATACAAAATCCCTGATATAACAAAACAAGAACTTTATTGATAGACATGAAAAAATTTGACATCCAGAGCTCTCTGGGACATTTTACGAATGAGTGGCCGAATGTTTGGGTTTACATTTTCCTTGATGGCTCAACAAATGTTAAAAACCAACATTTAATAAATGTTCTTGGTGTGTTGGCTAGTGATGCAATATTCCTTGCAATCCAAGACTCCTCATCATTTGTACCATATTTTGGTAGCATTTCATACCTCTTACCAAAAAGTAATAATGATATAGGGCCATAAAATATGACACAAGTCATTAAAGATAATGTAGCTAATTGTAAAGTATCAGGAAAACCATTGAGCATGTACATCCTCACATTTTCACTCTGATTTTTTGCTGCACATGTCGAATATTTTAATACATAATATTTTTAAGCACATAGAGCATGACCAAATCAATGCCTTGTAGTCCATCATAAAATTCATCACAAGTCATATTTTTGTCCATTATATTTACCAGATTCACTTTAAGTTACAATTACTTAAGTTCGCAAGGACTAGATATTGTAGCCATTAGCTCACCTTTAAGTGCTTTTTGAAGATAAGATGAGAATTAATTTGTATAATATGATGGTGAGTGATTTATGGGAGAAATTGAGGATACATAATACAACAAATAGAGACAGTGCTTTTCTAGTGTAATATGTCGTTGTTTATCCTATTTTTTGGTCACAGATTAATATTTTTTGCAATTCATCAAATCTAGCACGACTCAATTTGTAGATTGAGATCAATCAGTGACTGGGGAATTGCATGAGCAAGAGGACATCATACTAGGACAAATTAAGGAAATTGTTGAGCCTAGAGATGTGAACTTCTACGATTGTATTTGATTAGAACTCGCAAAATAATCAACAAATAGAAATACTCTAGTACATGCTTTAACATACACTGTTACACCAAAATACTATTCTACATCATGGTTGAAAGCAGTAGTGCCTATTTGTAGGGTGAAGAGAAAAATGCAAATGGATCCATAGGTTTAGAGTGGTCAAAGGAAAGCATTAAAAAATCTTGTCACTGATGGGTGTGATATCATACAACAGCAATTGAGTACCTACATCAATGCCCAAGGATTATTTGGTTATGCCTATCAATTTATATGTAATGGAAGATGAAAAATTCACTCTAGTTGCAGAACATGTATGATGTTTCTACTCCAAAGGTGCAGCATTTTGAAAAATTGGGTGCTTCCACGAGTACTGAACACTTCTTCCATAAAGAAGTGTTGAACCACCTACATTTTCATACAATGTCAACAAAAAACACCTTCAAACTATACCCGGCAGAGAGATTACTCTATGTGCATTACAAATTGTAGTTGTCCCATTATAATAGGAAAATATTGATAAAACATATATCACAATTGGGATAGTTATCCAAAGGAGGAAAATTTGGAAGCTGGAGCATTGGCCTTGGAGAACTTGGACATTACACCTTTTGATGATCATCATCATGTTGAAATGCCACCCTTGCCTACTGTCATGTTCAGCCCAACCAGGACTACAACAACATCAGCTTCAAGTAAAACTTCATCTTTGCAATTTACCTCCACATCCACATCCATGTGTATGCTCGTGGTAGTGCTAACAGGAAGGAAAAGTAAATACTAGATTGATCATTTGTTGGAATTTAACAAAATTATCTTATCTTATTGAAATAATTTTTTGTTTTCATTTCTTTTTTTATGATATTAAATATTTCAACTTTCAGAATTTTAGTTTATATTTTGTAATATAATATCTCTATTTTGGAAAGTGGACACATGGCCTATTTCATAAACATGACTCTTTGGTCATTATGATCTATTTCGTAAAGATAATATTTTAGGCATGATGGCCTACTTCATTTCATAAAATCATTGTTTACTCTTCCTATTATCTAGTTCTAGTTTAAGTGTGTAGTTTGTAACCGCAATATCAACAATATTATCTATGTAGTACTAACAGTTGACAGTCCATGATTAATCCACTAAGATGACATGTTTAAAACTTCATAATTATATAGACATTTTGCATGTTTTTTTTAATGTGTATTTGTAAATATCAACTTTATATCGCAATTTGTCATAGATTCAAAAGATGATTTTGTTGTATGGTTGAAATGGGTATTTAATGTACAAAGAATATATTAGGATGTGAGGTTGTGGACCAGTGTTGCTAGCGTTTATAGCAGGAGCCCCTGGAGCATCATTTTTCAGAAAATAATTGTGAAATGGTGCTCTAGAAGCTCCTTCTTAACACTCTAGTAAGACTGGTCCACAACCTCACATCCCAATGTATTATTTGAACATGAAATACCCACTTTAACCATACAAAAAATCAACTTTTGAATCTATCACAATTTGAGATAAATTTGACTACATCAAGTTACCAACAACCACTCCACCCATTGACATGCTCACTAGGCTAGATTTGTCAACAACAAAAGAATTCATCCCACCCATCAGTTATGTAGAAGAAGAATTAAACTCCAATAAATTCTCTAATATAAAATTCCCTAATATTATTAGAGTGAACCCATGGTTGGATGAGAATTGTAACAAGAAAATATCACCATACGAAAAATACCAAAGCATTGAGAACTTTGCAATGTTGTTAGTAAAGACAAAAGAGAGTGAATTTGCGAAAAATGAACAGTAAAAGTTGCCAATGAAATCAAAATATAAACCTAGGGAATTTTGGAAAGAACTACAAGTTTGGAAGCAATTTCAAGGAAAATAATACAATTTCACACTATCATATAGAGTGATCAAGGTATCATATGGAACCGAGTTCTTCAAAATGTGAGGATCAAATGATCTTTCAAAAAATCAAGAAATATTCAGTTTGGTCATCTTCTTAGTGTATTAACCCAACTGCATAGGGTTGGTAGGAGTTGTAACCTTAACCTCTACAAAACACCACAGATCAACCTCCTCTAACTGCATCTGTAGAATGCACTTCCGATGTGTAAATTTGGATGCACACACTAGAAAGTCACACTCTGAGACCAAGACTAATGACTAGTCATATATGTAACTCATGGAACACACCTCAACCAAACAAATCATCCAACGGGGGTAAAAATTATATCATGAACCTATCATGGGTGAAAATCAACTCTCCTAGTCATAAACAATGTTTCATTCACTGGGATATCAGAAGCATCTCACCCACAACCCTCTCACAGGTAGCACCACTTATCTCAAGTACAGTTTAGCTTCAATTTTTGAAGTTGGGGCATTAGAGACACTGAGAACCTCCAACAACTCCCTCTCCCAGGTAGTATTTCATTCCATATATAGAATTGAAAATCTCAAAAAATACGGTCTGATACCCTGTTAAATTTTCAGAACATGGTATGCATATTTTCACTCCTAAAATGAAACTCTAACCACTAGGAAACTGAGAAATTAACCTCCTATCCACACAACAGAAAACACAGTCCTAGATCTATAAACACATAAGTTTGAAAAACACAAATAACAAGCTTTGGAATAGCACAGTGTAATGTACTAAATTTGAATAATTAGAGCTCTGGAAATTACAAATAGAATATAGACTTAGTTGCACACAATTTCTCATATCTTAACTAATGGGAAGAAGAATATGATTACAAAAAATAGCTCAAAACTCAATAAACAACACCCATACCCTATCTTTATTTTATACAAGAATAAAATTCTAAGGAATTACAAAGACATACCATCCTTGTGGTGCACCCATATTAGGAGCAGAAATCCTTACAATTGGCTACCTAAAAAGGTGTGCCCACACATACATGATAGCTTTGCCTAGGAACTAGAACCTAGGTAAATTTGGAACATCCTCTAGCTCGTGCACTTTGTCTAAACCTAGAAACTATGCCTTAAACAACATTGAAAAAACACCTGCTAAATACAAAAAAAATGAGCTCCTTCCTAAACCAGAAAATAAAATTCTAATTGTGCCACCTCAACCTCGCAGCAACCCAAGGCTACATAAAATCTAAGGTTGCTACAGATCTGTTGGTGCAAATTTTCTCATCATTTTTGCACCTCTTTTGTGGGAGAAAACATGTGCAGCAATAGGTAAAACTAACACTTTCAACCTTCCCACTTCTATAGAGCACTCTAACCATAATACTGAGCAGCAGCACCCGCATCTTTGAGTAGCCATGACTCATGATAGCCACTTATCCTCACTCTAGATTCATTTTGTAATAGTATGTTCTAGACAATCTTTGAATTTCTTGTACATATTCCAAGGGAGACCATTATTTTTGATTGTTAAATATGTTTGAGTAGCTACTCCCTAAGAAGTGAATGGCAGTTGGTAAAGAGACTCGCTGCAATAGGAAAAGGCCCATTCTGGACATTTTTCTTGGCTGCAAAAATCTTGGAGGTGAAGTTATTTGTCAAGATATTCGCTTGTTGTATTCATTAGTATGGGACCGTACCTTGAGTATGGGGCACCCATGTCTCTCTAAAGGAAATCATTTTTTTTCATGTTAAAAGAATGATGATTGGGAGCTCCATGGAAAAGGCACCTAGAGTCATTACTGCTCCAAGAATTTGGTTGGATTGTTATGGAACACAAGCACTTGATTTGAAACATGGTACAGTTCATGTCCTTGGCTAGGGATCAACTGTATATGTTTTGGAAGCCATCGAGGTAACTTTAAGAAAACAAGTTTTTCATGTAGAGCACACTTTTATTTATCTGAGAATCAAGAGTAAATCAGACACTATTTGCAACCCTCCCCTCAAAACCAAGAAACCATTAACCCTTATAATTTGAACATTTAGAATCCCTGTCTATGATTGGCCTCTCAAATCTTATATCACTACTACGTGAGCTAGAATTTGCATCATCATCATGAAAATCATCGGCTTCAAAAGCATTCTCACTCTCCTCGGTCAATATTTGAGGACTCTCTTCCCCCTCATCATGTGCATCAACATCATGTTCTCCTCCTGCCTCAGCACCAAACTCAACCTCTTCATCTTCATGTATATTCCTATATTGCA
The DNA here is from genome assembly GCA_034641835.2 of Pinus albicaulis. Taxonomy (NCBI): domain Eukaryota; kingdom Viridiplantae; phylum Streptophyta; class Pinopsida; order Pinales; family Pinaceae; genus Pinus; species Pinus albicaulis. The sequence continues at coordinate 1,106,989,170 of CM076574.1, forward strand.
TGTTTTCACCATTATCCTCCCCTCTATGCACAACATCTGTACCAGACACTACATTGCTAGCATTGGCATATAATGAGTTTTTTCAATCCTCAGTCTCTGGTGTAGCTGACAACTCACTTTCTTCTATTTCAACTTTCAAGCTTCTATGTACAACTCCTTCTTCAAGATATCTCAAATCCACGGTCTTACCTTTGATTCTTAAGCCAATATCTCATCTCTCAGTTTCCTGTCCAACATTGTGTGACAAAGTCTAGTTACACGAGTGCATATACATATACAAGTTTTAATAAGGGTTCACATACAAGAAAAAAAAAAATTTAGCTCACAGGAAACAAAAAAAAGTTAAAGAGACAAAAATGATAGTGACTTGCAAGCAAGAACTCTCTTGGTATTGCACCTTTCATCTCTCAACCGAAATAAATTATTGAGAACCACAAAATTGCAAGAAAAAACAAGTACACATTTCACTCCATATCCAACCATAAATGTACTATGGCATACTATAGACATATATCGTAATGAACTCAACTGCCATGCATTGTAAATTTATAACAATCAAAAGATCATAAATCATTCCAACCACTAAGAGACGTATGAAATCAACGTGGCAAGAGAATAGCTCATAAATTATTTTCACTATGAATCATCATAATTTATATATCATGTCAAATTAATGAAACATAATATGGGAGGAGGGAGGTATTTCACCAGAAATCAGCTACGTTTCAGTTAAAACTAATGCAATACTTAAATTTGAGTTTTGTTAAGCATCCTAGTTGTGTATTTTAATCAATGATGTATTGTGTCCAATTTCCTCTATGTATTTATAAATTTTAAAAGAACAACATAGACAACTCTAGAACCATGCCTCTACTAAAGGCCCACCCTATATTTTATTAAAGGCTCAGGCCTACTCTCACCAACCATTTGCCCAGGCCTTCAATGCAGTGCACCCATCCCTACCAAGAAAACCACAATAATCTCAAAATGAGAGACATAAACAACAGAATAGGTAAAAACAAACTTAAAATTATCTATATTACACTGCTTTTTAAATCCAAATTCTTCTAATAATTTTTAAGTCTCTTGAAGTTGTGAGTGTTTCCCATACATGGGATAAGTGTTCTGACGTGATGCATGGTATAAAGCCAATTGTCCTGAACTTGAATCTGTTGGAACTACAATCAAAAAATTTAAGTCATCTAACTTTTCAATGCAACCAACCTGCATGGTTGTACCAGGAATCCCATCAGTAGCCAGTGCAATGGAATGAAAATTTCCACCCTCAATTTTATTCCCATTTTGGTCAGTTTCATGAACACCATCTCCCTTGATGGAACTCTCAACATTTTTCATTCTACCCCTGGCAGAGATTTTTGTTCCCATTATTAAATTTTTCTCGCCATTACCAACCAGAGTTTGTTGTTTCACATTAGTGTTTGCAATATTTGCTCTAGCACTGTCATCACTCTCCCCTATTATACTTGTTGCACTACCTTTTACAATAGAGTTCTTCACTTTCACTACCTCCTCTATGTCCTCTACACCATGAGGTTGCGGACGGGCACTATGAGCTATATTTGGCATCATCATCATGAAAATCACCAGCTTTAGAAGCATTCTCACTATCCTCAATCGATCTCTGAGGACTTTCTTCCCCCTCATCATCTACATCATCATCATGTTCTCCTCCTGTCTCAGCACCATAATCAACCTCTTCATCTTCACATATATTCCTAGCATTATTTTTTGCATCATTATCCTCCCCTCTAGGCACAGTATCTGTACTAGACACTACATTGCTAGCATTGGCATATAATGTGTTTTTTCGATCCTCCGTCTCTGGTGTAGGTGACAACTCACCTTATTATCTTTCAAATTTAAAGATTCTATGTACAGTTCCTTCTTCAAGATATCTCAAATCCATGGTCCTACCTTCCATTCTTAAGCTAATATAGTGTCTCTTAGTTTCATGTCCAACATTGCGTGACAAAGTTGTAATATTCCCAAATGGGAAAAGTAGGAATATAGTGAATAAAACTAGAAATAGATGGGTAAATCAACACATCAACAATGGAAACCAATATGGAGCCATAAAATTCTATATAAGGACATAAAATAAATACAAAATAGTGAGGCACAAGTCATATGATATGAGGAAACAAGCCTCCCATAAAAAATCACCCCGAAAAGTGAGATGTTGCTACAATACAAAATGTCAGAGAGTTGCTACAGCGCAGTAATAGCATGCATAAATGCAACTGGAGATCATAAAATGATACAAATATAATTATATATTCCCCAATATATGTTCTACAAATAGATCTAGGCCCTATACCACCTTTCCAAGAGAACTCCAAAGGGTTTCTGGAAAATGCACACTATGTGCCAATGTAAGTTGTAGCCCTAGGGCTAAAGGTATGCTGCAACAACATAAATGAGAAGATATGGCTGAAACTGATGTAGGATCCTAGAGCTCTTCTCCAATAGATCCTCTAGATGAAAGAATGTCTCCTCCACTAAAGAAATCACCTCCCAAAACAGACACTGCAACTACCCCTACAACTCCTCCCTAAAATAATGTAGATCTGGACTGAAACTGCGCTATAGGGGATGAATAATCCTTGGTTTGATGCCAAATATATCAAATAATCCCAAGGGTCTTATTTACTGGCCTCTCAATGGAACGAAACCTTCCTCCACTACAAAACTAGCTCTGAAGACACCCAATGAAAACCTCGACTCCTGCACCCTGCAACACAACACAACTCTAAGAAGAAACTATGTTGTTGAAGAAAGTTGTAGCTTGGCCAAATTCTAGAATATGGAAATGTAGTGCAATACTCTTCCAAGATTCCTTTCAAGGAAAGAGGTGGGATTCCCACTCGGGAACACCCTATTCTGAACAACACTGCAATCTTAGCTAAACAGCTGAAGAGAGCAAGAAGTCTAAATAGACCGTATACAAAATAATAATCCAAACATGCCCAATATGGCTACCATCCCCATCCTTATATATGTGATTAGCTTCCTCACCCTTGGCCCCACTCATTTAGGTCACTACTTCCCTGCAAAGAATCTCCAACCAAAACTGCGGTGTTCCTCAATGAATGCCACTCCTTCATAACAGTGTTGTTTATTTGGTCAAAGTTGAGCGAGTCTTCATGCTCCAGCCCCTTTTCACAACTAAGGGTCTTCAATCTAGCTTTTTAGATGACCTCCATTCACACTAGGAGTGTCTTTATTCCTAATAAGGATATTTATGGGTCTCCATAACCTCTTATTCCTCCAACTACGAGAAAATAAAACTTTAATATTCCAATTAGTTGTGTGCTAATTTAGGAATATTATAGTACTCCCCTCCCAAATGTTGCTTGTCCTCAATAAATTGCAAGGATAGAACTGAAGAGCCTCTCCTCTTCCTCCTGTAGCATCCTTATATGATAATTTCCTCCAATGAGCAATATTTCCTCTCAACAATATGTCCCCTATTTGCTCCTCCCAAGTGTATGAGTAAGCCTTTAGTGACAAATCCAAATGGCCTCCATCATGAAAAAGTGGAATATCCATGGAGGAAAATATATGTGTTCTAGAGGCCTTCTTCAGGCATGGGGTCATTTGATTATTGGGAACCTTCATCCCCATGTGAAGCTCGAAGCCACAATCTATCATCCATACAAAGCGAGCCACCCTCCAAAATGGTAACTCATGAAATTTTTCTTCCACCTTTGGCTCCTGCAATGTAGGTGGGTTGCATAAGTGAATATGATAGACCAAATGGCCTACCCCACGTTGTCTCTATCTCCACTTATGGAAAGTGTAGAGTTGCTGCTAATATTGGGTTGCAATAATGTTTCCCCCAAGATACAAAAGGACAGTTGAATCTCCCAAGACCCCTTCTCTAGTTTCATGAGCCCAAACCATCCCATACAAAGTGAATGGTACACCATCACCATGAGGTATCCTACTTAGAAAAATATTGAATGTTATGTGCAATTTTGGATGGTACCAATTGTTTCTCTAGTGGATATAACACAGTTTTACCAACTGTTGTGTTAGAACATCATGTGGTAAGTTGTCTCTCAACAAGTTGTTAGTTGTGCATGTTTTCTCATCTACTAGGAAGTAGTAAATGGCATTATATATCAGCTGAGCATAGCAATAATAACAACACATTTTTCCAAAGCCATGCAAAGAAGGGCTATCTCCATCATAAATGTTGGTCCTAGAATGACCGTGAAACCCAAATATAATCTTGCCCTCTTGTGGAGCAATGCACTGTACATATATGGTGAGAGAATGAAAATACTTTGTGAAATTATCAATAAGTACAGAAATACATTTCTTACCATGCATTGTGAGTAGGCTGAAAGTGAGGTCCATGGATGAGCCCTGCCATGAGAATCTCATCCTAGACTTCTACAAAATGAAGGGATGCATACTCCCCTTGGAAAACTCCACCAATAGATACATACTCCCAAGTGACAGTGTTGTTGGCCTTTGTGATAAGGCTCTTGCCACTTCTGACTCCATCCTTCAACATACCACATGCTGAAGTCATCCACCATCATGCTGCTATATGTGCGAGACTCCTTCCTATGTGGAAGTACCTCCTGATCCTTCAATGTTGAAGGGTTTCCCCTTTGCACTTTGATTGTTCCATCCCTTTCTCTTGAAATATCATGCAAAGTATGGGAGAAATTCAGCCCATACTCTCCCAAGAGTATCCAAAGAAAAAATATCTTTTGTTTCCTCCTCACACCTCCATCATACAAACCTTGAGGTGAAAACATGATGATTGACATGAAGAATGCCATATCATCACAATGTACTCAAAGTACTTGCTTCCATATGATGCAAGTGCCATGCCAAGTCTCAACCACCATCATACCCTTTGAAGTAGGATATGTCACATGCTGACCAAACTCTTTCAAGAGTATCCAGCACAGCCTTGCCTTTCACTTCCCTGTGTCATAGATCTACAAGTGGCTTTCCAACCTCTTTCTCATCAACATCACCCATCCAAACAATGGTGAGTGTATATCATCATGCTCCAAATTGGTATTCCTCCAATGGAGAATACCACCCTCCCAATGCAAATCACTATCTCTACACTTCAAGGGATGTTGAAGTACAACCTCCTGAAAATATCCAAATAAAGACCACTCATCAATGACCAAGTTGACCCCATAAGGATCCAGATATGCTATAGGAAAAAGCTTCTCATAGAGTTGTGAAGTGCTCATCAAGAAGGGTCTATCAAAATAATGGGAGATGTCATCCATCATAAGATGTCCTCCATAAACCATCTTCCTATCCCCTGCTATACATGTAGAATGGTCACTGGAATGCTCCAATAATGGTTGGCCTCCCAACTCATCACTTTTGCTCAATGACAGCACTATTGATCTCCATGATGGTGCATTTGTTGTCTCATGATCATGTACAATGTTGAACATATAGTTCTGCATTGGTTTATTTAGGATAATACTCATCCTATCCTCAAAAAATCTACACTCCAACCGCAAGATTTTTGTGGAGGTAAACAATGTCATGCTAGGATGAACATACACCTCCTAATTGATAAAATCAAGGGTCCTTGCATAGTGATACTCTGCTACTCCAAATCAGCAATGTGCTTTGACCCTAGGTCATGCATTTTCCATGATGGCATGTTCCAACAATCCTCCATATGATGTGCTGAAATAATGGGAAGTGGAAATATGTGCATACCTTGGTAAAGCTTGGGAGAATCTCATACTACTACAAGGGTCCCTTCCTCCGGTGTGATGACTTCCCCAAATAGTGATGAAGATGGTTGCTCCTCTATAGTTGTAGCAGTGCTGGTATAAGTCTCCTCCTCCTCAGGCATCTCTGGAATAGTGCATGGGAGTCTAAATGTCAAGAGATCAAGACCACTTTGAAAAGGTGTAAGTGTTCTTTCTCTTGATGCAAATGCTCCTGTAGCAAGTGGTGGTGGAATTTTCTCCTCTTACTTCTTCTTGTCAAACTTCTTGATCAACCTTTGAGTGAAATATATATATGTAGTCACTTTTGCATGACTCAAATGGCTGAACTAGCAAGTGTTTACTTCACCCTTAAGGTGAAGCACTGCAATCTCAATAGCTTCTCTCTCTACTACTAGATGTAGTAGGAAACAATCATCCAACTTCATTCCCCAAGCCCTTTTTGTGCATGTGGATGACCCATCAAAAGTAGTCAAGATAAATCTATTGTTGCAATTTCTTCTTTCTTCCTTGAGCTGGATGAAATGTGGGAGAGTTAGATTCTCCTTGAAAGCCCTTGCTTGATATTTTTATTCTTGAATATACTCACTTAGAATCTGATGATCTAAGTTTCCTCCATCTCCATGCCTCTTGTCTTCTGCTTCGAAATAAAAGTGCCTAGTATATTTCTTTGGAGCTCTATGCAATATCGATTCTTTCTTCTGCTAATAGGAAGTGCATGGACCTTCCTCATCTTGAAACCCTAACGAGGTCTCCATTTTTCTTTGCTTGACCTCCTTGGTGAGGTCCCTCTTAGATCTAAAAAGAGATTAGATAAAACTCATTCTTTCCATCATTCTTATCTCTTTCTCCTTCTTCTTATTCTCCTGATAGCATAATGGCTGAGATCCATGGGCTGAGCCAAGATTATGCTCTGATACCACTATAATATTCCCAAATGGGAAAAGTAGGAATATAGTGCATAAAATTGGAAATAGCAGGGTAAATTAACACATCAATAATGGAGACCAATATGGAGCCATAAAATTATATATAAGAATATAAAATCAATACAAAATAGTGAGGCACAAGTCATATGATGTGAGGAAACAAGCCTCCCATTAACAATCACCACAAAAAGTGAGATATTTCTACAATAAAAAATATTGAAGAGCTACTACAGCGCAGTCATAACATTCATAACTATAGCTGGAGATCATACAATGATACAAATATAATGATATATTCCACAATAGATGTTCTACAAATATATCTAGACCCTATACCACCTTTCCAAGATAACCCCAAAGGGTTTCTAGAAAATACACACTATATGCCAATGTAAGTTGCAGACCTAGGGTTGAAGGTATGCTGAAAAAATAGAAATGAGAAGATATGGCTGAAGTTGATGTAGAATTCTACAACTCTTCTACAACAGATCCTCCGAATGAAATAATGTCTCCTCCACTAAAGAAATCACCTCCCAAAACAGACACTGCAACTACCCCTGCAACTCCTCCCTAAAATAACATAGATCTGGAATAAAACTACATTGTAGGGGATGAATAATCCTTGCCCTGATATCAAATATATAAATTAAGCCCAAGGGGCTTATTTACTTGCCTCCTAATGGAAGGAAACCTTCCTCCACTGCAAAACTAGCTCTGAAGACACCCAAAGAAAACCTCCATTGTTGCACCATGAAACACAACACAACTCTAAGCAAAAACTGCGTTGTTGAAGAAATTTATAGCTTGGCCAAATGCCATAATGTGGAAATGTAGTGCAATACTCTTCCAATAGGCCTCTCAAGGAAAGAGGTGGGATTCCCACTCAGAAACACCCTGTGCTGAGCAGCACTGCAATCTTAACTAAATAGTTGAAGAGAGTAAGAAGTCTAAATAGACCATATACAAAATAATAATCCAAACATGCCCGAATATGGCTGTAATCCCCTTCCTTATATATGTGATTAGCTTCCTCACCCTTGGCCCCACTCATTTAAGTCACTACTTCCATGCAAAGAGTCTCCAACCAAAACTGCGGTGTCCCTTAATGAATGCCACTCCTCCATAATAGTGTTGTTGATTTGGTAAAAGTTGACCGAGTCTTCATGCTCCAACCCCTTTTCACACCTAAGGGTCTTCAAACCAGCTTTTTAGATAACCTCCATTCCCACTACGAGTGTCTTTGTTCCTACTAAGGAGATTTATGGGTCTCCATACCCTCTTATTCCTCCAACTAAGAGAAAATCAAAATTTAAAATACCAATTATTTGTGTGCTAGTTTAGGAATATTACAAAAGTCTAATTACACAAGTGCATATACATATGCAATTTTTAACAAGGGTTCACATATAAAAAAAAAAAAATTAGCTCACAAGAAACAAAAAAAAAAAATTAACAGACAAAAAAGACAGTGACTTGTAAGCAAAAACTCTCTTGGTATTGCACCTTTCATCTCTCAAACCAAATAAATTATAGAGAACCAAAAAATTGCAAGCAAAAACAAGTACGTATCACTCCACATCCAATCATAAATATGTTGTTGCATACTACAGACATATAAATGGTAATGAACTCAATTTCCATGCATTGTAAATTTATAACAATCAAGAGATCATAAAGCATTCCCACCACTAAGAGATGAATGAAATCAACATGGCAAGAGAATAGATCATAAATTATTTTTGCTATGAATAATCATAATTTATATATCATGTCAAATGAATGAAACATAAGATGGGAGGAGGGAGGTATTTCACTAGCAATCAGCTGTGTTTCAGTTAAAACTAATGCAATACTTATATTTGAGTTTTGTTAAGCTTCCTAGTAGTGTATTTTAATTAATGATGTATTGTGTCCTATGTCCTCTGTGTATTTATAAATTTTAAAACAACAATGTCAAAAATTATAGAACCATACCTTTACTAAAGGCCCCACCTTATCTTTATGTAAGGCTCAGGCCCACTCTCACCAACCATTTTCCCAGGGCTTGAAGGCAATGCACCTGTACCTACCAAGAAGACCATAATAATCTGAAAATGAGAGACATAAACAACATAATAGGTAAAAACAAAATTAAAATTCTCTATATTAAACTTCTTGTTAAAGCCAAATTCTTCTAATAAGTTTTAAGTCTCTTGAATCTATGAGTGTGTCCCATACATGGGATAAGTATTCTAACCTGACACATGGTACAAAGCCAATCGTATTGAACTTGACTCTGTTGGAACTACAATCACAACATTTGAGTCATCTAACTTTTCAATGTGACTAACCTGCATGGTTGTACCAGGAATCTCATCAGCAGTAGGTGTAGTGGAATGCAAATTTCCACCCTCACTTTTATGCCCATTTTGGTCAGTTTCATGAACACCATCTCCCTTTGTGGCACTCTCACCATTTTTCATTCTACCCCTGGAAGAGATTGTTGTTCCCATTATTAAATTTTCCTCACCATTACCACCCAGAGTTTTTTCTTTCACATTAGTGTTTGCAATATCAGCTCTAGCACTGCTATCAATCTCCCTATTATACTTGTTTCACTACCTTTTGCAACATAGTTCTTCACTTTTACTGCCTTCTCTGTGTCCTCTACACCATGATGTTGCAGAGGGGAACAATGAGCTAGATTTGGCATCATCATCATGAAAATCACCAACTTCAGAAGCACTCTCACTATCCTCAGTAAATCTTTGAGGACTCTCTTCCCCCTCATCATTTACAAAAGTATCATGTTCTACTCCTGCCTCTGTACCACACTCAACCTCTTCATCTTCATGTTTATTCCTATACTTATTGTTTCCACCATTATCCTCCCTTCTAGGCATAACATCTATACCAGACACTAAATTTTTCGCATTGGCATAAAATGTGTTTTGTCGACACTACGCTGCCACATTGTTATCAACAAAACTACTCTCATGAACTCTCATCCAAATTTCCCTTACTACAATGGATTTGATGAGTGTGTTACATATTATATCTGATGTGCACTAAAGGAGAACAATGGCCAAGAAGTCCAGGTATAAACTAACAAAAATTGCAAGCACATACAAAATGATTATAGTAATAATAGTATAAATAGCACCATGGAAATCACCCTACAAACACCCTAAACACTCAAATGCTTATCTTTCGAAGACTAGATCCTATCTCCTTCCATTGTTTTGATTTCATATAAATTGAATGATTCCACTTTCACCGTATGAAAACGCTACTGATAGAAGAACAAGAGAAATTCACAGCTACAACTTTACCTATCACCCAATTAGGTAACAAAAACTCAATCCTCTTTTGAACTTCTCAGAACACCTTAAACTACATTCCTAAAAAAGTGCAATTAAGTCAACCCGTAAGAAACAAGATATCACTTCCAGCAACTATAGCAAAATTTTCCAACATTAATATCCTTAATAAAACATCTTTGGTATCAGTTTTGGTAGCTATAGTTTCCAATCATTTATAACATTAGTAGTACATCTTTAAGTTTTGTAACAAGGAGCCAAGTTTCTTATTCAGGCAAATTTTTTACAACAAGTTTAAAAAATCCATCCTTTTGAATCTCAAAGGCAAGAACTAGTCATCTTTGCAAATCATTTACATTCTAAAGTGTCATCAGTAGATAAAAATGAACCTATTATGTCTACTATGGAAATAAATAATGTCAATCTAAATCAATGATCTAAAAATATGAGGCACTCTGGATTTTTCAAGCAAGGCATTAAGATTTTTGTATATTCTGAAAACATAAATAAAATGAACAAGGCTCCAAAAATATTTAAAATTATGTTTCTCTCATAATTCTAAAGGACTCCTAGAAAATTTAAACTTTTCTCTGTTTCTAACTAAAATCACCAAAATATTGTGAGAAGGCCATAATGTAATGCAACATTGACTGTCCCATCCACAAATATTTTAAGAAAACACAGTATGCATAATCAGGGGGATAAGGGAGAATAATGAGGAAGAACTGAATTTCAAATGAGGGACACACTTCTCCTAATAAGAAGTTGAAATTTAGAGAAATATAATGTGTATCAAAAATCATAATCCTTAATGTGCTTAAATTTGTGCAAAAGGATATTAATGCACATCAGGCTGTGATCTGGTAGCAACTTGGAGTAGTTTTTCTGAAAATCCTCACAGGAATGCTCCTACCCTGCATGGGGTATGCTAGATATGCCTATTAACCGTGGACCTTGTGCCAATTAATGACTGTATTGTTTAGGCCTTGAAGCAGATAATTTCAATAACCGTTGGTGAGGTACCAGAAACCCATTCTTTGCAAATTTGGAAGATTTGGAGGGTTTATCATTCTTAAACATAGAGGTTCTCGTTTACACCCTTTTTTTTTCCAAAAAATGGACTATCATGGAAATACACCCTTTTTTCCAAAAATATTTGAAAAAAAAACATGTATAGTGAGCTTCACTGCAAAGAACATACTATGGTGCCAAGTCCGAGTAGTATCCATTCCACTAAAATGAAAAGGAACTTGCACACAGTCCATCCTTTTGACCTCATGCAATAATTATGGGCCAATATAAGTGGGTGATAACAACAACACAAGCATGGAACCCTTGTCGATGGCTAACCATCCAAACAACATCGACTTGCACACAATCCATCCTTTTGAACTCATGCAATAATGATGGGCCAATACAAGTGGGCAAGAACAACAACGCAAGCATGGAACCCTTATCGACAACTAACCATCCAAACAACATCTATATTTTTCTCTGTGGGTATCGTTTGGTTTGGAATTAGGCGATGTAAATGTGATTTGGGCTGCAGGGCTATATAATGTCTATAAGAACGACCATGCTCTATAGTTCCTATGTTCTTTGAGTTATGAGACTGTGATAAATTTGATTACACCCATTCCAAATGCAATTATTTGGATTCTCCCCATTTTGACATAAATACAATATTTTTCCTTCATATTCATTTTTCCATGGAAGCTTCCCTATAGAGGCCATATTTTCCTATCTGTTCTATTGGACTCAGGCAGAAACCCCATCAAACCCTTCTTCAAAACAATTATATCAATTAAAATCAAGAAACAATAATATTATGGAAAAAAATATAATAGCTTCATGACTAAGATCAAGGATCACCAAAATATTCACTGCACGTTGAAGGAAGATATGTGCCTCTCATAAAAATATTGAGCATTTCAGGAAAACCTAACTTCCCATCCCATTAATAAAGGAAGAGGGTTTATCTTTTAATAAACAACTTTGTGCACCAGGTTTTTCTACTTTCTTCCACTGAGGCTCCTCCCCACATACCAAAATTCCAACAATTCCCATAATAGAATCTTAGTTGTTCACTGTGTCTTCAAATACACATCCAAGCACTTGATATTTTCATATTAGGTGAACTCAGTTCCACACTAGTAATATTCCAAAAGGAATATAAAGCAAAAGTAAGCAGTTTCCCTCCAGCTCTCAAAAGTATCCCACCAACATATCTGGTCGAGAAAACTTCAAATGCATTGCATTGTCTTGTAGCTCTAAGGCCTCCAACACTGATGCCAATAATAATTTTAGAAACTCACTTTGAAGAATGCAAGTAGTCATATCAAAGTAGATCCCAAAAGATTCCTTACTGTTTTTGGAGTCCTTAAAACACAGTGAGGCCAGCCCTACAACTTTACTGAACCCAATCCCACCATAGTAGAATTCCTATGGAAACTGAATACTTCAATTCATGTTATAAATTAATATAAGTTTTTGAAATAGTTCTTTCATTTCTTTGATAAACTCTTCACTGAATCCTCAGCAAAAATTTCCACGAAAACTTCAATACTATATCATGAAGGTCCTCTATAACCCATAATTGCCACTGATTTGATGCAACAGTCCCTAGAGTCTTCCTTATGAGAGATAAATCTTTGTCTCCTACAGATGCTTTCAGAAAATAAAAGTAGACCTCAATTACCAGCTAATATTCAACCTATAATATGTCTCTTTGATACTCAAATATATATTCAATGTTGACTACCAGCTACAGACACCCCTTTCAAATCTCATCTACATATATATTAAGGTTTCCTATTAATGTGAAGGAATGGTATGCTAGATAAACTATGTTCCATGAGCTTCACCTGTTCTAGAATTGGCTGCAGTTTCAGGTTCTTTTCCTATAGCTTCCTTTTATAAATTTTTGTATCATCTCAGAATCCTCATAGACCTCCATCTTAGGGATCCCTTTGTCTGCTGCCAATTTTAGTAGGAACTTCAATCTAGGCAGCTCAAGATAATGTTTTTTCCCATGCCTAGACCTGCTTTGAAGACCAAAAAATGTTTATCAATGATATAAAAAGTTCAAAGAACTTCTAGCATGATAAAAAGATAATTTTTTTTTACTCACTTAATCAAATAAGCCCGAGGACATTGAAAAAAATGGGAAAAAAAGTGTCATCGTTTGCACCACTTATGCAATAGTCACCCTTTTCTATTATTCATAAATATGTGTGAAATGATTATTTCCTTGAGCTTTGTCATGGAAGAAAATGATCATGCCATCTGCCTTCGGAATTTTCCAAACAATGTTAATGTTCTTGCAATGATTCATAAACTGGTGGAAAATTTTACTGTTGTTATCCCCTTGATCAAGGTAGATTACCTGGCTCTCAGGTCTCCAATACTTGATCTCATTCATGAAGCTATCATTTAATAAGGAGGTCTTAAAGTCTATTCTTCCACTGGCTTGAGTTCAAGAATCTTGGAAAGAGACATCCTAGTTAGACTATAAAAAAATGGTTTGAAGATAAATCTACCAAAACATATATCTCTTCATTTGATTTCACTTAGATCCATTTGGCCGGAAATAAAATCTAGCATCTTCTAGGAGGAGGTTCCTCCATTCCATGGTCAACAACAAATCAAATACCTCTATGATGGATTTAAATATAACACAAAGCCAAAATTCCTTCTCCGCGGAATGGACCATCCTCACCATGAAGATTCTCAAATCCATTCCCCTCATTGGTATTGCCAATAGACACCATCATTTAAATATAGAAGAATAAAACATATACCCAACATGTGTCTTAATAAAAACATGCAACAGAATGAAGGAAAATGAATGAGAAGAGAATGAAAATAGATCATTCAACACAAAGGGAAAAAAAACAAGCAAGAGCATACATAGACCTTGCCTCTCATATATTCAACAATAATGATTATGGTATCCTTTAAACTCCCCTTCAAGCTCTCAATAAACCATAACCATGAGTTGCAGGGATATTAAGACCCTCCCTTAGCCCTCTCATGAAAAAAACCCTACAAATGTGAATTTTTGTTAAAGCAATTTCACTAAGCACAAGAATGCTTCATGAGGATATTTTTAATGGTGAGAGCACTCTCAGTCACCCAAGGAAACCTCTAGGCTCACTAAGGGATTGTTTCAAGTTCCTTGTGTTCATTCCAAAAGAACTAGAGAAGTGCACTTCAGAGAGTGCCTCCCATGGAGGCATGGAACACTCGTTCATACCCTAAAGAGTGCTCCCAAACAATTTTGTCACAAGAGTGTGCTATCAAAGGTTCTTCTAAGACTCTCTCACTCAAAACACTCAAAGAGGTCAAGAATCAACAATTGTGGGAACAATTCATTTAAGAAAAAATACAAAATTCGAACTAATAAAATAGGATGAGGTAGCAACAAATGAGAGTTACTCACTATCATGATTCAAATGTATGGATGAAAAATGTAGGAAGACCATAACGTAGAACAAGGTCAATGTATCTCAATTATTCTACCTTGTGCCAGATAATCAAAATCAAGAAAAAATATATGAATAAGGTCAATGGATCTCAATTATTCTACCTTAGCCCCAGATAATCAAAATTTAGAAAAAATATATATGACTAATGTTAGCACCCCTATATTCATAGGAAATATCTAAATCTCAGGGTGAATGGGGTTTGATCTTGAACCTTCCAGTCTAGATCAAATAAGGGAAATATCCAAGCTCAGAGTCATTTGTGCCTGAAAATTTTTTCTCAAATGTTCTTGTTGATAGCCTAGATGGATAGTTCTAAAAAATATCTTTTCGGTGGTATATAGAAGTCCCAAAACTGATTTCAGAGCCAAAAGTTATTTCAATTTGAAGGTCTCTAAAATGGAGAGGAAACTAACCTTACTCTATTAATTTTATTAGAAGGTTTTTTGTTGACTGCAGAACTCCTTAGAGGACTGGAAAGTACGGTTTGCAAACTAAGTACTTTCTTGTGTTTTCTCTGAGCAGAGAATTAGATCTCCCATTGTTGAATTGCATTTCTCTAAAAATCATTTCTCATGATTGAAACCTTTTGTATTATGAAGCAAAACGACATGGAAAAATGAAGCTGACATATCTTTATTTAGAGGGTATTAATATTTTTTTGCAAAAAACAACACAAGACAGTGCCTGAACCAAGATTAATCACAAATCCAACTAAGAGTAGGAGTCTGGGTTGTTCTTGGAAATTATTTATAAAATCTTATGCAGGGGGGAGTTCTCTATGAAATGGTAGTGGATGGAGATGAAGGTGAAAACATCTTTCAGGAAGGTTTGAAGTTTTCAAATGAAAAATATCTACCGCTTGGTTAGGCTGCATTCGGATCATGCTTAGGTGAAATATATCAGAGACGTCATTCATGGGGGAAGACTAAATAAATGTTGAAAAATGCAAAGAATTTTTTTCATCGTTAGGACTTGAAGCTTGTGTGTAAGCTTTGCCAAGTAACAGTAGAGGCCATGCTTGATATGCAGATTGGAGATTTTGTATGTAGGTGCCCAAAAGATAGAAAATATGTACATTTTCCTGAAAACCTGAGTTCTGTTGTTGATATTTACACATTGGTAAGAGAAGTCCTATGGATATATTCCTCATTGAAAGGGAAGCGTTGTTGTACCATATCACTTGGATTTATATGAGTAAAATATTTTGTAGTTTATCGTGGATGCAGTGTTGTAAATTTGTTAAAAAGCAGATGTCATTGGTGTTAGGATGGATGCATTATGCTTTCTTTATCTCTAGCCAACTACCTGCACATTTTCGAAAGGTGTCCATGCTATTATCTCTTCTGCATCTACCCTTAGAATCAGGTGGATTATTTTCCTTATCTATGAGTCATGGTATCATTCTTTCTATAGTTCATTGGGCAGCATATTTTCATCAAACATCTCTTAGAGCAACATAATTTCAGCAACATCTTATTGTTTTAGATTCAAAGCCTAAATCATTAGCTCTGATAGTGAGGAACATAATCATAACTCAAAAGAATATATAACAAGAGTGCAACAAGTCCTCAGACTTATTCTAGAGACTGTGGAGAATTGAACTTGAAAAAAGGCTTTCTAAACTTCTGAGGGGAATTGAAGATTCTTGGCTTGGTCCACGAAAGTGCTTCTTATTGGGAGAACCCCTAGAAGCTAGCATCAGTAATGCTATAGATGCACATATAGAATATTTCAAGAAAAGTTTGGGCTTAGAAGCAACAAGTGCACATGTGGAAACTCATTTTCTAGATGATTAAGGTCTATTAAAAGTTCTTTTAGTTGGCAGTACTTCTCTCAGATATAATGAAATTGAGAAGGGTGTTTCTTGTCTGTTGTGGAGGAATTTTAATATTCTGGAGAGCTTTAGGGAAGATAACTTAGAAATATCTAAACGAGAAGAAATTGTTGGAAAAACTTCCAAATCACTTGCACTTGCACTTGTCTTTAAAAATATAGAAGCAGATATGACTGCTCATAAGAAGG
This sequence comes from Pinus albicaulis, assembly GCA_034641835.2. Taxonomy (NCBI): domain Eukaryota; kingdom Viridiplantae; phylum Streptophyta; class Pinopsida; order Pinales; family Pinaceae; genus Pinus; species Pinus albicaulis. The sequence goes on from CM076574.1 coordinate 1,107,005,654, forward strand.
TGCATGATAATGATTCAAGACTGTCTCCATGCCAGGAGAAACAAGAAGATTTTATAGGTTCAAATATTACTTACATCCAGAGAGATCGAGTGGTTCTTATACTTGATGCAAATTCACAGGTCCTTCCCTAGGAAAGTTTACCAGTACTTAGGAAACATGAATTTTATTGCATGTCCTCAATGAGCAGCATCTTGGCAGTAATTGCTAGCATATTTAATGAAGCTTTCATTGATGGATTTGCGAAAAAAGAGAAGACTTTGTTGAAAGGAATAAAGAACACCATGCAGGAAAGAGCTTCAAAGAAACCCATAAAGTTTTTGGTACTAGAACAGCCAGCTAGTTTACCAATTACTTACCCTTACAATTAAAATTCTACTTGTTGAATCCAAGTGGAGACCTTGTTATCACACAGGATGAATTTGAGGATTAGTTCAAGAACCAGAAAGGCTAGGAGGGTAATCTAGGAGTTGTTCCTACTCCGAGGGAGTGCATTTCTGATCTCCAAAAGCAAGACCTGTTTATCTATTTTGGACATGGCAGTGGACAACAATATATTTCTCAAAGGAATATAAGAAGAATGGATCATTGTGCTGCAGTAGTGGTAGGCTCTCTTATAGATGGGATTATGAACCTGTGGCCTTCTATTATAGCCAACTTATGGGATGTGACAAATGGTGATATCAATATATTTAGTAGGATCTTGTTGAATGTATGGCTTGAATCAGTGTCTAGTCATTGCAGTGAATTGGAAATGCTTGAGGAATTTCAAACCACACAACATCTGGTGGCATCAAAGGCACCCAAAACCTTGCCTCAACCAGGCATACTTGGAGGGTTTTGGAATTTGGGATCCTAATGATACACAAGTTTAGTTGTTTCAGTGTGCCAATAGACCACTCACCTATGGGTAGATATTTATAAGCCTTGACAAAGCTCTGCCAATTCGAATGTAGTTGCATATACAAATCTAACCCAATATTTCCAGGCAGACAGTTGAATATTTCTTTTAGATTCCATGGAGAAAGATTAGTGATCAAAGATGAATTGGAAATTAGTTATCATGTGGCATAGATTTTCAAGGCCAAATTGGAAACTGAAAAACTAAATAGAATTGGAGTCTATGACAAGTAATGAAATAAAAAATAAAAACAGAAACAGAAACAATTCTACTATCTAATCTTGATTTTTCTTGCCATGAGAAATTCTCAAAGCTATAATAAGCAATGAATGAAATGAGTCCATGACAATTGGAATAAGAAAAGAAGATGGGTTGGAGTTTTTATAAGCTCTAAACCATCCTCCATAATGTTTGGGAACTACTAGGGCCTTCACATAGTCCACAATGTTTTTAGAAAAAGGAAAATAATTAGTCATATTTCAACCATATGGGGAGTGTTCCCATGAGTGCTACGAAAATTCTTGGGAGCACTTGGATGTGTAGCTTCCCAATTCAATCACACACTCCTATAACACCATATCCATCACAGGAATGAGAGGGGCAAGTGAACTCCCATGTAATATGGGTTTCTACTAGGCCCTCCACATTTTTCCCTTGACAAATTATTCATGTAGGCTCCAATGAAATTGAGCCTCAAAAGCAGACTTTCAGGCTTTATCCAAAGGGATTAAAGAAAAACACATGATAAATATCCAAGAATAATCTCATGAATATATTATTGTATTACATATGAATTGCTAGGGTTAGAATATGGAATGATGTCCTAGAGTTTTTGAAGATGGATAAAAAAATCTAGATTTTAGCATTTAGATATCTAACTAGACAAAAAAGCCAAATCACTGTAAGTAGAAAAAGTTTGCACTAGAACTATTTTGTACGGGGGAAATAGTGAATGATTTTATTGGAAAAAAGAAAGCATTTTGAGCTTTATATGTTTTTCAATCGACAAAAATAAAGCATTATGATATTTATATGTTTTTCAAAATTCAAAACCATGTTATTATTGTTTACTAACTTTATAACCATGTTATTATTGTTTACTACCTTCATTATTATTTCCATGACACAAATTCCATTAAACAAGTAGTTGTCCATGTGATTTATCTTTTTTTTGGTTGCAAATCCACTCACTAAAGTTTCTTATGCATTGATGCATGTTGTAGTCATTGGTGCATCTGAGTAAGAAGAACCAAATCTACATGTTTGTTTCTTGCAATGTGGCCTTTTCGAAAGAAGATACTAACGTGGCCTTTTGGAAAGAAGATACTAACAAAATTTATGGTACCGTGAATGTTGAAAAGAATCAAAGGAATGGATTCCTTGATTTGTGCCTTGATTCAAGGAATCGATTTGGAGATCTTCTTAGTCATGTACGAGTTCCAGTGATCAAGACGAGTTCAAGAAGAAGTTTGACTACTGCAAGTTTGTGGAGTAGGAGTTATATGTTCTCTAGTGTGATTTAAATTGGGAATTGAGTGAACAAGTGGAATTAGACTCCTAAGTTTTAGGAGGATCCAATTAAGTGTGTTGACTTTTGCTAACTAGAAAAGTTCCAGTTCAACTCCTAATTTAGAAAAATCACTAACAATTAGTTGTTAAGGAGAGTAAATCCTCTACGGACGAGAGGAGATCCTACTAGCCCAGCACGGGTCTAGCAACAATCATCAAATGCTATAGCGCAAGTTCCTAATTGCGAATAAATAAGCCAACGATGGAGGCCTACCTGGAGTCTAGTGCTATGATTCGTAGAAGAGACAGCGTTCCCGTTCCTCAGCCTCGGCAGATCACGATCCCCACGATCTCCGTGAATGGACACCTGCACATGCAAGAAAAAATACGAATACAAGCATAAAATCCAGAATACACAACTATATATCAATCAGAAAGGATATAACTCATCATTATCATAAGTGAAAAACAGAGTGGAACCATAACCAGTAGTCATTCATTAATAAGCAATCGAAAGAGAGTACAACCAATGTTCTGACGCTGAGGTCTCCTTCGGAGGGGTCTCCAGTCGTACACGTCTCGCAAATCCTGCCAGGGATGGGACAAGCCTCTCTTAGAGTCTCTCGACGATAGTCTCCTTGCTCGAGTTTGGCCTTAAGGGAAGAATGAGGGCTCTTGCAGCATGAAGGCTCTTGGGAATTTGAGAACTTGGAGATTCAAGGCTTAGGCACTTCGAGACTAGCTTGCAATGGCAATGGGAAAGCTTTTATAGATGGAGGAGAGGGAGTTGGGATCCCTATAATCGTGGGATTGGCCCTATCTCCAAGGAAGCTTCCATGAAAGGTGGCAAACCACTTCCCTTCCATGGAACTCCCGGAGCCAAACCTCCCAACTCAAGATAGACAATGGTTTCTGAGTCTGTTGAAACGAAACTTCCGCCATCTTATTTTAAAAAACACTCCTTAAATTGGCTGGCGCGACTACGACTCTGGGACAGAGCGCCAGTTGGCGCGGCCTCTTTGTAGGATTTTCCCCATTGGCGCGAGTGATGAACTGGCTACCCGCGCCAATGCAAAAAGGGATGTTTTTATGGTTTTTTGCAAGGAGATGTCTTCAGGGCAATTGAAGCTCATATTTAGAGGAATGCAATGATAGTGGTTTCAAGGCATGACATTGCTCACAGGTCACAGAATGGGCCCTCCAATGTGCGGGACGGGGAATGGTAGGGACGGTGACAAATTACTGTGTAACAGATGCCCCTTAAAGCATGAGGCCCGAGAGAGAGAGAGGGGTGAAATGCTTTACGAGAATGTGTCCAACTGAAACTCCGTTGTCGGAAAACCTGCGTGGAGAAATACAACTGATATCTCAAGTACATGATGTATATGTGGTATAGGCGCAACCATCCATAACAGAGTATACAATAATCCAGTTCCAAGGTATGGACGCAGCCATCCAGTGAGGATCGATAAACAGACTCAGGTATGGTCGCAGCCATCCAGTGAATAAGTCATGTAAATAATAATCCACAAAATCGCAGCCTGGATTACAACAGACACAATCCAGGGTCTTGCGCTCCATCTCGACCCGAACAAAGTACAAGTTCAAGCATGTGAATATGTGAGCTGAAGTCGAACATGCAAGAACATCGCCTGATTACCAGCCAATGATGAGAGCTGTTACCAGATGCGAGAGGAATCACCAATAATGACGATGGCCCTCAAGGTACTACAGGTACAATCTACGGCATGTGAATCAATGAGATGGCGTCGAACACCCATAGAATCACTCGATCGGAGGCCAATGATGAGAACCTCACGTCGAATGCGACGAACCTACCATTGAGGCATGCAGGCTCCAAGGTACCATAAGGGAGTCTCTAGATCAGCTTCCTGGATAATGAGCTGAAGTCGACAGGGAGTGACCTTGATCGAAGGTGGGCCATAGTGTTTCCCACATCATCGACAGGAGACAGAGGAACATGATGTTTTTTTGTTATGAATCAGGATCATATGAGAATCAGGGGAAGGGTGATATTTGCAGAGGTCAACTTCTCTTGAACATATAATGGCACAAATAATGGTTTTGGCAGTATTTGACATCAACGGATCAGAGGTCATGGTGACGAGGCAATGAGCAGAGGAGAGGTCAAAAAGGATTATCCAAACCCACGGAGGCAAAGTGAAGAAACGAGATGAGATGTCCCCAACCCGACACGAATGCAGACAAGTGCCATGTTCAAGAGCGACATACTGCCGACACGACAATGATGATGGTTCCATTTTTCCCCCACCATTTCTGGCGAGTACCCCAATTATTTTTGATAACAAGCTTGAAGGGGATAGCATATGCTTGTAATATAAGTCCACCCTTCGGGCGAATCCATCCTAGTACATTTAACGAGCTCCAGGAAGGAGGAACTCAGAGAACGTCATTTCGACTGAATCCGATGTCATCAGGGTTTAACGAGTCTGACAAAGGAAGAACTCAGCATCTTTTCATGTTTAGAGAGTTTGAAAAGACAGCAGAAAAGTAAACTCCAAAGGTCCCTTTTCGTCAATAGTTCCCCAAATCCGAAAACATAGAAAACAATATCCGGGAAAACCTCCTAGTCGCAATAGGCTAGGGTATTCCTTTTTCGTAAATAATCCATCCCAGCCTAAAAAAGGGGTAAACGTATACTGGGTAGATGTCGTTTCGCAACCACTTTAACAAGATCGAAACGACAAGGGCCTCGGAAATCTTTTCATGTTTCGAGAGTCAGAAAAGAGCTAAAAGATGACTCCAAAGTGACTTTTTCATGTTTTTACCGAGTCCGAAAAAGTATAAAATACAACTCGTTTCGCCGTTTACGTTGCATAAAAACCTGTTTCTGCACAGAAAGGAAAGTGTAAAATCCATTTTCGACAAAACATACGAAGTTTCAATTAAAAATAACTTTTTAAACTTAAAATAGAGCTCAAAAAGTTATAAATAGGTCTAAATGGTAAAAATTGAAATTACTTTTACTTTTTACCTGAGTGAAGAGCAACATTGGTCCATTTACCGTGCAAACTTCTGGCGGCGATTACGACCGATCCGGGCCACCATTCAGAATTCCGTCAGTTCCAGGTAAAAGGCGCTTCCTCATCCTTCATTTCAGTCCATTTTTTAATAGTTTTCCATCATGCAATAGACTTCTGTGGCAACTTTTTGAATTTTTAGGGCTCCGCTCATTGGCGCGGGTATCGGGCACGGACCCGCGCCAATGGGCTTTCATATGCAAAGGGATCGCGCCAACTGGCGCGACTGTTGCTAAAACAGCCGCGCCAGCGGCCGAACCCAATTTTCCGCCTAAAAATTCAACATTTTGATCAATCTGAATGAATTTTGAAGCTCAACAGAGATCTAATTAAAGGTTTGTGACCATGTTGATGCAGGAAACCGAGAAAAATGGTGATTGAGTGGAAAGAAAGAGAGCATGGGGAAGAGGACGAAATGGCCATGGAAAATGAGGCCTGCATGAATGCCCTCAGAAACTGCGGGCTCAAGAAATTCTTCCTGACACCTTGTTTGCGTGCTCAACCTGAGCTACTTCAGTACCTGGTGAGCATTTGGGATGAACAAGAACAAGTATTCAAGCTACGAGACCAGGTGTTAGAACTGGACGTTTCTGATGTGTACTTCATAACCAGACTATCGCGCAGAGGTCCGGTACCCATACTGACAGGGAGCAGACCGTCAGGTGAGAAAATGGAGCAAGTGATGGCACGAGTGTGCCCACGGGCACAAATGGGATCAGGGAGTAAAAAGGTGGATATCCACCCGATCCCCGATCTGGCACTACGAGTAGTGTTGCATACCATCACGCGGGCTGCGGGATTGCAGGCACTGCATGAAGTGACGAAAGCCCAACTCTTACTGGCTTCAGAGTGCATGAGTCCCATACTGTTTGACTGGGCCACAACAGTAACGATCAACATCAAGAGACAACTGACGAGATGCAAACAAGCCAAGCTGAAGCAGTTTGGCTATGGGTCTATACTGGTATTGTTCATTCTGGAACGATTACCAATCTTCCAAGGCCAAAGGGCCGTTGTAGCGGAGCCGATACCACGAGAGCCGAGAATGGCTCGTTGGGTAGCACTAATGCCCAGAGTAGGAGGAGGCCAACAGATGTCCTGGAGGCCAAATTTTTTTAGGTGGTTGCGGCGCCAGTTGATTGTAGTTGAAGACTGGCCTTATGCGGGGACAGACTTTACTGGAGACCCAGATCTCCCACTGCCAGAGGGAGAGGATTGGGATGAAGAGCTGGGTATGATCTGTTTTTATTTTTTATGTTTTATGATTTTTTTGTTAATACATGTCTGTTCTGACAGCAGTTACATGTGTATGCAGATGTCAGCCCAGAGAGACCAGCCGGGATGTCTCCTATCGCACGGAGAACTCAGCTCGCAGTCGATCCTCATGAGGAGGGCGCGGAAGGAGGAGAGTTAGTTCAGAACTTTGAAGGGATTGCCTGAGGGATTCCGGACTACGCCCGGCTGGTGGATGTACCGTTAGCATATCAGAGACATACAGTGGGAGTGCCCAGTCACCTCCACCGTCTACTGAGACGCCTAGTGCGTGCAGTGACTTGTTATCATGAGCACCACGCAGACTAGCATCCTAGGGTTTTATTTCATGCATATTTTTGAGAGACGTGTCGTCTCCGGATGTAATAAGACGAATATGTATATTTTTTTGATCTTATGTGACACATGCTATGCAAACATTTCGATATCTATCTATATACATATCTATTTCTGGATGGATTTTCCTTTTACATGTGATGATGATTTACAAATTATGCAAATGTCAATCTAACACCAAATTAGCTACTGCATCTGTTAATGTATTCATGTACCGGGGTATATGTTGATATGTAATATAGTCAAAATTTCTCTCCAGTAAATGAACACGCAGATACAGACGTAAAATGTGTGGATTTCTTACCGAATAATGACCGTTCAGTTGTAATACTACAAGTTGTGAGTCTAGATATACAAGCAATTCACGGATACCGAGGTTTACAGCCTCAGTTAACAATTCTAATACAACACTATATTCCGCGACGTTATTTGTAGCACGTCCTAGACACACACCTTGCAAGTTTACCAACTCACCAGCAGGATCATAGATTACCCAGGCTGCCGAAGACAGATTCCTGGTACTGCGGGAGGCACCATCCGCGAACCCAACAAACAGATTGATAGACATCTGCACAATCAGGAAGACCCGATCAACAGAAAGACGTTAACACAGCACACCACACCACAAATGCACACAAATGAATAAACACACCTATGTACACACACCACACAAAAAATGACTTTAATTGTAGTATTTCTTCAGGTACAACCCATTTCTGGGCCGCGCCAGCGGAACTCCTTCATAATCTATAAGCTCATAGGCCCCATTCTTTAATACCCGTTTAACTATATAGGGCCCATGCCACATGGGTTGGAACTTCCCCGCCCCAAGCTTATCGTGTGCTTGATCATACAGGAGGACAAGGTCCCCTTCAATGAAGGAACGTGGTGAAATAGATTGATCAAAATGAGCTTTGACCCGCTTTTTTTGTGCCTCAATCACTAAGGCAGCTAAGCGGCGGGTTTCATCTAACCGTTCCAGATACAGGAGACGCTCTTCTTCAGCAGAAGTGTCGGGTAGAAGTTCTACAGCTAATTTCAAAGAAGGAATCTCGCATTCAACCGGAAGAGTGGCTTCCAGACCATACACCAGTTGAAATGGTGTGAATCCAGTTGCACTCTTAGCAGACGTTCGGTAGGCCCAAAGAGCTGAGAACAGTTGGAGGTGCCAATTTGATTTATGAATCCCAACTGTTCGTTGAAGCATGGTGACCAAAACCTTGTTCACTGCTTCAACCTGGCCGTTTGCCTGAGGGTAATACGGCGTTGAGCTATCGTGACGTAAGCCCAACTTTGAAGTCAGCTCAGCCATCATATAATCTCGGAAATGAGTACCGTGGTCAGTAACGATGGCTTGCGGGACCCCGAAACGTGCAATGATATGGTTGAATATGAATTGGGCAGCTGTCTTACCGTCGGCAGCTAGTGTAGGCATCGCTTCGGCCCACTTGGTGAAGTAGTCGACAACGACAATGATATACGCATGCCCCCCGGCCGAGTGAGGGTTACACGTCATAAAATCCACGCCCCATTTCGCAAAAGGGCCGACGGTAATAACATGATGCAAAGGGAGAGGCGACGTGCGCATCTTGCGCTGAAACACCTGGCACGCGTGACATTTACGGACTGCAACGATACAGTCTTTGAATATTGACGGCCAGAAATAACCTGCTCGCAGAATCTTCTGGGCAGTAGCATATCCGGACATATGTCCACCACAGGCGCCACTGTGGCAGTCATTTAGAACCCTTTCAACCTCTTCCAAGGTAAGGCACCGGCGGAGCACCGAATCTACTCCCACACGGTATAAGGTATCTCCTACGATGCGGTAGGGTTGAGACTGATGCCGAATTCGACGTTGGGCATCTTTGGTCAACTCAGACCAAAATGTGGAGGTCTGAAGATACACGATTATATCGCCATACCAAGGGTCGCGAGTACTGATGAGGAAAAGCGTTTCGTCCGGTATATGGTCTTCAGAGTGCGAAGGAGCGGAGTCTGTAGGGAGAGAGCATATAAGATCCGCGAAAACCAGTGATTTAGTTGACTTAGCGATGGTGAAATCTAAGTCAAACTCCTGTAGGATAACAATCCACTTGGAGTACTTGCCCCCCAGTAATTGTCTAGAGAGAATATATGTCATGGGGTTACAGTCTGAAACCACGGTGATCGTGCGCAGCAGGATGTAATGGCGAAAGCGCTGCACAGCGTGTACAGCGGCTAAAGCCAACTTCTCGACGTGAGCATAGCGTGTTTCCGTGTCGAGGAGGTTCCGTGACAGATAATAAACAACATGTTCATTACCTTCATCGTCATCCTGCACCAGAACCATAGCAATGGTGCTAAACACGGCAGCAAGATACAAAGTGAAATCGCGACGGTAATCAGGCGGACGAAGCAAAGGAGCATTAACCAATAACGTCTTTAGCTTCTCAAAGGATTGCTGAGCAATTTCGTCCCAATGGAAGGGAACATTCTGCTTTAATAGGCGTGTGAATCCTTTAGCCACCTCCGCGTAGTTCGGGATAAAGCGTCGAAGGAAGTTCGCTTTTCCTTGCAGACTCTGTAACTGATACAGTGAGGAGGGTGATGGGAGGTTGATGATAGCCTCGACTTTTAACGGGTCAAGGCGAATTCCGTCTTTGGAGACTATGAATCCCAAAAGACGGCCAGAATCCACACAGAAGACGCACTTATGAGGATTGAGCTGAATATTGTAGCGCCTACAGCGAAGGAAGATCTGGCGGAGGTGTTCAGGGTGATCCTCTCGCCTAGCTGAATGAGCTGGCAAGTCGTCCAGATAAGGCTGAACGATATGGAAAATGTCATGGAAAGCATAAGACATCGTACGCTGAAAAGTAGCTCCAGCGTTCTTTAAGCCGAATGGGAGTTTTTTATATGCGAAAGTACCCCACGGACAGATGAACGTAGTCTTGTGTTGATCCTCAGGTGCAATATTGATTTGATTATACCCTGAGAAACCGTCCATCAAGGAGTAAATCTCACTTCCGGCACATTCGTCAATAATATGGTCAATGAACGGAGTGGGATAGTTGTCTTTTGGACAGGCGCGATTGATGTCGCGGTAATCAACACAGACCCTAATAGTACCCTGCTTTTTATCAACAGGAACAATGTTAGAAACCCATTCTGTGAGGGGGATGGGATAAATAAAGCCCACGTTCAGAAGTTTTTCAACTTCTGCCTTAATTGCAGCGGCTTTCCGAGGATGCATGGGGCGTAAGCGTTGGTGCACGGGCTTTGCACTAGGATAGGTTGGAATCTCATGCACTACGATACTGGGATCAATCCCCGACATTTCCTCGTAGGACCAGGAGAACACATCTCTGAATTCTTTAAAAAGATCAGTATAGACTTGAATCTCATCGGGAGAACAAGTCACTCCCACGTGAATATTCTCAACGATCCCCGGTTTAACGGAGATGTTGATCGGGATGGTTTGAGTGATGTTACTCAGGTTACCTTCCGAAAAAACCTCGTGCGTCAAGATGGGCATTTGAAGAGGAGGGGTAGGAACCTGAGAAGCATAACGCTCCAGACAGTCAGTCATTGCCCCCAAGCTAGGCATAAAAGAGGAGCGATGATGTCCATCGCCCCAAGGCAGCTCCTCAAGAGACATAGTTTCAATGATGGCTTCATCGGAAGGAAAAGTCTCTTTGAGAGGATCAGGTGAATCGGCCTGACCAAGCCAGGGGGATTGAGAGTAGACGTCGAGAGGCATGCTCAAAGGAGCATGCTGAGGAGGTGGAGGATCAGATGCGGCAACAATTTCACAGTAGCTGATCTCTACTGGAGTCAAGGGCATTGATTCTCCAAACTCAAACACCTGCTCAGGCGTAGGAATAAGCCAGGGGTCATCGGACCTGGAAATCATGTTAACTTGAGCGGTGTGCGGTGGTGGTGCGGGAAAGATACCCATGAGGACGGGGTCTTTGAAGAGACCGGGTCCTACACTATCAGGGGGATTCGGAATCTGATCCACGTATGGTACGTTGTTCTCGGAGGTGGAGGTGAAGAAGGACAACTGATCCACCGTGACGATTTTGCCCTCATGAGGGAACTTAAGAAGTCGAAAGACGGTGGATGGCACGCATAGCATGGCATGGGTCCAGCTGCGGCCAAGAAGTATATTGTAGTTGAGCCTGGCGTCGACTACTTCTACTTCCACGTTGACAGTCTTCCCCTGTAAAGTGATCGCTAAACTCTCGAGAACACCCAGGGGTTTGGATTCCCGACCATCAAATGCCTCGAGGGCATTGGGAGATGACGCAAGGGCTAGAGAGCCAATGGCCTTCCAGCAAGCGGATGACATGACGCAGGTAGAAGCACCTTCATCCACAACGGCCCTATGGATGTTAAGACCGTTAATCCCGACTTGAATAACAAGAGCTATCTGATGTGGAAGTCGGGGGGAGAAATTCTCTAAATCGAAGGTGAGAAGAATCGAATCGGCGGGATCAATGCCACCGATCGCAGACAATAAAGCCTTCCGTTGCGAAGGACAACTTTGAAGAACTTCTAGTGCAGACATAGCAGAAGGTACCTGTGCCAAATCCTCAACAATGCTGTAATGTTGAGCGGCACGAGCATTCGGATTATAAGAAGATCTTCGAAGAACACCTTTAGAAGGTGGCTTCACAACGGGTTCAGGAGTAGGCTTCTCGATTTCCAACGAACCGGAGACAGGTGGGGGAGGTGGTCCATCTGCAACTGCCTTCCCGGGTGCCTGCCGCGATTCATTGTAATCCTTCGAACGCGTAGCGACAGAGATAGGTGCAACACTCTTCATCATGAAAACTTGGGACCCAAATGGTGCAGATGGTGACGGTTGTTCAACCAACTGGGTCTGTTGAGACGGAAATGTCTCTTTTAGAACTGCCGGAGTCGCTTTAGAGCCCTTGAGAAGTTGACTAACCTCAGATCGTCGTGGACAATCCTTAGTATAATGGTCCCCTTCACAAATGAGGCAAGGGTACTTCGGTTTACGCTGAGAGCCATCCTCAGTGCGAGATTTAGATTCTGGCTTTGGGGCATCAGATTTAGATTTGCCTTTGCCCTTCTTTTTCCCCTTGGAGGATTTCTCCATAGGATTAGCCTGAACGGCATTCACTTCCGCGGTTTTACCAGAATCGGACGGGGCGGGATTAACAGGAGCATTGTTGGAAGAATTAGACTTCTGCTTCCCATTCGAAGATTTCTTCGAATTCTGAGAGACAGAACCAATGACACCATCCACCGCGGGGGTAGGCGGAGCCTTAGAGGTTCCGGACCGCGGGGCATCAGGCAAGATATCATAAAGCATGCCGGACTGAGAATATACAAGATCCAGATATTGGGCACGCGCAATGGCTTGTTCCTCCGTCACACACGCTCCCATCGCAATATCTTGAGCGATTTTATTCACGAAGGAGGTGGTGAACCAGTGAGTTAGTATCTGATCAGGTATGTGAAACTTGATCAGTCTACGACGGCGCCGCCACTCATGAATGTGATCAGAGATGTGAGTGGCTTTATCCTGCTTCAGAGAAGTCAGGAGGTGCGTCCCGGCTTCATAACGAACCGGTAACTGAAAGTGCGTGAGAAAAGCCATGGCTAAAGAGTTGAAATCTTGGAAGATACCACGGGATAACTCGATGTACCACTTAGCAGCAGCTCCAGTTAAAGTACGCTGGAAGAGGCGCAGACGAATCGAATCATCGACCCAAGAGTTAGACGAACACCAAAGATGATACGTCATCACATGCACCTGGGGGTCCTCTCCAGCTTTTCCCTCAAACTTGGGGCAATCACCTGGTATCTTGGTGGGAACCGGAGGCCAATACAGATTATGTAAAATCGGATCATTGGTCAATTTTGAAACATCCGGCAACTCCAAGGTGGCCAGGAACGACAATGGCAGATTGACCGGCATGCCAGGCCCGGGGTGAGGACCGGTACCCATACTCCACAATGGTTGTGAATATCCTTGCCCCCATGGGTTCTGTCCCATAGGATTCTGACCGTAGGGGGTGTAGGTTGTATAACCAGACTGATTTGGATGCTGGTAACCAGTGTGTGGGGCTTGATAACTAGAGTACGAAACCTGATTATGCGTTGGCCCAGTATAAGCAGCATTTGGATTTGGCTGCTGAGTGTAGGTAGAACCGGGTGGAGGAGGATAATATTGAGAGCCTCTGGGGTGGTTATAATTCGGTTGAGATTGACCATGAGGATGATAACCACCCTGAGGATGAGTCGGATGCTGAAAAGTGGAACCCTGCAGAGCTTGATAATTAGGGCGCAGCTGTTGATTCGGCTGCAACATCGAATGAATCGGCTGATGGGCAGGGTTAATGGAATGAGCGGGCTACCCTGAGTGAACAGGTTGACCCGACTAAGAGGGTTGCCCTGAATGAACAGGTTGACCCGGATAAATAAGGCGGCCTTCGGTTAATGCGGGTTGACACAGCATTTGTCGCGGAGCCCCAAGTTGTGCGGATAGACGATTGGCTTTGGAGGGCGAACACGAGTTTGTGCGGATGGAGCGAGGTGGCCCCTAGTGGAGGAACGAGACGGGTGGTTGTTAGGCCGGTTTGACCTGAAGCGGAACCATAGGATGGTCCCGGCTGATATGAAACATTAGAAACAACAGGATACTGCGGTTGCATTGGTAGAGAAGGCTGGATTTGCCCCCCAGGACCATAGACCGGTCCCGGTTGGTACCCCGGTTGAGGCTGAACAGGTTGACCGGAAGGGCTGTAATACTTTCCTTGCGGACCGTACAATGGCCCTTGCTGGCCCGCAGGATAGCCTTGCATGGGCTGCCCCTGTGGGTCATAAGGATAGCCAGGTTGGCCCGAAGGTTGGCCTTGGAAAGGTTGCCCTTGTGGGTTATAAGCCTGGTTATGAGGTAAACCTTGAGCATGGAGGTAAGCCTCAGGAGCGGGCAGACATAAAATGTCCCCGTGCTCATCATACTGACCTGGAAAAGCATACACGGGCATACCATCCTGTGCATAGTGCGAAAAGTAAGAGCGGTTGGGATCTTGGGAGGATGGTCCAACCTCGGGGTTCGGCTGTTGCAGAGACAACCGATACTCCTCCGGAGAGATGTTCTCCGGTATAGCAGTCGCTAAATAAACGTCTTCAGGAGTCAGCATAGCCCTGGCAGAGGGTGCCGTGACAGTGGGTATAGAGGCGGCCACACAAATAGTGGGTCGAGTAGGTACAGAAGTGACGGGTGTCTGAGGATAAACCCCTGGCGAAGGAGCAGCAGGCCTCGGAGAAGGAGCTGACACTCCCATAGAGGTTGAGGCAGAAATGATATGACCCAAAGACCTGTATCCCGGTGGTAAAGAGGGACTGGCTGTTGACATATCAGCCAGTTCAAAGTTGTCTCCTGGAAATAATCTTCGCGGGAAGAGCTGATAGTCTTCACCGGACGTGGGAATTTCCTCACCAGAATCACTCATGGTTGAGCCTTCCGCTAGATCTCGCAATAGACGGCGAGGACTAGGAGGAAAGACAGCAGCTATAAAGGGCGAACCCGATGTAAGAGAAAAGAAATCAGCTCCCAATCTCAATTCAGACACAAGGTTTGAAAAAGGCCAATCGAACTCAACTGGCCCCTCAAAGGGTTGCTCAGAAATAGTAGGCTGCTGTACTTCAGCAGAGGATTGTGACACCTACGAAATCGTCTAGGGAAAAGACTACCGTCAAACTAATCAATTCATCGCCTTGACAAAACAACAAGAGAAAGTCAAACTGCCTGAGGCTTGAAAAATAATCAGACTACATGACAGAGACGGTCAACAAAGAAAAATCTAATAGGGTGTGTAATCATGGGTGATTGAAGTGCACACATTGAAAAAATAAGAAACTTCACGTTTCAGTTTTAATGTTCAATATTAAAGGTGACTCTATCACTTTCAGATTGGAAACAAGCGTGAAAGTACAAGCGCTTGATGACCTTTTCAAATTTAATGAGTCAGAAAAGATCGAAATGACTACTCAGGAATGCTAGGCAAAAGGGTGTACCAAATAACCGTGAACTGCAATATACACCTTGGTTCCAATAATGAAAGAGAAATCAACCAAGGACTTTTCGTACGTGCAGGAAATCTCCCCGAATGTTGTGTTCAGTGTATCACGGGTATAGGGCAGCAGACTTGGCTTCCTATGGATAAAGGATTGAAACATAGTGGGGTCTCCCCTCTCCTTCCATATCGTGATGATCTCCCCAGTAAGATGTGAGACACATCCTTGTCGCTAAATCCAGCGAGCAGCCGACTACTAGGTTTTAAGACGCCAGAACACGTCTCTAGCCTAGACCTCTAAATGTGTTTCGTTAATGTTTCAATGCTTCCTTAGGTTAATTGAGTAGATTTTAAAGTTGATCTTCAATTACATTTCAGTTTTCAGGCCCTAACGAATGTGTTGTCTCAAAAATCTCCTAAATGCAAGACTACATGCCACAGTACATCATTTCGTTTGATGAAAACTAGCTACAGAAGAGTTGAGAGCTTTTACACAAACAAAACGATCAGAAGACAACCAACGATATCTCTAATGCAACTAATGAAACTAAAACTTTTCTTCAGATTCACTAATTACTAGTAAAATGAAAAGATTTCAATTTGCATTAATCAACCAAAAGCAAAAGAGATTTTTTTTTGTATTTTCAATGTTTGATAGCTAGATGCACTAAACAAACCGAAAACAAAAGAGAAGCAATTTGAGAAACGATATTAAGAGAGAAAAACAAACAAATTTCACTCAATAGCACAAACAATCAGATCTCAAATCGACCAAAGTCTCTCAAAACCAAGAAAAAGTCTCAAAGGCTCCAATGGACCGTGTAATCTAGGCCCAAAGCAAGACCAAACGAAATTTGAATGAAGAGAAGAACAATCACCCAAAAATCGCAACGAAACGGTGAAAAACCACTAAGAGAATGCGGAGGAGCAATCAGAGAATTGACTGGACTAACAAAACACCAAAACTCCTAAGGAGGGCTCGACACACAAAGCCACTAGATGCCCTAGGGCTTAAAACGTGAAATCGATGGAGAAAAGCAAACAACCAAAGGACGAAGGAAAATTCCCAGTCAAACAGGACTCCAACACACTCAGGTAGCCGAAAAACCAAAGAGAAAAACACTGACCAGACCCAGAGAGCTCAAAACTGAGAAAACCCTAATGCCTCACAGGAGTGGCACAACTGTGAGATTGAAATAGGCGCCAGAAAGCAATTGGCGCGGGCGATACAAAAGCAACATGCGCCAATTGGCGCGACTGTCGAGCTAAAAAGCACGCCAGCCGAGTTTCTTAGCCAAAAATAAAAAAGAACTACTCCAGAAGCAGAGCAATGATATCTAAGCAAACCAAGAAGCAAAAACAGCAAAAGAACCCAGCCGAGAAGGCTAACCACGAAACAATCAAAACGAGACAACGAAACGAGACAATAAAAAACCAGACGATCCCCAGTAGAGTCGCCAAATTGTTGAGGAGGTAAATCCCCTCTGCGGACAGAGGCGATCCCTACTAGCCCAGCACGGGTCTAGCAACAATCATCAAATGCTACAGCGCAAGTTCCTAATTGCGAATAAATAAGCCAACGATGGAGGCCTACCTGGAGTCCAGTGCTATGATTCGTAGAAGAGACAGCGTTCCCGTTCCTCAACCTCGGCAGATCACGATCCCCACGATCTCCGTGAATGGACACCTGCACATGCAAGAAACAACACGAATACAAGCATAAAATCCAGAATACGCAACTATATATCAGTCAGAAAGGATATAACTCATCATTATCATAAGTGAAAAATAGAATGGAACCATAACCAGTAGTCATTCATTAATAAGCAATCGAAAGAGAGTACAACCAATGTTCTGACGCTAAGGTCTCCTTCGGAGGGGTCTCCAGTCATACACGTCTCGCAAAGCCTGCCAGGGATGGGACAAGCCTCTCTTAGAGTCTCTCGACGATAGTCTCCTTGCTCGAGTTTGGCCTTAAGGGAAAAATGAGGGCTCTTGCAGCATGAAGGCTCTTGGGAATTTGAGAACTTGAAGATTCAAGGCTTAGGCACTTCAAGACTAGCTTGCAATGGCAATGGGCAAGCTTTTATAGATGGAGGAGAGGGAGTTGGGATCCCTATAATCATGGGATTGGCCCTATCTCCAAGGAAGCTTCCATGAAAGGTGGCAAACCACTTCCCTTCCATGGAACTCCCGGAGCCAAACCTCCCAACTCAAGATAGACAATGGTTTCTGAGTCTGTTGAAACGAAACTTCCACCATCTTATTTTAAAAAACACTCCTTAAATTGGCTGGCGCGACTGCGACTCTGGGACAGAGCGCTAGTTTGTGCGGCCTCTTTGTAGGATTTTCCTCATTGGCGCGAGTGATGAACTGGCTACCCGCGCCAATGCAAAAGGGATGTTTTTATGGTTTTTTGCAAGGAGATGTCTTCAGGGCAATTGAAGCTCATACTTAGAGGAATGCAATGATAGTGGTTTCAAGGCATGAAATTGCTCACAGGTCACATAATGGGTCCTCCAATGTGCGGGACGGGGAATGGTAGGGACGGTGACAAATTACTGTGTAACAGCCTCGCAAGTCAAAAATCTCGCGCTCCTCTTCCCCTCTGCCCCGAAAACCTGCCAGACTCCTTGTCAAAAACTCGGAGGACGACTTGGACAACGCCTGGAGCTGCCCTTCGGAAGGCATCCAGACAAAAGAAGCAACTGCGGACAGTGTGGCTCGCACATCTATGGCCAAGCAGACCAAGACAGTCTCCTCTTCGACTCCAGAGCTGGACCCTCGGCTCACAAAGGAGGAAATAAAGACCCTGTCTGAATACGGTTGCTTCGTGATTGAGGAAAATCCAAAACATGTGGACAATGATGCTTAGAATTGGTAGTTGTAGCTCTTTGGCCCTCTTTTATCTCAGTTTACATAGGCTCATTTATCGTTTTTATGCATATTTTTGCTTCTTCCTGCAAACTATGTTACTCTTGAACACATTAATGGTTGGTTTCCCCTTGAAGGGCAGCCCAATTTTTTATTTTTTGAAGATTCCTTATCGGATAGGGGTTGGCTAGTCCAACAACCACCTTTCGTGAAGCATGATTTGTATTTTTGTATAATTTAATAGAAATTAGCCTAATTTAGAAAAATAAATAAAGTGCATTTGTTGTAAACACCTTTTCCACCCAAATTTATATGGTTGAAGATGTGCAATAGATATGCATCTGGAACCCATGTACCTTTGGAGTTGACAAATGTGCACTTTCATTGTCTACCTTTAAAAATAAAAGTATATATTTTGATCTTGGAAAATTTAGGGCTCGAATGTAACGCTCCATAGTTATTGGGCACTTGGGTTCTCAACTTCAAAGGTCTACACTATAATTAGTGATTATTATATATAGTATTGTATTTTTTTTAAAGTTGTTTCACGGGCATTTGGTGGAAGCTACATCCACAGGAAAATCCTAGCATACCAACCCAAAGGGATCTACCCGTCGACCAAACACGCTGGACCTAACCCCAAGGCTGTCGAGGATATTTGAACACTTGACCTCCCAACTAGAAAGGTATTTAGCAACAAGAACTCGATCAACTGAGCTAACCCTTGGGACTTATATATAGTATTGGTTTGAGTGAAGTTCAGTCTCCACCACATCTTAGGTTCAAATCCCATGCGGAGGGGTTATGGATGGAAGCCATTTTTGGGGGAATTAAATTATCTTAAGAAGTATCCAAGCTTGATTGAACTTCACAAAATCCTAATAATAACATCACACTAGTAGATAAATCAGTGTTCCATATAATAAACAACACGTTAGCCCCAAACTAAACTTAACACAATTACCATATATATTTCGTATAATAAATAATATTTTTCTATTATAATTTAGCATTATGATTAATAACATAAAATCATATAAAAAAGTAAGTGATGAAAGTGTGAAAATATACAATTGGAAAATAAAAATATGAAAAGGTTGAATATAATAAAATCACATAAGAAAGTAAGTGATGAAAGTGTGAAAAATACACCATTGGAAATAAAATTATGTAAAGGTTGAATTATAAAAATAAAAATATATAGTTGTTAGATTCTCATAATGTGGTGGGATAATGATAGTGTCTATTAAATGTTGTGGGACAATGATGGTGTCTATTTATTAGTGGAGTAGTGAAAGTGTATTTATTGTAGGCTGCATTCATTATAAAGGTACATCTTCCGTCCATGTAGTGTTGAAAAATGTTTGTTTTAAATAGAAATATCTATTTTTTTAAATAGCATTATTCAACATTGGGAAAGGACAATGCTCTTATTTCTACGTGCTCTGTTGAATTTCTTTTATCCTTTCAAAAAACCCATAAAGAGAAATTTATGACTTTAAAGCTTTTTTCAATTAAAACAAACTTGTTATGATTGTACGTTACTTCATTGATGAGGTGTAACGTACAACTTCTCCTTTCCATCGAATTCTACCAACTTTTTGACCACTTTTCCCACCTCTACAAAATTTGAGTTACCGTACAAGTTTCAAATCGAAGTGACAGGCGTGGCACCCAAGTAATGAAAAGGAATTTTAGTTATCAAAGTCAAAGGTTTGGTACCCAAGAAATGAGAAGGATTTTTTTTCATAAATACCTACACTATGTATATTATATATTTAAGATTTGTACAGTGAATGTGTATATTATATATTTAAGATTTGTATATCCAATTTGTAGATTGAATATGTATATATTATTTATGATTTTTGTTATGTTTATTCATTTTAATTGTTTTATTAAATTTAAGAAAATTGGGGTACGGGGTGGGTGGAATCATCCTTCATTATAGGAAAATTAAGAATTTGGGTAAGGGGTAGGTGGAATCATCCTTCATCACAGGAGAATTAAGAATTAATTTATGCATGGTGGTTAGGGTAACCACATATAATCAAGTAAAAGAGTATGTTTTTTTTAAAGATTATTATTGTTAAATGTTGTTAGAGTGAGGACTTTAATTGTTATTAGAAATTTGAGTATAATCATCAAATTTATGAATTCTAAGAAAATGACTTTTGATAAAAAGTTGGCATCTTTGATTGTGAGAATTCAAAAAGAGACTTTTCGATTCAAGGAGGTCAGCATGTTTTATGTTTCTAGGGCTATTAATTGACAAGGTAACATCCTTGCAAACAAAGTCTCAAAACTAAATGAAAAGGCCCTTTAAAAAATTGGGGTTGGTGTATTCGAGCCATCTCCTAAGTTTATCCATGGCTTATCAACCATGAAAACATGTTATAAATCCATGAAGAAACACATCCTATGGAAAACAAGATGTCATGTTATATCAAGCAAGAGATGGGATGAGGATTACATCCTTTCTATGCCACCCTTGCACATGCCAACCATTACCTGTAGTCTAGCAAATTGAAACTCATCATAGTTTAATTCAAGACTTAAGTGGGATAATGGCTCAAATGCAATGGGTTGGTCTAGTCATAACTCATGGTGGTGATCAACTCTAATCTAACCTATTTTTCAAGTAAGAATTCCTAATTTTATATTTCTAGTTCATTAGACTTTTTGTTTAGTGTGATGGGTTTTGGTGGCTTTCTCTTTGCTTTAGTGCTGTATCCAGGAAATTTGTATAGGTGTTCTACTTTGGTGATCAGTTCCAGTGTTGGGTGTTTGGTGTCTTAGGTACCTTCTAGGATGTCTTTAGTTGGAGGCCTTGTCTTTTGTGTGGGCTTTGTTTGAGTTTGAATTCACATGCCAATTATCCTTAATCACCTTGTTATGTCTCCCCTTGTGTAGTTTTCTTCTTTTCTTAGAATTTAACCACAATCTACTACATTTGTTTCTAGGGAAAGTATAGGTTGTTCCTTTGAAATTTTCTCTTGTAGTTACTTTTAAATCCTCTTTAGAATGTGAAACAAATACATTTTTTCAACACAAGCCATAAATAAGTTCAGGAGTTACATAGGGTGCTTCACAGGCATGAGTAGTTCATAAATAATAATAGAACATCAATTTTCTTGGTCACAACCAAGGTTATTAAGAGTGGACATCAACGTTTATCCTAGAATGCTTTGGTAATCAATAATCTTGTTTAGAAAAACAAACAAATTCAAGTTCTAGAAGTTGAATGTTTCATGCTAAAGAACATGGCATGCAATCTCGGTAAAGGTTAACACTCGACTGCACCCAATTTCAAAATGGAAGGATGTTCAACCTAAGAAGATCTCATGGTAGAATAAATTGTACATCAAATGATGGAGGATTTGGACTTGAGTACCTAAAAATCCCATATATTAAGCACATAAAATCCCTTTATCAAGTCCTAGATAATGAGTTATTACATTTTTATTGTTATATTATTATCTAGCCCATAATATTTCATTATAACCTTTCATTATAATCATACCCTTTGTCTCCTATATATGTATCAAAGAGACCTAGTCTTAGGATCATCTCATATTGTCTTTTTTATTTTATCCATTGTAAAATGAGTTTTCCCACTCGAAGTGGATTGTATTCATTGACTTTTATCATTTTAAGGTGTTTGGATATTACAGGATCCCACCAACATTTTAGAAGATGAAACCTTTACTAAACAATTTTTTCATTAGTTTTCATGTTATGTAGAAAATACTTATCTTGGTAGTGTTTTGTTAGAGTTTATATTAGCACCAACGTTTTGGAATTCTCTATTTCCAACATACACGATTTACTTGTTTTATTATTTTTCTTACAAGACAACGCTATTTTTGTATCAACTCATTGTTCAACTTACTTGCAACATTTTATAATACAAATTTTATCAACTTATGTTAAGAAAATTTAAGGAAATTGATAACTAGTAATTTACTTAATATTTTATTTATTTAAAAGAAAGTAGAGAAATTTATTTATGTATATTTTTCTTTGAAGTGTTATAAATATTGTAGAATTGTGGTTTGAGGTATGTATAAGAAAGTAATTCTAAGAGAGCATTTTCATCCTCTACTTTTTTTTTTTACACTAATGAGTAGCTTTGATATAAATTATGCGCCCAAATGTAACAAAATACTCGGTAAATGATTACATTGAATTCCAAGTTGTAGGTTCTTCAAAAAGGAACAATAGAGAAGGTCTATAATGTTTCTCTAGGAAACTTGTATTGACATACTTTCTATTAACCAACCTAAAACTAAATTCCATTCAAAATTGACCAAAAAAAACATTATTTCACAAAAGGAGATCATATCTATGGAGGGGGATCAATTGACATCTTATCGGGTTGGCTTCTAGAAGTGTGGCTTATAGAGCTACGATGTTCATCGAAATTCCTCTAAGTTTTTAGCTAAGCCAATTGGCATTGTAAGGCATCAATTTCGTCTTCCTATCTATTCACTTGGGCTTTGAGCCTTTGCAATTCCTCAAATAGAAGTAGGATGGTGTTAGACTATTGATGAAGTTTCCATTCGATGTCTGGATTCATGGCATGATTTTCAAAAGGGAGGTGTAAACAATTGATGCAAGCACTAGTCCACCCATAAGTGGTTGAATTATACATTATGGGATCCATGAGAGACAGAACAACAAAAATAGGGGAGAGTGCAACCCTGAGACTTCCCGAGAGGTCACCCATCCCAATACTACTATAGCCCAAGAATGCTTACATGTAGAGTTCTTATGGGATTTGGTGCATTAGCACTGGTGTGATCAGATTAATATTTTTCACCCTAAACTTTTTCAATATCATTAAGATTGTGAATTCTTGTTTCCCATGGTGTTTTAGGTCTTGTCCAATACCCTGTTTTTTTTATGAAGATTGAAAGAGTTTGTTCTTATTCAATAATGTTTTTTTTGCTTTAACTAGTAATACAATATAGTTTTTATATTCTAATTTTGGTTCAATGGTCTCTTTATAATATTAATGTTCTCTTATATCTATTTCATCATGACTCTATAACTTCTCTTCAAATCTAGTTGTGATAGTGTTTATGTTGTGAATGATATTTTCAAGGGTCGCCTCCTCTTGAGAATTGAAGAGGTTTATCTCATAAACAACATTATTCCATCATATCTTAAGCTTCAAGTGACTTTCATAGAAACTCGAAGAAATGAAAGGAAACATTTTATTATTCATATATTTTATCTTGTGCTTGTAAACTAGGTGTGTAATCATAGACTTACCCTTCACAAGTGAAATCCCATCTCTTAAATGAAAAATAAGATAATAATATTGCTCTTAATTTTAAAATTATAAATTATGTAATGTCTTTAATTTTACTCAATCTTCCATTAAAATAATTTTACAATTACAAAATTCATCATAATGCACATTGATATATGTTTAATTAATAATCGTTCCCTTATTTGAATTTGGTTGTGACATAGAAACAAATCAACCTCCACAACACTACCACGATGTACAATGAAATGGAAATGAATAATAGAGGAAAGGAATTTCAACATAAATAAAATCACATTAGAAAGAAAAATATTTTGTGTTAAGTCTAAGACTTATTATACTTGCCACATGCATGGTATTACACATTCAATTTTGCTTTGAATATGTATTAGTTTGTCTTTGACCAAAAAACTATGCCGCGTATCCACAGTTTAACATTGGGAATTCAATTTTTGCTATTTTTTATTATTATTTAAATTTATTTATTTGTAAGGTGATTGGTTGAGGTCTTATTATTGGCTCTTTAGTAACTTCCTTTTCTAGTAGTTACTATTTTTTTGTTTTTATTTTTATTTCCTTTTTATTTACATCATGAATTATAGTTTTTTTTTCCATATTTTCAATTTAAGATGACTTATTATTATATTAAACACACACACACACACACACACACACACACACACATATATCAAACACATAAATACATATATTAAAGTGTATATATGTTAATATAAACAATATTAGTTAATCATATTTCTTAATTTTTGGTGATGACATTCAACACTAAAACATTTTATTAGTTTTATTTTTTATTTTTGTGATGAAATCTTTGTCTTTATTATTTTTTAGTTTAATTAAGTTATATTTAAGTTAAGCGACGGGGACTAGCTATTATGTAGCACTAGTTACATTTTAGTGATAATTAATATTTAAAAAATAAATAAAGTTTGTTTTAAGTAGTATACATGAGTTATTATGGAAGGTTAATAGAGATTTGGGGAGAAATACTTAGAGTTGTAATTGATGTAAAAGGTCATTATCAAATCACTTGTTCATATAAAATCATTGTTTTTTTGTCGTTGCGTCGAGAGATACACTCTATAACCTGGTATAGGGGAGATGTGTAGGCATAATGTAAGAAATTAACCCAGTATACAGGAGATGTGTAGGCATACTGTAGGAAACTATCTATGTCAACATTTTTTAAATGTTGGTAAAAATATATATAGATAAAATAAATCAATAAATGTCGACTTTATACGTTCTAATTAATATTCAAATTAAAACATATATAAATGTAAAATTGAAAATGAAAATTGTAAAATGTAAAGTAATGTAAATTACAAAATATAAAATGTAAGGCATAAAACTACCAATTTGATCAGAAGAATTTGGTCTATCTATAATGTAAAGTTAACATATTATTGTTTCTTTAACAAATTATTTCTTTATATATTATTATTGGTATAATAATCAATAATACTTATTATTATTATTCCAATATATTATAATAATAATAGTAATCTCCATTATAAGTGTTATTATATTACACCTTATTTATATTATTGGTTGCAAAAAGTGACAGATCTTGATCATATGGATGGAGGTCAGAGAGAGAGAGAGAGAGAGAGATAGAGATGGAAGAAGAAAGACATAGAGAGATAGAGGTGGAGAAAGAGAGGGAGTGACAAGGGAGAGATTGAGAGAGGAGAGGAGGAGGGAAGATAGAGAGAGAGAGAGAGAGAGAGAGAGAGAGAGAGAGAGAGAGAGTTGGAGTGGGAGATGTGATAGAGTTGAAGTGTGAGATGTGAAGGAGCTGGAGAGAGAGAGAGAGAGATGGAGTTGGAGTGGGAGATGTGATAGAGTTGGAGAGAGAGAGAGAGATGGAGTTGGAGTGGGAGATGTGATAGAGTTGGAGTGTGATATGAAAAGGAATTGGAGAGAGAGAGATGGAGTTGGGGTGGGAAAGGTGATAGAGTTGGAGTGTGAGATGTGAAGGAGTTGGAGAGAGAGAGAGAGAGAGAGAGAGAGAGAGAGAGAGAGAGAGAGATATGGGTGGGAGATAGAGGGAGGTGCGAGAGAAAGGGAGAGAGAGGCAGGAAGAGGGAGATGTCTTGAGAGAGAGAAGGGGAGATAGATAGAGTTGGAGGGGAGATAGAGGGAAGGAAGAAGAAATACATAGAGGGAGAAACTGTGTCGAGAGAGAGATATGGAGTGACAAGGGAGAGATGGAAATAGAGCAACGAAGATAGGAGAGTAGGAGGTAAGAGAGAGAGAGAGAGAGAGAGAGAGAGAGAGAGAGAGAGAGAGAGAGAGAGAGAGAGAGAGAGTATGTCTGGGGGTGAGATAGAGAAAAAAAGGAGATAAAAAGGGAGATACAGATATAAATGAAGGGGGGAGAGAGGGAAGAAGAGAGAGACATAGAGAGGGGGGGGGGAGATAGATAGATATGGAGAGCGGGAGCATGTGTGTTTGGGGGGTAAGATAGAGAAACAATGGAGAGATGGAGGGATATATAGATATAGATGTCAAGGGGAGAGAGAGAGAGGGAAGAAGAGAGAGAGACATAGAGAGGGGGGGGGGGGGTAGAGAGGGAGGGGTAGATATAATGTTATTCATTGAAATAGATGCATTTAGTTTAGTGTAGATGTTGATTCCTAATCCTATTTGATTGA
Organism: Pinus albicaulis; assembly: GCA_034641835.2. Classification (NCBI taxonomy): domain Eukaryota; kingdom Viridiplantae; phylum Streptophyta; class Pinopsida; order Pinales; family Pinaceae; genus Pinus; species Pinus albicaulis. Next base: position 1,107,031,591 of record CM076574.1, read on the forward strand.
TTGCACTGGATGCATTAATTTTGGTGAGTTGTTGATTTTTAATCTTATTTTATTGCTTGCACTAGATGAATTGATTTTAGTATAGATGTTGATTACTAATCATATTTTATTTCTTGCGCTAGATGCATTGATTTTAGTGCATATTTTGATTTCTAATTCTTTTTGAATGCTTTCACTAGATGCATGGATTTGAGTGTAGATGCCAATTTTTTATTTGATGTAACTAGTTATATGATCTACATTAATTTTAAAGTAATTAGATTAATAGTGTACATTGATTTTAGTGTAAGCACAATATTTTTTATCGATGAGGTGCATTGATTTATGTGTTACAATAATTCAACCATAAATAAAATACTTAAATTTTCATATTTTGATTTATGTTCAATTGCTTGAAATGTTTGATTCTTTAAACTATAAACTATTTGTAATAGACTACATTCTTATTATTCACATTTTCCATCATTCAACATTGTTAGTCACTTCACATTCAAACGAGGTAATATAAAACAACTACCATTGAAATTTACTTGGGGTTTAACACTCCATAAGTCACAATGATTGACTTTGCATAAAGATACCATTAATATTCGAGAGAAAGAGACATAAGGTATGACATTTACGATAATAACTCAACTAAAATATTTGAATGGTATACAATTTAAAACACTCTTTTCATAAGATCCATTTGAAAAGATGCAAAAAATAATAGATGGTGACAATAAGAATAGTAGAAGAAAATAGTTTGAGATCCATATTTAGCATATTTAAAATAATAGTAGAAGAACATGTGTGACATGCTATTTAGATCCATATGTCTATTGTGTCATATGGACCCATATTCAAGCCATATTCTACGCATCATATGGATCCATATTTTAGCATTCAAGTTATTAATAGTCTCTATCATCTCAACAAATTGTGGTAACTCAACAAATTCAAAACTAAAATGACTAGATTAATATTAGACATATTGAGCATATTTAAAATGATCAAAATAATTATATCTTGAACAAATATTCCATGGCCACACATGACTGAAGCCAACCTATATCCATATTAACTTTTGATCTATCAAGTGACGAGAGGGATCAAATATCTTGAGGTGCAAACCTTTCCTCAAGTTTTGCACAAAAAAAAGAGGTTTACCATGGCATGGTCAGTTAGCTAGCCAAGGTGCAGCGAGGGGCGACTAAATGAATTTTTTCTATTCTAGAATTATGTGTTATATCATGTATGAGTGTGTTATTATGCTACGACCTTTTGTTGTAGTGCTGCTGGGTCCTCTGAGGGATCCATGGATGCATCGATGGGCTCTTTTCATGCCCCATCATGGCAAGGGTGAGGCTGGACGGTATTGGGACCAGGCTATAGGGGACTGGCACAATTAGAACCCGTAGCTGTTTCTAGAGTTCCCGTATGCTGGGATGGATTTTCGAGGTGATACGAACATGGGTCTTCCTCTTGATTATGCTTGGGGGCCAACAAGTATGATCTTTATGTTTTCTTCATTTCGAGTATTCTTTTCATGTATTTGTGTATATTTTTTTACAATGATATTGATATCATGCTTGTTTCACTTTGCAGATGTGGGGCGGACAGGGAATCCCTTAGCCTTCTTGGTTTTCCATGCTTATTGGAGGAAGGGTGCGTCGAGGGCAGACCAGGCTCAACAGGGTGTGCAGATTGGTACAGATGCCCCCTCCGGGGAGGGTACTAGCATTGCTGCTGCTAGGGTAGATGAAGCGTTATTGGCGCACATTGAGGTGACAAAGGCCCATGCCGTAGATGCTGAGGCTCGAGCATTGGATGATGAGGCTCAAGTTACGGATGTTGAGGCTTAGTAAACAGTTGTTGAGGCTTGAGATGTAAATTTCGAGGCTCATTCTGAGACTGTGAGTGTTCAGTTGCACGATTTTCAGGATTTCTGGAGTAGGATGGAGAGCCTTTCTTGGGGTTTTCCCACCAGGGGTTTGATGACCTAGTTGATATCTGGATGGAGACAATGATGGCCTGTGAGTGGGCTCATCGCCCGACATTATGCCAGGAAGCACTCATAGCGGCTACTGTTACTCTGATTATCGTTCTAGGTGTAGATTTGGGTCCACAGGACCCAGCTGGAGGGATTCAACCCTAGATTTTTTATGTATGACCTAGGGAGAGCACCCCTTATGAGGATGCTTCCGTAATTTTGAAGATATGTATTTTTTTTTTGGCTTAGAGCTAATGGACTTATTCATTATATACTGGGACACATATTTTTTGATGTATATATGCGAGATGTATTTTGACAACTCTTATGATGTGTTTATGGTTATTTTTATGATTTTTTTTGTATGTTTATGAATGATGGTATGCTACTCATGGTTGATGGTATATATGAGATACATTCTAGTCTATGATATCATTTTCTATGAGACCAACTACATGATTTTTATCTCTTGGTATATGTGTAAATGTAATATGATCAAAATTGAGGGCTAATATTTGTGCATGTAGGTACTTCCTAAAGAGGCGTGCAACCCAAATTTTAAAGGTTTAATTTAACTGTGATACCACTAACTGGGAATCAAGGAAGACATGTAAATGGTTGATGCCTTGGAGGGAGGTGTCTCTTAACAGTCCTATGACAATGTCATATGCTGCTTGATTTTTTGTGGTTGACCCAATACATAAACCGTTGGCGAGGTATGGTGTCCGTGTTTCGGGGAATTAACACCCTAGAGGTTCGTTGGGTTACAACCTCCACAGAGCAGGGGCATGCTACTTAACAGAGACTCACACAACCATGCACGTTCAGAAAAACTAAATAGAGTAGAATGAGAAAGTTACCTGTTGGTCCTACGGTTGAAGAAGATCCCGCAAGGTTCAAACCCCCAGCAACCGTCCTTCCTTCTTAACCTGAAAGACAAGAAGAAACAAGCACAAAGGACTGGTTGTACAACATATATCTACTCTAAATGTTAGTGAGATTCATATAAAACATTAAATAAATCATAATGAATGCTTAAATAACAAATATTCTCATACATATAAGCATACACTAACACGTTTATTTCGGGAATAGCATGATACTTCTGTATTATAAATAGCATGTACAAAAGTAACAAGTGGAGAGATCACCTGATCCTTCCACGGCCTTCGAGCAGACCGTCGTCCGGATCCGTCCAGCCCTTGCCTCGCTAAGACTCCTTCCAAACTGGTGCATACGAGATGACATATAAAGGGATGTGCATCTCAAGGAAACAAGGGTTTCCTATAATGAACTGGGAAAGTGCAGGAGGCATGGGGAATCAGACTTGGATAGGGAATACCAACAGAGTATAATATCAATAATTCTCTCTCTCCCTTAGGCCATACACATGAGGGCTTTTATAGTCCCTCCAAGTAGTTTCAGCAGTTGGAAACAGTTGGCCACGGGCTGGGGTGGTTGAACTACCTGAGTAACCATCGACCCAGCGCGAAATTAGGGATTTTTTATATATTTTTTAATCATTTTAATGGCATACACGGAAAAGTCTAGCTGGACTCGCGTATACACGCGGAAAAGTACGGGCATAGTCGCGTATGGGGATTTTTACACTGTTTTTAAGTGAATTTGTCCAAGTCTGTAGGAATGGGTGCCCAAAACCATCAAAGCCATGTCAAGGTGAGAAATGATGCTATAACAGATGCCCCCTAATATATGAGGTCAGAAGGGGTACATGATGGCCGAAATGTATTATGCACATAGAAAGAACTTCGCAAGGACAAGAGAGGACTTCACCAGATTTCAGCCTGCCAAAAACCAATGAAAGAAGCCAGAGAGTCAACTCATGCTAAGGCGGGCATACCCATGCTCAGTAAAAAATACATCATATGGAAAGTACTGAAATAGATCCAATATGTATACAAGTATAGCTGAATTGAAAGTACACAATGAATCATCTGAGCATGGCCCGGAAATACAAGTCTGAATCAATGTCCAAGTATCACATATAGAAAGCTGATCAAAGATGGTGCAACTAGATGTCTGATCAAATAAGTAACTGAATCTCCAAGTACCGGATCATAAGAGGTGGATCAAATGGTACAATCATGCAACTCGGGGACCAACATATAGGATGTTGTTGTACTGAACTGCAACATATAAGGGTGGACGGCCTCACTGGAAGATACTGAAAGGACTGTCAAAAGTGAACTGAAACATGCTGATGCAACCCGAGGTCTTCACCGATCACTATGGCACAATTATACACAATGGGAATAAATGAGCTGAAGTCGACCATGTGAGAAAACGTTGGATTACCGGGCAATGATGTATCCCGTTAACCAATGCGAGACAACCCACCGATAATGATAATGAGTGTCAAGGTGCCCCAGTACAATCTGACAAGTGTGAATGAATGAGTTGAAGTCGAACTCTTGAAAGAATCTACCAATCAGGAGGCAATGATGAATCCTCACTGTCGATAGCGAAGAGTCTGCCACTGATGACTGCAAACCCTAAGGTACTGACAAAAAGACTCTAGATCTTGTTCCCAGAGCAATGAGTCGGAGTCGATGGGAAAAGATCCGCTGGAAGGAAGGCATTAAGGCATCCCACATCAGTCCAGCGCGAGTGTAACCCGCAGGCCAAGATTTGGAAGGAATCGGACGAAGGAGAGTGATGGAACCAAAACCGAAGTACGTTTCCGACGTGCACAAGATGAAGCTAGCGCACGGAAGAAACCCTCTGAACTAACCAATAATGAAAGCTGACACAGAGGCGAGAAATCCACCGATAGGGTCAAATGGAAATCCAGGTACTGCACGAATCCCAAGTGTGATAATGTGTGCCGATGTCGAACACAGGGGAAACCACTCAGTCAAAGACCCATGATGATGATCAAATGCTGAGCACGAGGTCACCTATCAATGATGGAAATAGGCCCAAGGTGCGGCTCTAGGCTTGCTCTCAGAGCAATGTGTCGTAGTTGATAAGAGACAAACCCGCCGGCAAGAAGTCAATGGAGACCTTCTCAAACCAGCACGAGCAGAAGATCAAAACATCTGATGTGATAGAACATGATACTGACAAGACCGGTCTCCATATGATTGGAAGAGGTAACCAACCGGGGGAGAACTGACAAGTGAAACATGGTAAAGGCCGAACCTAGGTCAAACTATAACCATCCCAAATGAAGGAAATATATATAAGTATATGTGCTTTGTTCAAGGGCGACAAACTGACTCTGTACTGCCATCAAAATAACGAAGATACATCCCGTTCCCGCTCTTTTTGTTATATTTTATTTTTTTGTCTTTTTCATATAATAAGCCTGAAAAGGAATAAAAGAATGCTATAGTACAATGGATAGAACGAGTATCAAGAAAGCAGATGCACTAGTTCCTGGGATTGGAACAATCCTATGCTCAATGCAAGGTGGCGAAAACTGGTCAGTGATACTCAGAGGAACATTCCATCCATGGGTAAAAAGGTGTCAAGTCGTGATAGCTAAGTGCATGCAATGGTTAACTTGTACAAAAAGTCAAGGTCAAAAGTTGGCTTAAACATCGAGTCCAAATGAAGCCGGCTAAAGGCCAGGATAAACAAGTAGCCAATATGCAATGCAATAATACAACTTAAGCGACACCAGGGAGCCTCTAGGGTAAAAGCCAGAAAAATGATAAGTGATGAAGAAGAAGAATGAAGCTTCAACACAATAAGACATGCGCGGGACTAAAGAGGACTCCAGGAGCCTACATAAAGCGGCATGGGCAACAATTGATAGTGAGGGACTAACTAGGAAGCCCATGTAAAGGAAAGCTCTACCATCAGAGTCATGATTAAATAATGCGAGTGAAATGGGTGTAATACTCATGAACTAATGGGATCGACCCTAAGGCAAGTGATCGGTATGGAGGCTAGTATGCAAGATGCAATGGAGAGTGATTTCCCTAACCTATATGCCCGGTGAAGATCATATACTGTGAGTGAAGAGTGTGAAATCATGGATCAAAAAGCTGGAGAAAAATCTCAAAATCGTCAAAATGTACGAAAACATACCAAAGCGGGCACTTCGAGCAATCGAGTTATGCGACTTGAGATAGATCGAAAAAATAGACATAAGAAATTTTGCAGAAAATTTTCAATTTTTTAGCCATAAATAGACAAATTTACCTCTCATTTGGTTCATTATTGCATAGCTGATTTGGAAAAAGAGCTCGGAGCAAAAAACTTCTTTACGTCCAGTCAGGGAACAATAGACGCAGCATCGGAACTCAGTGAGAAAGCTCGAGGTAGGCTCCTTAATCATCTGTTTATTCATTTTGTCAGTTTGGAAATTAAAAATTAGATGATTTTTTCTTTAAAACCCTAGCTAAAAAAATTGCGTATCTACGCATCTGTGAGGTTTAATGAAGGAAAGTCAGCGTATTACATGCCCATTATGCAGTGAAAAAGTCGACGATGCGCGAGTCAGATTGCAAAAAAGTGTGGCTAATGCAAAATTTGATGAAATTTTTTAGGATGACCATCTCATGGAGGGAATGTGAGCATAGTGCGGTAGACCAAAGAGGTCATGCGGGGCCGCTGATGCTAAAACATCCTCAGAAATTGCGGGATTGTTGAAATTATTTAAAATGCCCAATATGAAAAGTAATGTGCGGTTGCTTGAAATGCTCGTAAAGTACTAGGAACCCGGATCGGGATTGCTTCATAATTGATCGGATGCCACTACGCATTGAAGTGGAGGATATATATTTCATCATTGGACTCTCCGGAGGGAGAACCGAGTAGAACTTGCACGGAGAAAGCCCACGGGAGGGTTAGCAGTGGAAGATTATGTCCACGTATATTTCATAGATAATTCCAAAAAGGTTGGAACGCAGATTGCAATTAGAGATATCGGATTTGCACATGAAGATCCTCCTTTTCACCATGCAGTGGCAGGATCGCGCCTCACTACATCAGCGATCTAGGACGCAAATGAGTATATTTGTAGAGGTGTTTGACTCATGTTTATGATTGGTGCACAACCACCTTTCACGAACATGAAACAACGATTGACTTCTATTCGCCCAGTAAAGACCAAACACTTTGGCTATGGTACCATTTTGACAACATTCTTCTTTGAGAGGATTCCGACTTTGAGACCCGAGAGTCATCTCGACTATCGGTAGCCGTGGGACCCAAGAATTGCCGTTGGGCGGGTACATGATGAAGAGGCCGAGAGGTAGTGAGGTACCCCAGACCACTGGGGACGATGAGTTCTTCTGTGATGGGGAGAAACAGATCATCGCGATGGACGACTATCCCCTATCTTAGGGATGGATTTACGTGGAGATCAGATCTAGTTCTTCCACACAGCACGACATGGGGAGGCGGTCAGTAAGTTTTGCAAATTTTTTTGACTTATATGATTTTTGGATTTTTTTCAAATATGTATGAAAAAATGAAAACAAACATGTTTTTTGATTGGATTCATAGTGACTCGAAAAATTAAAAATGATCATGTTTCGGATGTTGGACCCGGTTCGATCACGAGGGCCCTACCACGCCACTAAACGGCAGAAGAGGTGAGGCAGTGAAGCTGTGAGTTCAGACAGGACTCTCAGGCCGTGCGGAGAGAAACTTGGAGGGGACTGACTCCCATCGAAATCTATAGGCTGTAGTGGAGGACTTGCCAGGGAGCCGATCGAGAGACGAGGTTGTAGGAGTACCTCGAGGCCCGGGTTAGATTATTCCGCATAGAGTGGCCCTTTGCAGATTATGTTCCATAGGAACACGACTTAGGCGGGGGTCCTCGGGAGTGAAACAGATTTTACATATTAGATGATTGTATATTATTTTTTGAGGGCTGAACATGATGGGGGCATAAGCCCAAATTTTGTCTGAGATTATGGATCCAAATTTTGTAAAAAGTTTTTTTGACACTCAATGATATATATACGAGCGATATTTGATGTGATGAGATAAATGTATCAAATGTATGATGTTTTTGATGATTAAAAATTTATTGTATTGAATGATTAATATGCCAATCTAAAGCTTGATTAGCTAATAGAGTCGACAAACCAATTGTCGGCTTTGAGAATATGAATGAATGTTAAAAAATTGAAATGACCTTTGTAACAAACGTGCCCTCAAGAACAATCGTAATAAAAATGGATCTCGTACCCAGATAAGTGTTGTTCATGCATTACACCACCCAGTTTGGGAGTCCAAAGAAAACTACCAACGAATCAACACCCAAAGATATTTCCTCGAGAGTAGATGAATGACCTGCCGGTGTATTACGCTACATTATTGGAAGCAGGACCAATGCGAGACTCCTCTGATACCAAGCAAACTACTTGGGAAGGATAATGAGCACCCAAGCACGCAGAAGCTAAGTTCGGGTGTGTCTACTAGCACCATCGACGAAACCCAAAATGACTCATGACATCCAACACAACTGCCAAAGCGAGATCAAAAACATCACCACCTCATCAAAAATCGAAAATCAATCGAGATATGTACAAAGCAAAAAAAACTACTATATACAAAGCAAAATGCCGGGCCAAAGCCTGGGCATAATACTTCTTCAAATAGCAGCCCATTTTGGGAGCTCAGGCCACAGCTCGTTCCCTTGCGAAGTCAACCAAGGTATATGATCCTTTCTGTAGGAGTTTTTTTAACGATATAGGGGCCATACCACATCGATTTAAACTTTCCTTCCCAGGGCATCCTTTTCTTGGGCTCATAGACTTCAGCACGAAAGTCGCCTTCCAGACAAAGACCCTAGGCTTGACTTCGACCTTATCAGTACTTCAGAGCCTTTACTCGGTTTTTATGCGCTTCATTCATCAATGGTGACATCTCGACCCCACTTTGCTCATCGAGATGTTCCGGAGATGAAGAAAGCGTTCAGCGTCTATAATCCCCGGAAGTGTCGGGAAAAAGCTCAACAACTAATTTAAGGGAAGGAATCTCGCATTCAATGAAATGCGGGATTCCACCCCAGTGGACTAAGCTGAAACGAGGGTAAAGCCAATATGCTCAAAGTGTAGGATATAGCACTTAATATGCTAGTTGGATCTATGTTTATCAATTGTCGCTTTGAAGAGTGTCTTCAAGGATTTATTCACTGGCTTCCACTTGCCACATTGGCACGAGGATAATATGGAGATGAATGCACTCTATGCCGGAAACCCAGATTTGAGAGCCAACTCGGCCATCATACTATTACAGAAAATGATTGCCATGGTCGGTGAAAATATCTCTAGGTATACCAAAATGAGCCGATAACTTGGTTGAGAAAAGGAACAAAGGCTACTTGGTCCTCACCATCGTTCCCCAAACGTGAAGGCATAGCCTCGACCCACTTTAGCAAAGTAGTCTCTTTGCCTACTGATGATGTACTTGTGACCTTTTGCCGAAGAGCGGTTTACAAGTGGTATAATCCATACCTACTTTATAAAAGAGATCCAAACAGTAACGAGCTGACAGTCGGAAAAACGAATTTGGATGAGCGTATCGTTTCTGAGTATATGCACGACACGGATGACACTTCTTGACCGATTCAATACAATCTTTGAAAATCGAGGGCCAAAAGTATCCGGCACGCAAAATATTTTTGAGAGCTTTGTAGCAAGCGGATAAATCGACCCCCACAAAGAAGCTCCATGCGAGAATCATTGAGCACGACCTCGAGCTTCTTCGAAAAGTTAAGAAGCCTCTTGGGATGAGATCAACCCCTCGACGATGCAAAGCATCACCAATAATCGGATAATTCTTGGCCAAGTGACGTAGTTCACCCAGCGCTCATCTTTCAAAAAATTAGAGGGAAACTTCACAGGTGCGGAGATACACAATGATATCCCCATACCAAGGATCTGTGGAGAGATTAGGAACAAGTGCTCATCAGGAAAGGACTCATCACCGATCCATCTCCTCTCCACAAGGCAACTCGGAGGATCAATTCATGAAAGACTAATGACTTCTTGGATTTGGCGGGACATGAACTCTAGATCAAATTCTTGTAAAAAATCACAATCCCATCTATTATATTTTCCCCCAATCACTTGCTCTGCGAGGACAAAGTCAAAATGGATTGTATCAAGGCTGCCAAGAGCATAAGTTTTCACCAGAAAGAATAATGTAATGCAGAGTCGGCGCTGCGGCATGAACGCGCTTGCTTAGGCTAACTTTTCTATCGGAGTGTATCGCATTTCAGGGTCACTACAGGTCCTCGACTAAGGTAGTAAATAACATGCTCGGCAAGAGCATCATCCTCTGAACCGAGAACCATACCAATGGTAGATTAGCTGCGCCTTGAGATACAAGAAAATCTTTGCACTATAATCGGGTGGACTCGCGACAAGGCGGTCAATGCCTTTTTCAAGGCATCGAATGAGCGTTGAGCGTAGTCGTCCCAAAGAAAAGGAACTCCTTTCTTCCAACGAGTCTCATATCTCCTTTGTAATCTCGGCTATAGTTGACTGACAATACCTCCGAAGAAAGAATGTAGACTTCCCTTGGAGACTTTGAAGGCCTGACGGATTGAAGACAGGGGAGGCAACCAAAGTATTGCCTCAACCTTGAAGGGATCTACCCTTATCCCTTCCCTAGACACAATAAATCCCATGACCCACGACAGGGATGTAGCCATGCAAAATGCACTTGTTCGGATTCAATGTCGAATTTTTATAAGCTGACATCTTCCAAATATTTGCCGGAGGAGTGACCGGGATGATCCATCTCTTTCGAGAATGAGCAGACTAGATCATCTAAGTATGCCTCCGATAATCTTCTTGATGTCGTGGAAGGCGTAAGACATGGCCGACTGAAGGGTAGCTCAGCATTTTTTAAGACCAAAAGGCATTTTCTTGTATGCACATGCACTCGAGGGACAAACTAAATGCAGTCTTATGTTGATCTTTAGGACGGATAGTAATTTGATTATACTGGGCTTAGCGCCGTCCATGATAGAAGATAAAAATCTCGTTACAAGCACACGTCATCATGATACAATCGATGAACGGTGTGGGGTGTTAATTGTCTTTAGGACATGCCTTATTTAGGTCTGCGAAATCGATGCACACTCGAATCGATTCCTTGCTTTTTATCTACCGGAAACGGGGTTTTGAAACCCATTCGATCGAGGAAGCGCAGGGAAAATGAATCCCCGCCTTAGACGGCTTTTCAACTTCGACTTTGATCAGCTGCTTTGCCTTCCTAAGTTGACGGGCAGTGAAGATTTTGGCCAGCAGCGTTTTCATACGTCTTGATCTCATCGTGGACGATAGATGGGTCTATGCGAGGCATTTCCTCATAAGACCAAAGCAAATACATCCCTATACTCTTTGAAGAGCTCGGTATAGATTTGAATCTCTTCACGGGAACATTCGGCTCAGTAAGGACATTCTTGACAATATTGGGATCCCTGGAAATGTTCACTAGGGATAGTAGGAGAGATCACGAGCCATGTTCCCCTTCGACATATACATGTGTTGGTGCCAAAGGGTTCAAGGCGGGTGAACGAGGACCCGGGAGGCGAGGACTTGGAAAACTAGTTTCAACTACGTTCAAGTCATGTAGGAAGTAAGGCAGGTGATGCAAGTCATCCACGGTCTATCTATACACCGATCATGGCTTCCGGGTTGCCTCTTCGAGATGGAAGAGTAGTATCGAGGCAATCCTGGGCAGGCGAGACTAATCGTCAGCCGGAGCCACATCACCATCCAACTCTTCCCAGGTGAAAGAGGAGCTAGGGTAGGTCTACGAGTGTCACTTGATGAGCTGATATGCGCGCAATCTCAGTGAGAAATTGGAAATGCCATTCCACCCACTTGACCTTTCAGCTAATGTGACGATGGGGGAAGGTAAGGTCTAAGGGTCAGAGAAAAATAATGAGTTCGAAGAACTCTCTTTTGAAGAGGAGCCACGGAGGATGAAATAGCATTAATAGACACGAGTAGGAGGAGGAAGATCGAAAGAACCATCGGGGAAGAATACATTCCAACTCCTAGATTCTCAACGAGCGCCTTAGTATCAACTTAGGAACGGGATGAATCGGGAAGGCGCATTCGGGTCTACCCGAGGACAGATCCGGTTGATCCTTTGTAACGATCCTCCTTCGTGGAAACATACAGTCCCGAAATAATGAGGGGATACGATGGCATCCATCTCATATATCCGATTCCCTCCCATGACGAAGGTTGTAGTCCAAGAGTCTGCATCCACTACCTCAACTTCTATGTTAACGGTTTTGCCCCCAACACTGAGATGGGCAAGCGGGACAATACCATGGAGTGCGTGAGAATGACCATCGAACTGTGATAGAAACAGATGCTAGATGGGACGACTTTGGGAGATCCAAGTGTCTTTGACATGCGAGAGACATCACGCATGTAGAAGCACCCTCATCAACAACTGCGATTTCGAAAGATATTGCACTTAGATACGAAGATTTAATATGGAAAGCCATGTGATGAGGAAGTCTCTTCTTAAAATTATTCATATCAAAAGTAATCTGGGAAGAGAATTTTTCGGATCAATAGCCCCAATGGCGGTGAGTAAAGCCTGCTAGCGGGCAGACAAGGCCCTGGGTATCTCTAAGGCTGACATAGCACAAGGACTGCGCGAGATCTTCTACAATCGAGTAGTTCTAGTGACCCTCGCGTTCGGATCAAATCGTGGAGCCGCTTAGAAGATGCTTTTGGCATCAGAGGCATAGACTCAACGGTAGGCTTCATGATGTGAAGCGGCTCATAACATGTCGAGAACTTCCTTAGCTTTCGAAGATTCTCTCCGCCATAATCACAAGATCTCGTAGCGATATCACGCGTGAGCACTCATCATAAAAATGTTCGATGGGATTTCCCCTTCTACGGGTACCTCCGGAAGGAGACAGCCCCAAGGATTTTGGTTCGCGCCAACAACTAATTCGTGCCCGTAGGAAAAGGGTTTGTTAACACGGCCACAGGGAACTAGAAGAACTACTGTTTGGGATAGCGAGTAGCCAGAATCCCGAATTTTACGGGCAAAGGGTGTGTAGATGGTCTTCGACACAAAGCTTGCATGGAAACTTCACTTTATTTTTCTCCTTTTGACCCTCACCAACACGCTCCGTTGGTTTTATGCGTGCCCTCCACGTTCTTGCCCTTACTTCCCATTATTTCGTCTACTTCTTCTTCCCATCGGATATGTTGATTTCCGCTTTGGGATCAGAAATTTTTCTAGACGGCATTTATGGACAAATGCTGGGAAGGTGATGAATCAATGAGGCACGGCACGACCAGAAGAGAGCGGTGTAAAGACAACCTCTTGCCGATTGAGAAAGCGAAATTTGTACCCACTACTATTGGACGTCAGGCAAGCTCGTCACCATGCGGGACCAAGGGTTTAGGGTTTCGATAAATCAATTTGGAGGCGAGAGCATGGGCGCAAATACTTATAAAGCATCCCAGGCCCGAGAATAGATCAGTACTTCTAGTTGGAGCCCTAAAAATGGCTTGCTCCTCGGAAAATACCCCTGAGATCAGGGATACATCTTTTGAAATATCGATTGCGAGATTTCAAAAACCACTCGAGAAGGAACTGCACCTGGATATGAGCTTTGATCAAGCCTCTTCCTTCTCCTCCATTCACTGAATGTGATCGGAAATGTGAGTTGCACTCATCACTGCTTAAAAATTAGCCGGGGAGTTCGGTCCCAGCCTCATATCCGACGAACTGGCGAAAATGGTTTAGAAATGTGACGACGAGTTCTCCAAATGTGGCGAAACTTCCCCCAGTGTGAGACTCGATATCCACCATTTGAGCAGAGCATTTCCCGGAGTTAGGGTGCGTTGAAATAATCTCAACCATAATCGAGTCATCGATCGGGGAGTTCGAAGAGACACCATAAGAATTGGAAAGTGGTGATGTGGTCCGCGGATCCTCTCCATTCTTACCTTCAAACTTTGGAATGTCACAGGAAGGAAGTTTGGTGGGACCGGGGAGCCACCCGGACTATAACGAATCGGGTCACATTAGTCAACTTAGACAAATGCGGCAAGTTTAACGTTGTCGAGAAAGGTAGCGAGGCGGAGCCTAAGGATTCCATCCTTGATGGGATGGATTCCCAACATTACGAAAGAATAGCCTAGATTTGATGATGAAGGGCACTAGAGTTTGCAGGAAAGGACTCATAGAAAATGGAGAAGAACCTCCTCCCATGAGTTATAAACCTGACAGGTTCCCCGCTGAAGTATTGATTGAGAAAGCCCGGTAGGGGTTCAGAAGCATTAGAGCAGAGGAGAAAATGTCTGATAAGCACTCGATGAAGGGAAAGAAGCATTCCCTTGATGACCTACGTAAAAGCGGTTCCTGCCTAACCGTTGTAAACACGGGATTCCATCTGTAAAGTCGTCGAACTTTGCCCCTTGAGACAAGGGTTGAAACTGGAGTGCAGAGCCCATGTGATGACCTAAAGAAGGATTGGAACTAGGAATGTCCAGTCCCAAAGGGGAAACCACAAGCGAAGGGGCGATCCACTAGCCATGTTAGACATGGGCGTAGATCGGTACCGTGGAGAAAAAGGAAAAAGAGGGATTTCCACTAATGGACATCCCTGAACGAAGGGACCAGATAGAAGCATATGCTTGGGTGAACCCGAGGCAAACATAGCGACACTAGAAGCAATTGAAGATGAAGCAATAGTGCCCCACTGCCTGACGAGCGGGGGTGCAGTGCCCTACGGCACTCACGGTAGAAGCCACGTTCCCGGTGTTGGCCAATGAAGATAAAAAATGATCCCGAAGATCCATTTGATCCCTCAGGCTCAGGTGCAGTGTCTTGGCTCGTGGATAATTAGGAGGAAGAGGAGATGGACTTGTAGCGAGGAGGCTCGGAGTATGTCCTCAATGCGAAAATATTCTTCACGAGGAAATAAAACTCGCGAGGTGAGCGGAGCAGCTCCTCTCGGGACAGACACCGAGAATCAAATACGAAACCTTGAGACCTTGGTGGAGGATCTCTCTCAATCGTCGTTCTCACGGGTGTGGTAACCACTGCTAAATTGCTCCTCGCCTTCTGTGAAGGAGAACTCTGGACTCTCGGGAGATAACCCTTTGGATTCTCCTCGACGTCGGGCGCGATCGGCCACTTTTATAGATTTTATAAATTAGACCCAAAAGGTGAAAAGCTAGGCAAGAGCTAGGGCAAAGAGCACTCACTAAATAAAAATCCACTGAGATACGGTCAATGAAACGACCTCCAAGTATTTCCGCTCCGGGTGATGAGGACAGGACACCAAAATACGAGACGAAGTATAGGACCTCCGTAGTGCCGGGATGATTAGGGCCCCGGAGAACAAGCTAGGCGAGGTGCTCCCGGAAATAGTTACGCTGACCTCTAACGACGGCCTTTCAGGGCTCGAGCACCCAAGCAGCGAGGGCACCCCGGAAATGCTGGCGAAAATGATCACCGGCCCCGTTTGCCTCGGTACCCGGGTATTCCCCCGCGATCACGTGTGTGGAACCTGGGAGTGGAAACTATGGACACCCGATCGTGTCGAGCGGGAACGGTCTTGAGTCGGTCGGCTAATCGTAGGGGGAGCATCCCTCTTCTCAACTTCACTTCCCCTCGCACTTGACTCTCGGATGAGAGCTTTCACAGTCCACCTCACGGGTTGGATTCCGCTCAATTAATCAACTTCTATGTTTGTTTGAGACGACGGCAGAGGAGGTTAACTCTCCACTCACCTATTCAAGGCCACACAACCTAGCCAGTTGGTGATTGACACTTAGAAAAACTTGCTAGTTGATTTTAGATTAAATAGCTTATTTTAAGGGAACATTATATTAAGTCACAAGAAGGGATATGGAGATGAAACCAATGGTGTTTTTGTGGCCCCTTAAAAGAAATTAATAAAAACTTAACTACATGCAAATGCGGTTCTTTGTCTTTCCGATGAAGAGCAATCTCTATACGAGTTCTACTGAGACTAAAATTTGTCTTTTTTTCTTTTCAAAAAGCAAACTCACACTCACAAAAACTAAGAAATTGACTAAATGATTCAATGCACCTAATGCAAATCCTACATAAAGCATGTAAATCCTAAGATGCTAAATCTCTTAAAGCAGTGAAATTCCCAAAAAGTCCTTCGAGTTTTAACTCATCTTTTGTTGTCCAGAAGCTAATTCTTGAAAACAAGAACTCTTAAAATGAGGACACCAAAAACACTTAAAAACAACAAGAAGAAAACAAACAGAGAACTCACTCCTCAAAATCAAACCAAAAACTAAAGCAAGAAACTTCTACAAAAGCTTCAAAAGTTGTAAACAATATGAAAATGCAACAGCAAAAGCAAATAACAAGTGAAAATGTTTTTTAAAGCCTTTTGCAATGCAAAAACAAAAAGCAAAGCAAATGTTTTTTGAGCTTTTTTTGTTTTTTATAAGGAAAGAGCTCGAAAAGACTAAGCACAACTATCAAAAATCCAAACCAAGCGAGGCCAAATTTCAAGCATAAACTTCAACAATGCTCCCAAAACCTTATAAAGCTTAACTTCAGCAGATCAGCAAGATCATGAGAGAAGACCAAAACTGACCAATCGACCCTAGACAAATAGTGCAAACCTGTTGCAACCAAAAACTCCAATAGCAGAAAAGTTCTTCAAAAGTCTGCAACAAAACCCTAGCCTATGGAACTCAAGAAAACCAATAAAAAAAGCGAAGCAAAAAATAGCAATCCGAAACTACAACACAAAAGATAGGACTGAGTCGGTGAAGCGAAGCTCTCTCTGATTACGATAAAACGAAACGACATAGAATGCTCAGAACGATCTTGGAGCTCAATCAGTGCGGCCACAGAAACAACACTTTGCCAAAAAGACTAGTTTTCACTCAAAGCGAAAGAGAGAAAAGACATGACACCACTTCCTTCACCTCCGATAAAGTGCGGGAGACTGCGTGAAAAGCAGGATGCCCTCCATGACCGAGAAAGGACCAAAAAGTCAAGAATCCAAAAAAAATTCAAAAATGCGCAGTAGGTATATGCTACTTCTGACAATGACGACGGCGTGAATACGCGTCTTTTCTAGAAACTTCAGCGTATACTGGCTGAGGTACCTTCAGACAAAACTGCAGTGTATCTGTATTGTATTGTAAAAAAGAAGGCGCGTATGCAAAGGTAAATAATGACAAGAGCAGCACTGGAAAAGACACCAAGACTTCAGAATGCGGCTACAAGAAAAATAAACTAGGCTGCCAAAATGAAAGATAAAAGCATGGCAACCTACCCAGCAGTGGAAACAACCCAACAGGGAGAATCACAAGAATGTGATCCCCGAGCAGAGTCGCCCGGTTCGTTTGGGGAAAGTGATACCGTAGAGGTTCGTTGGGTTACAACTTCCACATATGAGGGGCATGCTACTTAACAGAGACTCACACAACCATGCACGTTCAGAAAAAATAAATAGAGTAGAATGAAAGTTAATCGTTGGTCCTATGGTTGAAGAAGATCACGAGGGTTCAAACCCCAAATACAGTCCTTCCTTGTTAACACGAAAGGGCAAGAAGAAACAAGCACAAAGGATTTGGTTGTACAACATATATCTACTCTAAATATCGATAGATTCATTATAAAACATTAAATAAGTCATAATGAATGCTTGTATAACAAATATTCTCATACATATAAGCATACACTAACACGTTTATTTCGGGAACAGCATGATACTTCTGTATTATAAATAGCATGTACAAAAGTAACAAGTGGAGAGATCACCTGATCCTTCCAAGGCCTTCGCAGACCGTCGTCCGGATCCGTCCAGCCCTTGCCTCGCTAAGACTCCTTCCCAACAGGTGCATACGAGATAACATATAAAGGGATGTGTATCTCAAGGAAACAAGGGTTTCCTGAAATGAACTGGGAAAGTGCAGGAGGCACGGGGAATCAGACTTGGATAGGGAACCAACAGAGTATAATATCAATACCTTCTCTCTCTCCCTTAGGCCATACACATGAGGGCTTTTTATAGTCCCTCCAAGTAGTTTCAGCAGTTGGAAACAGTTGGCCACGGGCTGGGGTGGTTGAACTACCTGAGTAACCATCAACCCAGCGCGAAATTAGGCATTTTTTATATATTTTTTAATCATTTTAATGGCATACGCGGAAAAGTCTAGCTGGACTCGCGTATACACGAGGAAAATCACGGGCATAGTCGCGTATGAGGATTTTTACACTGTTTTTAAGTGAATTTGTCCAAGTCTATAGGAATGGGTGCCCAAAACCATCAAAGCAATCATGAATCATGTCAAGGTGAGAAATGATGCTATAACAGTGCGGTCAGGAGAATATATGGCCCAGGCAACAAGAACAAAATTTTGTGACCATCAAGAGGCTCCATCAGTGAATCCAAAATAGTAGATGGGCAGACGATCCATCTGCGACACAAGGGCGTGATTTATAGAATAATCCCATGATGATTGAGATCATCATAAAAAACTCATGGTGCATACATATTTATTCTAGGGTATTGATGCCTTCTTTCTTATGGGTGAAAATATTTGAGATAGATCCCATTGACAGGGTTGTTTAGGCATGTACCATCAGGCTTTGGTAAAATGTATGCTCCCTTGAGGAGATAGTGTTTGACAATGTAAGGAACCTTTCATAATGTTTCAAATTTCCTAGGTCCTAAGGCTTCTTTTGGAACATCATAGTGTAGGACTAGCTCCCCCTCGGTAACTGAGCATAAGGTGATGTTGCAGTCGAATGATGATTTCACCCTTTTCTTGTGGGCTTCATTGTGTTGGTGGTACTCTTGTTGGCTTTCGTTGAGGAGTTCTAGCCCACCTTACATTTAAGAAGGTATCAGGGGGCCTTGATGGCATGTGCGCTTTTGGTCGTAATGGGCGAGCTAGGGTTTGAAATTTTGGGTTCATAGAAAAAGAAGGATATTTCCAGACCAAGGGTCCTCCATTTTCACTAAGAACAAATGTTTGTCAAGTAGTGAGTCATTAACGGGGGATCCTTGGGTCTCATTAGGGAGATCAATGATGAATTCAGCTAAGATGAGTGTCTTTTTTCTCTTGGTGGAACTGAAATTTAATTCAAATTCCTACATTATAATTATCAATCAGGTGTACTTATGGTTCATCAGGTGGCGGTTTAGAAAATATTGCATGGGGTTGATAGTTACTATGACTGTGGTGGTTCAAAGAATGATGTAATTCCAAATATTTTGTACTGCATGTACTAGCATTAGGGCTTTCTTCTCTTCTAGTTCATACTTCAATGCAAGCCCGACAAGGTTTTTTCTTACGTAATAAATTATGTGCTCTTTGTTGTCTGGTATGTCTCGGACTAGTACCCCAAGGATGGCTATATATGATGTAGATAGGTATAAGATGTATTATTTTTCATGGTTGGGAGGGCTGATCAGGGGGGCTGAAGACAAGGTGTCTTTTAACACCTAAAATGATTTTTGATCCTAATCGTCCCATTTAAAGGGAATGTCTTGATGGAGAAGATGCAGGAAGCCCTGGGCACAAGTGGTGTAGTCAAGGACAAAGCATCGTAAGAATTTTGACTTACCATTCAGGATTTGTAGTTGCCATAATGTTTTTGGTGGTGGTACTTCTTTGATTGCCTGAGGGGGTCAACTCTGATTCCTTGTTTGGACATTATGAATCCTAGAAGTCTTCCCGTGTTAGCGCAAAAGACACAATTGAGAGGGTTCATACATAGGATATATTTCCAACATCGTTGAAATACTAGATGTGAGTCTTTCAAATGGTCATGTCGTTTCTTGGATCACACATTGAGATCATCCAAATAGGCTAGGATGAGATGAGGCAGGTCATGGAAGATATAGTTCATGTCCCACTGAAAGGTGGCACCAACATTTTTTAGACCGAATGACATAACCTGGTATGTGAATGTGCCCCAAGGGGTAGTGAATGCAATTCTGTATCGATCTGTATGTTGAATCTGAATTTGATTATACCCTGAGAACCCATCCATGAAGGATAAGGCCTCGTGACTAGCACAAGCATCAATGACTTGGTCGATGAATAAAGTGGGGTAGTTGTCTTTGGGACAATCTTTATTTAGGTCTCGAAAATCGGTACAGACACGAATGATGCCCTGCTTTTTCATGACGCATACAGGGTTGGAAACCCAAGAGGTGTAAGCAATCAGGTATATGAATCCAACTTTATGGAGTTTTTCTATCTCCTGTTTTATTTCTTCAAATTTATATGGGTGTCATTGATGTTATTTTTGGAAAATGGGAGATATGTCGGGCCATGTATCAATATGATGCTCAACAATGGTGGGACTTAAACCTAGAATTTTTGAATGATCCCATGCGAAGATGTCTCTATACTCGTGTAATAGGGTTTTGTATGCAGTCACTTCTTCTGGAAAGCATGATGCCCCAAAAGAGATTTGTTTGGTTTTTCCAATTTTTTTCAAAATACTTACCTTGATTGTAGGTGAAATATCTGAAAAATTTCATTCCTCAAATGCATCGACCACTGGGATAGGATTCTTGAATCAATATAGTTTTCCTAATGGTAGGAAGTATTTTGATTCAATGATGTAAATGTCATGGGTTTCTGTGCTGCTAGGTAGAATGATTTTTCTAGTAGAAACAATGAGCGGTGGTGCATGGCATCCCACGAACATTCAGGTTCCGTCATGGCCTTTAATATATCCTCATCAGAGTGAAACAAGATGTCTAAGGGGTAGTTGTTTTGTGCAAGGCCGTGAGGAGTGGGTTCGAGCCTAGTAGTGTTGGTTGACAGACAATAATATTATTATGTGTTTGATGTCATAGAACCAGATGAAGTTGATAAAGCGTAGACAGGATCAATCTGCACTATTGAAGGTACTACTACCGTTGCGGTAGTTTCAGCAATCTCGACACCAAGAACTGATGAGAAGACATCACGAATCATGGTTTCCACTGATGATGAGATGATATGTATATGATGTTGTGTGTCTTAAACATTAGATGGCGAAAGGATTTCCACGATATTTGTTTTATTTTTAGCCATAGGAGGTTCATGCAACCTTGGTAGTGTACGAGGGGTACAAGTACATTCCTCTAACTGAGAATTTTGTTGGATGCAGAGATGCTGAAATTTTTGTAACATAGGGCATGCTTCTATACCATGGGAGTGACCAGTGAAAATTTTGCACAAAGTAAAGGTACTCACCGAGTATATTGTATGCTATCCAGTACTACTGATGATGTAATCCAACGATGATTGGTGATGGTTGTGTGATTGTGTAGTTCTATGTTTCTGCCATCTTTGGGTCTTAGTTTTTGTGTGATATGGCTCCCTTGCAAGTTTTTGGTTAATGATTTTTTGGTTTCTCTCAATCATACAGGAAACTGATAGTCCTTCGTGTGATGAAATTGGGAGAAAATTTGGAAATAGAATCGACTGATCTTCTCTTGATTAGAGAGATGTATATGGGGGATGGGGTTTAATATGCACTAAATTTCTATGAACCTGTTTAGTTCACGACATTTTTTAACCATGTTGTTACGTTTATTGCATAGGGCACATGAGAAGTTAGGTTTTCACCCTACCGTGTCAGGGTGTCTGGTTGCCTTCTTCAATGATTATAATTCTGTCTCTTACACACACAACCGCAAAGTCCTCGCACACAACCCATGCCTTAGGTCTTCATGCACATAGCTGCAGGAGCCTATCTCTACTTAGACTTGTCACAAAAACTTTCGCAAAATCACATCAACAATATATAATCATCTATCAAGTTATTTTCTGACTTGACTCAACATGCTTATTTATATAATTCAAATGCACAAAAAATATGGGCTCAAACCATGGTTTGAGCCCCATGTTTTACCCTTCTACCCATTACAATAAGAAGGAGCTTTGACCTGCCCCAAAGCCCCTTGACCTGTGTGCTGCACTTTTACAAAATATACTAAGTTTGACTCAAATTTGACCCTAGGGGACACTAGCCCAACACAAACTATCATAGAAAGTTTTAGGGGAAAATCTTACCCCATGGGAGAAATTTAAGGGGTTTTATATTTTAGAGGGTGAATTTTTTATATTACACCCTTTTCTATAGTTAGCCAAAAAATTATAAAATAGATAAGTTTTATACTTTTTCCAATGAAAAATAAGTGCAATTAAACATTCAAGCCCTGATTCGCCTAGTTTGCAGGTCATATTTATGGAAAATGTTATGGGCTAATATTCATAGGCGGGCTAATTTTCCACTTTTTCCAAGAAAAGATTCACTAATTTTCTTTTTTTTTCTAAAATGATTTTCCAAAATTTTATAGTACACCATTATTTTACCTTTAAAATTGCCAAAATATTATACTAACTAATAGAAAATCATTGGAAATCTAAATATTTCTACAAAAATATCAACAAAAAATTTACAATTTTCATATTAGGGACTGTTAAAATTTACCAAGGTTTCTAAACTTTAAGATAAACTTCCGCCCTTATTATTTTCCCTAATATTTTCTTCCACCACCCCGATTTCATATCAGATTTGTTTCTAATCACCCTAATTTCCAGTAATGGAACTGGTTAGGGGCTATTTCACCCTAAAACATTATGCAAATCAAGAGCAGACTTAGATTCGGGGTATTTTATCTCGATAAGCAAGGGTTACCAACTCTTCTATTGGGTCTTCGAAGGGCATAATAATTTGTTGTTGTTTCACTTATTTTGTATGATGATCTGGTTGGGACAATGGTGACTAATGGTTCTTAATATCTCCCTCAATCGACCTGGTTTGCGGGCTCTTAAGCAAGCATATAATGATCTTATGAAATGATGGAATGTGGGTGATCAAATTCACCCTAGATTTTAGGGGTTTTATGTTTGATTTGTTTGTATAAATTTGTATCTATAGACTACATTCATCCTCATTGTTGAGATGCAGGTGTGTGGGGATCCCCTGTCTCACTAAGTTTTTGTCCCAAATCTTCTCCTCGATTTGCGATATCCTTGTTATTTTTATATTCTCTGTGATTTGATCCCAAGTCAGCAATGTGAAGGAGGCATAGGAATAGTGAGCCACAAAAATACTAAAAAACTTTACAATTTACGAGTCATCTCTGAATTTCATTGTTCCTTTCAATTTAGCTATACCTATTATTGTTGTTGACAAAATAATAGTGATAGTCATCTGTTGGGTGGATATCAAGGCTTTCACGTATTTTATTCAATGACAACTTCACTCTGGTTCTATACTAACTAGTAACGATATGTATTGGAATTTGTTTTCTTTGACTTATATGAGTATGTATGGTTCTATATGATTAGGACCTAGCATTTTCTTATGAGACAGTTTGTAAATATAGACATGATAGGGGATCAACATATTTGTATGCTAGAAAAGTCAAGGTGTGGGTAGTTAGGGTTCCATCGTATCATATCTTATGTAGCCTATCCACCAAATATCACAAACCCTCTAATGTATAATGGAAAAGAAATGACCTTCGATCTGAGTAACAGGTTCATTACACTTTAGTACATTTCCAATTGGATGTACCATGAAGCTCAAGAAAATCCAAACTCAAGGTAGGGAAATTTTAACATAAAGTGATATCTCCACCAGAGTATGGATGCACCCACACATACTTGCAACAACATGATTTCTTGGCTTTATATTTCACAGTAATATCTCTTTGCATATTTTTCTATTTGACGACCTTTGACGATGATGCATTTTGATAAGAACTGGAATGTGAATTTCTCATAAACAACTCATCCAATGGACAAATATACAATACTAAATTCAATTCAAGTGAGTATAAAGTCAATGTGTTGTCACGATTATATATTTATGATTTTCATGAAGGCCTCAAAATTCATTTATAACACAATGGCTATGTCAAATTTTTTCATTTGTGTTTTGAAAATCACAATTATGAGTTTTTTGTAATAAAAGGGCTCAAATATTTATCCAAAATATTGTGTGAATGGCCAAAGAAACCATTACAGGGAAACACGTCCTAGAACCAATATTTCAATACTTTCACATGTGAAAGCATTGGTCTCTTCACAATGGATTGGTTGATTTTGTTCTTCGTGACATGTCATACTTAATGCATAACACAAGAAATGATGATTGTCTCTTATCTGTCCTTATCATAAATCTTTATCACAAAAATGTAGTACACCAACCTTAGATAAAAAATGATAGAGTTGAAATTGTTGTTATCTTGGCTAGGCAGTATATACCAAAAGCCATGTTTTTATAAATTGGTGCAATCAATGACTTGTTTTGGCATTTAAGAAAAAAAAATTAGGCCACAATGGAGGTATTTCTGAGTATTATCCCAAATTATTTAAGTAGAAACTATAGTTTTTCTAAGCAATTTTCTAGATTTTTGTTAGCTTCTTTTACTTGCAAAATGCGAACTGAAAGGGATTTTTCTTGTAGCTATTGCACACCAATCAAATGGATTAGGTGAAATTGATATTTTGTAAAAAATAAACTAATATTACCATCAACATCTTCAAGCTTCAAATATCATATCACCCAAGCCCCTAAAGGTGAAGTGGGGAATTGTACAGTGTTCATTCATGGTGTTCAACATCAATATAATCTAGACAAGAAGCCATTAAGGTGGAAGAAAATTAGAGGCAAAAAGTCTCATTGGTGGGTCAAAAAATATAGTGGATGGCTTCATGCCCATAGTGTTTTCTAAAGAGAATTCTTTCATCATTATTAAACAAAATCAGAATTATGCTTTCACCATAAATGGTTATATAGTCTTGTTTATGAGAGATATTTTTTGAAGCCTAAGCATCCAAGTGGGGATAAATAATGTAGTGTGTGGCACTGTGATAATTCTTTCTAATCTTGATGAGAATCATAATTATGCTTTCATCATTGAAGGTTCTATGTTTGTGTTTGTGAGAGAAAGTCCTTTAAGCCTTAAAAACTAAGTGGGTAAAAACAATATGTGAGTGGAATTCTGCCCATAATATTTTCTATACAACATGATTTCATCATTCTTAAAATAGAATCATAATTATTCTTTCATCATATATGGTTTTATGTTCATTTCTGTGAGAACATTTATTTTCTGAAAGATAGAGAAACAATCACTCGACGATAAATGTTATTTAGAGAAAAGCTTATTACTTGTCGTTGTAAAGTGGATCTTGCATGATTGAGTTGATCTTTGGTTGTGTTCTTACTAATGATGGTAAGTTAAATTTGAGTGGATCATAAGCTTGTATGATATTGTTGGAAACATTAGTTACATTAACAGATAAAGGGTAATTTTTATATCAAAAAAATACATATCTTCTCACTATATGTAATTCCAATAAGGTAAACAACATAAATGTGTTATATATATATATATATATGGATGGAGAGGTGTTTTACAAAGGATGGTTTAAGTTATTGTAATACTTTATTGTTTTGTTTAAATCTTCCAAGTGTTCATCAACTGATATGGGGATATGAATTAATTTAATGGAAATTTTTATATATTTTAGATTTGAATGATGTTATTTGTTTTATAGATGATGAATCATGATGTTATTGTTTTGTGTATAATGATTTATATTTTCTTTTGGGTTTCGAATAACATTTTAATACAAAAATGCTTAATGGTTTTTGTGAACATTGCACTTAGTTTACATTGAATACTACTTACACATATAGTAATTCTTAACTCTTGGAGACTATTGATGCATATTTCTAGATTGATTTGAAACTCTACTTGTGGAATATTAAATGAAATGTCAAAATTTAATCATGGGAAGAAACCATCAAGGAAAATGGATGTGTTATCATACTTTCAAAATCCTCCATCCAAGAATACACATTATCTTCATGTTTCAAGCCCCTTTTAACAATCGTTTACTGAGAGAGATGTCAAGTCTTGTGAAAATGTATTTGACATCCATATGATAGATAAAAGAATAGGTTCCTAAAGTGATCAAGGTGAGATAAATGCATTTTCAACATAATTTGGTGATGAAAATGTTGAATATTTTTCCTTGGAAGGTGAAACAATCCATTCATAAAAAAGGAAAAAAGGCTTGTGGACCAAAGGGAGACAATTTTAAGAAGATTGGGTCTCAAGTTTTCCATTTATTGAAGCACTACCTCCTACAAATGAGAATGAGTTTTCCCAAGAAGTTAGATGCAATTCATGTAGTTGGAAAACTCGTAAGGTAGTGAAATTTCATATAAATCTAGATACAATACAAAATCATGCAGGAAAGGTGTATGAAAATAAAATTGTAAATGGTGAAGAGAAATCTATTCTCAGAAGTAAATATTCTGAGGAATGTCGACATATCCAATATGAAGAAAAATACAAGAAATATTTAATAAGTAAAAGAAAACTTAAGGAAAGTGGAGGAACCATCATATCTCTGTTTGAAAAGACGATGGAAAAAAGTTTGTTATCCAAGATGATACAAATGAGAATTGTATTTCACATCTTATATAAATGTCATCCTATGACACATTATCCATATCACATGAAATATCTTTCTCATTGGTCTATAACTAGTGGTTTGGAATGTGGAATATATATAGATCAAGTAGAAAAGGATGATTTGAAAGAGAATATTGCAAATTCTAGGTTTTTGGCATTGTCTTTTAATGAGGTTACGGGTATGGATAATATTTCATGGATTTACATGATAATTTATATGGTTAATGGCCATATTAGGCATTCCTATATACTTGGGATTAAAAATATGTGAGAGACTTCTACAACTGAAAATATTTATGAATTTGTTCTTAATATTTTGAAGGAAACTGGTATGGATCATTTAATGATTGCAAAAAAATTTGTAATGGGTTGGAGCAGATGGAGCATTAGTAATTCAAGGACAAAGGAGTGGAATTTTTGTTAGAATACAACTATAAAATTCACCATATATTCTTAGTATTCATTGTATGGCTCATAGGATGAATCTTGTATTTAAAATAGTAAGCAAGTTTCCATCTATTTCAAAATTTGAAGATCTTGTACGTGAGTCTCATGCAAAATTTTCTCACAGCCCAAACGATTTTTAGAGATTCAAAAATTTGCAGATGGTGTTATGGATGGAAAAACCCTATTGAAATATGTTAATACAAGATGAATCTAATTGATAGGACCAACTCAAAGACTATTTAATGAGTTCAAATCTTTGGTAGGGTTGATGTATGAAAATATCTACAATGTAGACAAAGCTCAAGATATTTTTCGACTAATTGATATAGAGACATTATTGACATTGGCTTGAATTATTCCTATGCTACTTGAAATGAATTTCCATGTGAAATTTTCTTAGAATCACACAATGTATATTGTAGAATACACAAATGCAAGAAAGTTAACATGACTTGCATTGGATAATTTGTATATGAGGCCATAGTCTTTTATTGGTCCAGAGTTGTTAGGTCCTTATATTACTAGTATAGTCCCTTATTGTTGTTAGTGTAACCCCCTTATTGTTATTGTTGTACCCCTATAACCCCCATATTGTTATTATTGTGCCCTTAAATTATTATTGTTAGGTCGGCTTGGATTACATTGTGGCCCCATGGACTCCTATATATAGAAAGGAGGTTTTTTCATTTGTATCATCCAAGAATTTTTCATTCATGTAATGTATTGGAGGTTTCCCCCTCAAATTGGCTTCTTTATAAGGCATTGATATCTCTTTTATTCTCTTTTTGGAGCTGGTTTCACAACATTTGGTATCAGAGCTTTGGATTCTAGGTTTTGTTGCACCAAACATGTCATCGTGGAATTTGCACTATAAATTTTTTTCTACGAAGGTTTAGAAGCTGATATTTTTAGAGCACAGATTCGGAATCCTGAGGAACAACGTCACAAAATTTTAGATCTTATTTCACAATATTTTTGGAGATATGATCCGTGGAAGTTAGGTTGTTTTTAGGCTCCCGAATTTCATCGCAAGGAGGTGATCGTGGGAAAATATTCATAACTCTCTCTCTCTGAGCATCGGATTTGAATTCTATAAAAAGTGGCTGGAAGTAAATGGACTCTAGTTTCTTTTATATCAATTTCAGAGCCAAAGGAGCAAACAATGACATGTTGCAAGTCGTACAAGTTAGATCTACGGAACCAGTCCATAATTAGGTCATTGTGGGAGATTGGACATAACTTTGACTTGAAGAATCCAAATCATGTTCGACCTATGGAATTCAAAAGAGGATTTAGAGGACTACCGCACGGTCAAATTTCATATATTGAAGATCCAAAATCACAGAGATAATTCAGTTTCAATATCAAGCTCCTCACAAGTAATAAAAAGGTGTGTATTGTTTTCAAATTACATAAGTCTCATTTGAAAAAAATTAGTTTGAATTTATTCCAAGGGCATATTGAAGAATATATATCAGTATTGGGTTCTAAAATGTCCCCATAAAAATAATTCAACACAATTAAGCCTTTAGAATGCTCTACTATGAATCATGAAGATGAAGAAACACAACATGAGATATAAAAATTACAAGAGCAAGTGCACCAAATTTTGCTATCGCAAAGAGAAACAAAAAATGAAATGGAAGTTTTGAAGAAAGGTGTGGAAACTAAGATGGATGATTTGAAGAAAGGTGTGGAAGCTAAGATGAATGGTTTGGAAGCTAAGATTGATGGCATGGAAGTGGTCATGGAAGCTAAGATGGATGGCATGGAAGCTAAGATGGATGACATGGAAGCTAAGATCTATGAAAAAATGAAAGACAACATCAAAAACATGAAGAATGATTTGGCAAAGTTGATACAAGAAATGTTTTCTAATGGTGAAAAGATAGTAGAGGAAACTCATGATGCAAATAAAATACATGTTAATCATGATTTCATAAACTCTAATGTTGGATTGAAGAGCCACCATATTCCAAAGATGGATATGCGGAAGTTTGATGGCAAGGATCCCGTAACATGGATACTACAGATGGATCAAAATTTTGATCTCAATAATGTGAAAAACACGCAAAAGGTATGCATTGCAACTTTACATTTAGAACAAAATACATTTGTATGGTATCGATGGCTTTGATATCGTTAAGAAATTGTCACTTGGTCAATTTTTACGGAGGAAATGATAGCACATTATGAGGATACAAAGAGCAACACCTTCTTTAGCCAATTGATAAATATCAAACAAAAGGGTTCAATGTCAGAGCACATTGAGGACTTCCAAAAATTGAATATATGGGTAGCTGATATTCTAGAGGAACACAAGATTGATGTCTTCATAGGGACTTTAAAGGATAACATCCAACATGAAGTTCACATTTGGGAACCTGATTCATTGGAGAAGGTATTTAGGTTGGCAAGAAATGATCTGAAAATGAAACTATTTGTATCTGCTATTCAAAGTGTCCATTTTCATTTAATTAAGTGTGCAAAGTGTTTATCATGTCTTGCAATTTAAATAAATTGTTTTTGGTAACTGTTTCTAATTTTATGTGTGAGGGAATGTTAATTAAAATTACTATTTAACATCTTAAATCAGAAATACACAGCAGCAAAACTTCACCATAACAACATAACAACATGATGAGGTAGTTCACCCCTCCTGGGCTACATCTGCCAGGTCCAAGGCTCCCAATGGGCATGTCCTTGCTCTACTAAGTTGCTCAAATTGGTTTTACAATGAGAAATATGCCTAAAAAGGTAGAAGCAGCTGTGAAATTTAATTCAGAAGACAGAAATAAGCTAAGAATGGCTTTTATTTCACCTTAAACAGTGAAGTATAGCCCAATGCAGCTCCATTTCCCTCATGGCCCTAGTGGCTCTCCAAGATTCCCTGAAGAAAAAATGGCTAAAGAACACCTCTGTTAGCTCTACAACCTATCCCAACCTCTCCAGAATTCTCATAATACCCAAAATTGACCAAAATTTCATCCAAATTGGTTCAAAATTGGAGAAGTTATGACCTCCACAATTTTCTGCTCAATGTCCCTTGGAAACCCCACCAAATGTGGGCTAATTGCAATTAACCCCGCCAAATTATCCAAGTCCTCTGAAAATTTCTGACTGCACTCCAGAATGGTGGAAATTTTAACTGTCATATTAAATTTTATTTGGTGGTGGTCACATGGGAGGTCGAACCCGCCAACGGAGTTAACGATAAACATAAATGTGACATTTATTGTGCGGTGAATGTGCTGGTCACATTCTGCGTTAACCGCCGAATGGAATGGTTACATAACCCACTGGAGAATAGGGATTGGTTATGTGGAGGATGGTCGTATGCTGAGGGGGATAACACCTGAGCGTATAACTCTTTTTTCCGCCAGTTCAACATTTAAACGACACGACTCACCCATTGAGTGACCCAATTGCGTTCAGGTTAGGTCGACCTCTGCCCACACTGTCAGCTGACCCAAACGTGTTCAGCGTGACCTGATTGCGTTCAAGTCAGGTTGGGTTAGCCCACAAAATTCATTTTTAACCAGAATTTGAACCATGGTCCTGGGGCCACGTGGTAGCCTATGGGTAGGCCACGTGGCACCCTGTAATAGGCCTTCAAAAACATATAAAAAAATGAAAATTTCCATAATATTTTTTTTGAAAAATGACAATTTTTTGTGTGTTCAAAAGTCTTGTTTTGAAGGTCACTGGTCATTTTAAAACTTCAATATCTTTCACATACAACATCGGATTTGAGTCCTATTCATGGCGCCAAAATTGCAGTGACGAGGCCTATCCGGTCATTCAGGTTGCAACCAATTCTGAGCAGTTCCAAGTTTGAGCATTTTTTTCCACTTGGACATGATCACTTGATCAAACCTCCCCATTGGGAAGCTTTTGGACCCAAAAAGCCTTCAATTACCTATTAAGAAGATGAGGGTACAAATCCCTCACCTTTTCCACCTCCATCCATTTTGCCTTACTCGGTTTTCTGCCTTTTAGACTAACCCGAACATAATCAACATTTCCTCTCCTCAAAGTGTGTGTCCTTCTGTCAAGGATAGCATCCTATTTTAGCTCATCCAAAAATTCTGGCAAGAAATCCTCTATGGATGGCAGCTGAATGTCACTTTCATAATCAATAATTAAAGGAGGTTCATACAAACGTAAATTTTCCACATTCACAATGGAATACATTTGCATATATGAAGGAAAATCTAGTTGAAAAGTATTAT
This sequence comes from Pinus albicaulis, assembly GCA_034641835.2. Lineage (NCBI taxonomy): Eukaryota > Viridiplantae > Streptophyta > Pinopsida > Pinales > Pinaceae > Pinus > Pinus albicaulis. Next base: position 1,107,062,678 of record CM076574.1, read on the forward strand.
TTCCAACTTGTTTAAGGATCTTGAATGGAGCATAACGAATAGGCTTCAACTTTTTACCTTCTCCTTGCATTATTTCCTTACTAATATGCAGCCATACCTCATCTCCTTCCTGAAACTTATGATCAACTCTGTGTTTATCATGCCTCTCCTTGTACTTGCCTTGACTTTTTTCAAGATGATGTTGAGCCTGCTGATGTATGAGCTGAATTATTTCAATGAACATGCGAGATTTTTCAATGTCACTATGCCCATCAATGGAAACATCCTTCTCAAGAATTAAATCTAAAGGTGACTTAGGCAAATACCCAAAGCAAGCTTCAAAAGGTGAAGTATTTGTAGAAGAGTGCTTGGCCCAGTTGTAAGCATGCTGAATGTAATGCAAGTGCTCATCCCAAAGCTTGGGATGCTTGTTGCAATAACCTCTGAAAAGATGTACAATGGTTCTGTTCACTACCTCTTTTTGGCCATATTTTTGCGGATGGAAAGCAGTACTCTTCTTCAACTTGGTATCCATCATCTTCCATAAATTGGACCAAAAATTCCCTACAAATTTGGAATCCATGTCACTAACAATAGAAGTAGGCAAGCCATAATAATGAACCCATACATGTTGAAAACATAAATCAGCAGTTTGTTCAGCAGTTATATATTTCTTACATGGCATAAGAATACACATATTGTTGAATCTATCAACTACTACATAAAGATAATCATACTGCTTTCTAGATAATGGTAGACCTCCAACAAAATCCATAGAAACACTTTCCCATGGTCTAGAAGGTACCGGAAATGGCGTATATAAACTAAGATTCCTATTGCTAGGCTTTCTTGTAGCACATATTCAACAACCTCTAATGAAATGTGAAACACTATCTACCATGCGAGGCCAATAACAATACCTCTGTAAATGTGCCACTGTTTTGCTTACCCAGAAATGTCCAACAATAAGAGAAGAATGAGCTTCTCCTAAGGATTCAGTCTGCATTGGTCAACAAACAGAAAATTTTAGGGGCTAATATTCGCATTGGGCTAATTTTCCATGGTTTTTCCAAAAAAGATTCGCCAATTTCCATTTTTTTTTATAAAAGTGATTCGCTCAAATTTTACAATATAAAATTATTTTTTACCTAAAATTTCCAGCATTATATAGACAATACATATATTATCATTATAAATTTGAATAATTTTACATATACATCAATAAACATTTTATAGTTTGCATATTAGGGACTAGTGAGATTCGCCAATTTTTTAAACTTTAAAATAATTTTCCATCACCATTTTCCTTTTTTGCTTGTGGTATACATAACTTGACCATATGAAACAACAAATTATTATGCAAATGATAATCATTCTCCTCAACATGATTCCCTTCACTCAAGTTAGCATACACATCCTTAAAATCAACATCTGATGCATACTGTTCTATGTAGCTCTGATGTACAATGGAATCATTCTTAAGTAAAGTAGTAGCACTAATAATAGGCCTTGAAATCATATCAGAAAATTTATTGAAAATACCTTTTTTTACCTTATTACAAAGTGAAATTTTTTTGTAGGAAACCCATCCATACGAAACCATATTTCTTGTAATTTACTTTACGTTTACCAAATCTTGTAAAGGCTGATGGTCAGTATGAACAATTGTTTCTTTGCCCATCAAATAGTGTTTCCACTTTTTGACGCTTTGTACCAACGCATACAACTCCTTATCATATGTAGGATAATTCACAACAACACCATTAAATGTCTTAGAATGAAATACGATAGGCTTACCATGCTGTAAGAGAACTGCACCAATGGCGTAATCACTAGCATCGTGGTTGTCTCAAGTCCAGTAAAGCAAGGACTAGAGCTGAACTTATCTTCTCTTTCAAAGACTCGAAATCTTTCTGTTGCTTTCCTCCCCATTGGAAAGCATGCTTCACACTTGTCACTACATGCATAGGAGCTGATATGGTAGAGAAGTTAGAAATAAACTTCCTCCAATACTGAGCTGCACCCAAAAAACTTCTTACCTCTATAATAGATTTGTCAGTAGGCCATTTCATAATGGCTTCTACTTTAGAAGGATCAATTCTCAAAGCAACTCCTCCTACTATGTGTTCCAAATAAACCAAAGAAGTCTTTCCAAATTCACACTTTGACATTTTAAGAAATAACTGATTCTTCTTCAAAATATCAAGTACTTTCTTAACATGCATGACATGCTCTTCTCTAGTCTTGCTGAAAATTAAGATGTCATCTAAGTATACAATAACAAAATCATCAAGAAAAGGACGTAAGACATCATACATTACTCGCATGAAAGTTGCAGGTGCATTGCATAGACCAAATCGCATAAAAAGCCACTTAAAGAGTTCCTGTTTGGTTTTAAATGTTGTCTTCCAAATGTCACTTTCTACAATTCTAAATTGATGATAACCACTACGTAAGTCTAACTTAGTGAAATATTTAGCATCTTTTAGCTGATTTAACAAATCATCTATCCTTGGGAGTGGGTAACGATTCTTTACCGTTATTTTGTTCAATGCCCTGAAGCCCACATACATGCGCCAAGTTCCATCTTTCTTTGGAATCAACACTATCGGTGTTCCACATGGCGAAGTGCTTGGTCTTATGAAACCTTTGTCCAACAAGTCCTTAATTTTCCTCTTGATTTCAGCATTCTCCATGATAGACATGTGGTACATGCCTATGTTAGGAAGAGGACAATCTTGTTACAACTATATTTCATGTTGAATCTCCCTTTTAGGAGGAAAACCTATCGGTTCCTAAAACATCTCATGATGTGCATCAAACACATCATGTAAATATGATTTTAGCTTGGAATCACAATTTTCAAATGACTCATGATTCACATCAACCTTAGGCTTAGCCATAAGAAGTACAAAACTCTTACTAGAATTCACTAGCCTTTTTACCTGTCCTGCATTTACCATCGGTATATTTTTCTTCTTGGGATGTGCTCTAATAATAAAATATTTTCCATATTTAAAGATATGATACTTATTTTCATGGTGATGGAAGATCACTTTCCTGTCAAATACGTAAGGACTTCCCAAAAAAATTCTTGATATATCAAGCGGTACTACATCAAATTCAACCGTGTCAATAAAGTGTACAGTAATTGCAAACCGCAATATGCATTTCCTTGAGACTTGTAAGTTTGCATCCTTACATATCCAACCAAGTGGATATGGCTTTGGACGTTGAATGGTCTCAAGTTTAAGTTGTTTTACCAAGTCTTCTGATATGAGATTTTCTTGTGACCCATTGTCAAACAGTGTGTCAACTTTTTTATTTTTTGAGATTACCCTCACATGGAATAATTCAATTCTTTCTTCCTCATTTAGAGCTTGTACATGACAGTTTGAAGTACTAGTGCTTGGCTTGGTTTTAGTTTCTTTAATCTTCATACTCTTCAAAGCCATGGCTGTAATTTTGGTTTCGTCACCTGAATCATCACTTAAGTCTTGTTGTGTAGTTGTAGTAGCTACAATTTTCTTCTTTCCTTTGTTTTTGTTAAACTGAGTTCTTTTTTCAGGATGTAGTTTCCAACTGTTTTTCTCTTCATGGCCTTCTCTTGAACAATGTTTACATATCACTTTCTCACCCTCTTGTTTGACATATGCATTCTTTTTTCCTTTTCCCTTAGAGGTTTTATCTTTGTTTTTCCCCTTAAAAGGCCTATTTCTACCCTCATCAAAAGTGTTTTTCCCTCTAGCCTCTAAATGCGTAGCTTGTACACAAACTTCATCTAGAATAGTAGGATTGAACATAAGGATAGTATGTCTAAGGTAGCTGTGCAAACCACCTATATATTTTAGCAAAGTATCTTGAATTTGTAAGTATACCCCTAATAAGAGTGCTCTTCTCCTAAACTCTTGGGTGTAGTCTTGTACATTTTGTCCCTTAAGCTGTCTGAAGTTTTGCCAGTTCATGATAGCCTTTTGTAAATGAGCTAATGGATAAAATTTCTTTTTAATTGCAGTAATAAATTCAGTCCATGATAAAGTGATCTTACCATGTTTTTTAATTTCATCCTTGGTCTTGGCTTCCCACCATACCAATGCTGCTCCATCCATTCTCAAAGAGGCTAACTGTATCTTGGTGTCGTCATCATGATAGTTTTGTATCCTCAAGTAAACTTCCAAATGTCTTATCCAATTGTCAAGTTTCTCTGCATTTACTTCACCATTAAACATAGGAAACTCAAATTTAACATCAAGATTTAAAAATGGACTTTTACCAGTGGTTTTAGACTTGTGAGATTGATTCACCGAAGTTCAGGATGACGCTGTAGAGGAAGAGGATGAAGATGGGGATGGTGGATCACCATTTACTCTATGTCCTTTCTTTGACTTGTCATCACTTTCCTTTCCTCCTGAAGAACCCTCTCCTTCTTTATGGTTTTTAGACCCTTCTCCAACAAGCCTATCATTCCTTTCTTGGTAGAGTATCCTCGTGACCATCTCCGTCATGTCCAAGAATGCCTTTCGGAACACCCGTTCCTCTTCTTTGGGATCAATGTCTTCAGGAGCTTCTCCCTCTCTTGAAGACATGCTTGAAGCTGCTTCTATGGCTCTTGGAGGTGGTTCTCTGGCCCTTCTTGGTTGAGGATTAATTTGTGCACTATCCAAATGTCCTTCACCTCTCTTGAGTTTAAGCCTAGTAAGCATCAAAACTTGTAAACAATCAACTATATCTTTGCACAAAAAAAATGCAGAGTAAAACTATAGCTCCTAAGGCTCAAATCCTTAGCTTTGATACCATCTGATATGAAAATGAAACTATTTATATCTGATGTGAAAAGTATCGATTTTCATTCAATTAAGTGTGCAAAGTGTTCATCATGTCTTGCAATTTAAACAAAGTGTTTTTGGTAACTGTTTCTGAGTATATGTGTGAGGGAATTTTAATTAAAATTACTATTTAACATCTTAAATCAGAAATACACAGTAGATAAACTTCACCATAAAATAACACAACAGCATGATAAGGCAGTTCATCCCTCCTGGGCTACATCTGTCGGGTCCAAGGCTCCCAATGAGCATGTCCTTGCTCTATTAAGTTGCTTAAATTGGTTATATAGTGAGAAATATGCCTAAAAAGGCACAAAAAACTATGAAACTGAATTCAGAAGATATAAATAAGCTAAAAATGACTTTTGTTTCACCTCAAACAGTGAAGTACAACCCAATACAACTCCATTTCCCTGATGTCCCTAATGGCTCTCCAAGCTTCCTTGAAGAACACATGGCTGTAGAACACCTCTGATTTCTCTCAAACCTCTCCCAAACACTCCAGAAGGTTGAAGAAAGCCAAAATTTACTAAAATTTCATCTCTTTTGGTGGAAAATTGAGAAAGTTATGATCAAAACAAATTTTGCCGAGTGGCACTAGAAATCCTCCTCCAAAACTGGAGGAACTCCAGTTAAAGCTACCAAAATAGTCGGGCAGCTAAAATAGTCGGAACCATGCCACTAAAATCGGGGTCATAATAAATGTAACTTCCAGTTAACATACGTGTTCACATGCTGTAAAAGCGGTCAGTTTCCGCTGGCGGTTAAGGGTTTAGCCCGCGCCCCTGGTCGTAGCCCACAGGTCACATGGCTAGGGGGCTAGCACCTGCGGGCTTAAAAAAAAGTTCCGCCGGTTCAACAGGGCTTAGCCCTTAGTCCTACACTTGGTCACGGGGTCTTCCGCCCTTAAGCCCTGAGGGCTTAACTCCTTGCTCCGCCGGTTCAACGAACGACGACCCGACTATGCGTTTAGAGTGACCCGACTCGCCCGTTGCGATGACCCAAATGCGTTCATGCCTTGCCCACTATCAACTGACCCAAATGCATTTAGTGTGACCCAACTCCGTTCAGGTTGGGTTGGGTCAGCCCACAACATTTATTTTTTAACAAGACTTTGAACCATGGGCCCGGGGCCACGTGGTAGCCTCCAGGCAGGTCATGTGGCACCCTATAATAGGCCCTCAAAACCATATAAAAAAATGAAATTCGCCATAATATTTTTTTGAAAAATGACAATTTTGTGTGTGTTCAAAAGTCATGTTTTGAAGGTCATTGGGAATTTTAAAACTTTAGTAACTTTCACATACGACTTTAGATTTGAGTCCCTTTTGTGGTGCTAGAATCGCAGCGACGAGGCCTTTATGGTGATTCAGGTTGCAACCAATTCTGAGCAGTTCCATTTTTGAGCATAATTTTCCACTTGGACATGATCACCTGATCAGAGATCCATGAGGATATTGTCTTCATTTTTAATGATCAAAGGCTTTATTAAGTTTTAGGTCTTTTTTTGGCATTTTAGTTGTATTAATGTAAAAAGCTTTGTTATAATTTTCTTAATTTTAAATGTTTTTTAATAAATTTTTTAGGTTTTCTAAATATAATATTGCTGTATAAAATGAAAAAACTAAATTTGAACTACAATATTCTTAAAAACAAACCTTAAAATTTAACCCGGAATGAGTGCATCTTATCGATCTTTAAATGTTTAACCCTAAATGAGTGCATCTTATCAAGCTTTAAATATGTTTAAACTAGCATTTACACCAAAAGGGTGCAAAGGCATGCTGATAGAAGTGTAGATGAATGTAGAGTGACGTTGTAGAGTTACGTAGAAGTATCACTGCAGGAAACAAGGATGTGGACATGGAAAGCATGAGGAATCAGGAGGCTAAATTATTGGTAAAGTAGATCTTTCCAAGTGGGTAAAAGTGCATTATAGAATCTGCAATATATATCAGATTTCTATCACCGAACTCATAACTAAACTAGAAGAAATTTACGAGGAGACATCATTGTGATATTATACATCTTCATTGAATAACATCCTGGAGATTATGCTGAGAAAATGCTTGGATGCATAGAAAAAGGAACAGTTCAAAAACATGCATTTCATGGGGTGCTCAAAATCCTAAAAGAATTGAATTGGTGTCCTTCTTTGCGGAAATTTAAGAAATCCTTGAGTATTTTTATCATACTGCGATTTTGGATGGGCAACAAGTGGATTACGTGCTCCCATTCTTGTTTCAATGTTTATAAAATGAAGCCGAGAGGACTAGATAGTTTGAGAAGGACAACAATTTGTTTTCAAACAAAACATGGAAATTTTGAAAAATAGATGCCTTTTGGAATTTGGGAGCATGCAAAATAAATATTTCCTCAAGGATGAAGGGATTTCATACCTTCTTTTCCAACAATTTTTGTTTCAAAAGTATGTGGAACTATAATGTACATGAATGTAGACGTGAACATATTTCTCTTCACTTAGGAACGCTTTGGAAGAGGAGATCAATTCCACTATTATGTAGATGGATACACAAATTAAAAAACTTGAGCATTATGAAACTGCTTTTGATTATGACCTGTGTGCTTCTAGCGGGTTACCAAAATGTCTCGATGAAGGTAATATTTGTTTTAAAAAGAATACGGTTGCAAAAACACTTGACCTTCTACTTTAGTTCTCAAAAAAAATTTGTAGTAGAAAATATGTGAACAACATTATGTAATCTGAAGTGGCAAGAAGGAATTTTTGGATTATCCTGACGTGATGGAAAAAATAAATCCATGGATTTAATTGTCACATCTGTGTTGAATTAGCCCTAGATCACAAGCTCTATACCCAATTCTTCGGAATTAAGATTCATCATCCCTCCCATATTCATAACCTCACAACTTATTTGTGACTTAAACTATTGCGGGCACAAAAACCATGGCCATCGTGAACATGAAATCTCCTAAATCCATCAAAATTAAACTTGATTGTACATCCATGTAATCTGATGGAGAAACACTAGATTCAACCTTTGATTTTGTTGCTCGACCGTCCTGATGCTTGAACTTACCGTTTGAGTTGAAAATGGTCCTAAATTGGTCATAAATGTGAGTATAGTACTAAATTGTTCTTAAATATGGTTAAGGCCAATTTCAAGGAAATAAATACAAGGATTTCACAATTAGAATGGAATATTAATTCCATTGCATTCACGACTTCTCTTAGAAATCATTAAATATGGGGTGTTCGTGCGAGCTTGTTATCAAGCTAATTAAATATGTTAAACCCTTATGCCGAAGTGACGATAGCGATGGGTTCATTGGGCCTCTACACTACAAAATATTCTACATACAGGTTCAATAATGGAAGCGCTAGAGAGAAACTTTTGTCTGTGATTGCAAGAATGGTACAAAAATACAAGGAAGAGGAGGTGAGCATAACCCTGACGGGACACATCATGGGAAGTGCATTAGAAATCCTATGTGTTTATGACATCGCAGAGTTGCAATTGAACTGTACTGATCATTATTCTTGATCGAGAATATCCATCACAACGTATTAATTTGCAGGGGCCTGAATGGGAAACACCGCTTTCAAAGACCAACACGAGGAGCTGGACCTCAAGATTCTGTGCCTTGTGAATGTCCATGACATTGTGACAAAGATACCGAGAGTAGTATTTGATGAGAACTTACGGATCTGGGAAAACCTAATGGAGATAATTGGTCCATGGAGTTATTCTCATGTCGACGTTGAGGGAATGCAAAGTTCCCCTTCCTCTTAGATCAAAAAAGAAAAATGTTGAGATTTATTTGTACAAAGATTTCTTGGAGTCCGATTCACGCATAAGTCTTACTGAATTGTGATGAAATTGACCATTTTAGATATAACTTAAACCAAATCCTCTGCGAAGCACTTTGATTTTAATAATTATAAATATTTTTTTACTAGCAAGGTAATCTTAACAATAATTGGGGTGACAATTTTTTTTTATCAAAATTGCATATTTTGATGATGCCTAAAGGAAAGTGAAGTATTATTTTTTGTTGTGAACATAACCAGATATACATATCTTCTTCTCAAAATACTGCACCATAAAATTCACGCCATTAGAACACAATAATTCACCATATCACGAATTTTTTTTTCCTTCTCCGTTAATTTAAAGGACAAACACGGATAGGAAGGCTCAGGTTTGAACATTTTGAGTGTTTTTCTATTATGAGGTTCTTCTCAGTGACACTGTAGAGATTTTTCTTCCTCCCCGTAGGGATTTGGATGAAATTCTGATGATTTCATCGTTATGGTTTAGTTGTGTTTTTTCTCCAAAATAAATGTATTAGCTTCTCCTGCTCGAACTCGCGACCCAACAAGCTTCGCTCTTTTTCATCAACCTGCAAATCCTCCTCATCCTCAACGTCAGGCCTTCAAATCTCTTCAGGCGCAAAACAACTTCTCTTCCTCTATAACTCTGTATTTTTCCCATTTCTCTCAACAACAACGATGACAACAGTGGCCATAGGGCCATGAATTCTCATATGACCACCAAAAGCCTGACCCGAGACGAAATTATTTTTGAAAATATTGCACATATGAGTGTAATAACACTCGTCAAAATAATCCTTTGTGTCGGTCTTCTTCTTCCTCTATGACCTATGCACACCCTCCATGAAACAAATCTCCCTCTCCATAGCATCTTCAACACTCATCATCAATCTCTGAAAATCGTCTGCAACCACTTTGCATCAAATAAATAACTACGGGAAAATAAATCTCAAAGCAATCTTTAAAAAAAATTCCTCCGAGAACTCAGACCTCGCTTCTAGAAGTCTACAAAACACGTGATACTTCTTGGTGGGTAACCAAAATTTTATGTATAAAGCATGTCCAGTGGTAAAAATTGTACAAAAAAACTGATTTCCCAGGTGGTGGTGGGTGAGGGGTTGAATTGAATGAAACGAAATGAAGACCCAGAAGATTGGATATTGAATTGGATTTCCAAGTGAAAAGTTGATTAAGAAAAAATATGCTCAGCGTTAGCACTATCAATCTCTAATCTCAAAATACACACTATCCATGATGCTTCGTCTTCTACTTCTCGTTGGTTTTCTCCACCACGTGGCTCAGCTCTTAACTGGGTTGGGTTGAATATACGACATGTGAGGAGGCGTGTATGCATTACTTGTAGGCAACCACCTTCTAATTCAATTGGGTCCCTCCCAAACATGTCTCTCTATCCATCCATATGGATAGATTCTCGTTGTATGTATATATATACATTACAATTAATGAAAATTGTGTCCATACAGAGAGTCCTCAAGCCATCAGAAGGTTATGATAAGAAATACTTAAATGTTTTTCTTAGGTGTTATTTATTTTTTGTTTCTAAATTTATGTTATTTATTTTGACGTTATATATTTTTCAAAAGATAAAAAAACCCAAAAACTCTTTACACTTGCTCTTTGCACCTCTTGGTGCAAATGATAGTTAAATTATGCTAAAAATAATAATAATATTAAAAAACAATCCTATAAATAAAATAAAAGAAATAAAATAGGAATATTGATTGAAGAAATAAATGATGGAGAGAAATATCCCTCAACCCTTAATGGCATAGAATATTTGACTTTCATGCTACAACTCCAGTTGGAGCAGTTTCGTGGTGCACACAACAATTGCTATCGTCGACTGAGATAGGTGGGAAATATTGCAATGCTGTGAAACATCCACTGGTCAACAACATGGCATCATACCATACCATGCCTTCCATAAGGAAGAATATTGTGGACCTCCCATCCAACAACATAAATCATACCATAAATCAACATTGACATTATACCATACCATTCCAACATATCAATATGGCATCATATCATATCATACCATCCATCCATGAGGAAGAGGACTGTGCATAGGACCTCCCCAACAAAATAAATAAATCATAATAAAGATCCTTCATCATGATGATGACACATAATTGAAATTATAGCCAATATAGACCTCAACGCCAAGGAGATGGAAGATGAATTAAAAAAGAAGAATAGTATTGAGGATGTAGTGAGAGTTGGGTACTCGAAAACATATGAAGAGTTTTTGAGGAAGGGAATTGACATGGTTAGCGGTACTACTTGTGTATGTGTTGTGATCATAGATGGGAACATATTAGTTGTTTCTAATGCTGGGGATAGAGGATAAGTTAATAGCAGAAAAGGGGAGAGGCCCAATCTCTGACATGTGATCACAAAGTTAGAAGGCCAGATGAGCGACACCGCATAGAGAATCTGGGTGGACTTGTTTTTCCCATTGGCAGAGTTTTCTGAGTTCGGGGAAGGCTAGCAGTGTCGAGGGCAATAGGTGATGCCAACTTCAAATAATGGGTATCAGCTGAACCAAACACCATGAATTTTCATATTACATCGGAATGTGACTTTTTAATTCTGGAATCAGATGGGCTTTGGGATGAGGTGAGTGATCAAGAGGCGGTGGATATTGCAAAGCCTTTTTTCCTAGTCCAGGATGATGTGCCTAAAGTTAATGGGATACCATTAAATTCATGTGACGATGACACACCATTGGAATCCTCTGGATTTGAATGTCGAAATAAAAACATCATTACATTCAATAGGCATCCAAGGTATACTCCCATATGCAGTCAACCTCATCCAAAAATAAAATAATATTAGTCCCTCGATTCGCGTAATGATCCTGGGTTGACTAAAATTTTATGATTATGAGAAGGTTGAATCGATGTTGTGAAATTTATTGAAAGCCCAGATGATTCGATAGGGCTGTGTGAATCGTGTATTGCAGAATTCAACATAGGATTTTCAAATATTTAATGGAATTTGAAAAAAATTGTTAGTATCGATGGACGCTGCGGGTCGTCGACAGAGAACAAAGCTCTAGAGGACGAAAGCGTAGAAGAACATAGATTATGATGAAATTCGTTCTGCACTGCAGTCTCTGGCCCGGAGGCCTTCCACATCCGAGGAATAACATTTGTTTTCTAGAAGCCTCGGCAGTTTCGAAGTTCATGGAAAAGATTTAAGGTTGTGTTGACATTGTTCATAGTGGAAGTTACACTGTTGAGATTCGTGCCAGCTGTCGGACGACGAATCTCAACAGTGTCACTACAAATAAATTCATCATATAATGCCTATCGACATAATAACCCTTCCCAAATTAATCATAGCCCCCATTAAAATATACATTTTTTATTTTATTTTAGAGAATACACAAAAAGGGTATCACTTTTACGTTGATGATAACATATAAATTATATATATATATATATATATATATATATATATATATATATATATATATTTGTAAATTTAGTAGGACTACATCTTCAACATGTCCAATAGATCACCCCGATCCAGGCGAGGAATTGAACCAGTGACTTCACATCAAGGAGTGCCTTAATAGAGAACCGGATCACCTTCTATCCAAGACCCCATGGACTACCTTAAATAATTTTATTGTCATGTCTAAAAACACATTTGAATATAATTTGATTTATTTGTTTTAGATATCCTTACTCGTCGTTAGTTAAAGGATTATGTTCGAATGTGGTAAGCTATTTACATTTTATTGTTTACTCTAATTAAGGAAGGCCATGCTTGTCGTGTCATGATAAAAGGAAGGTTTTAGCTTTAAAACATATGTCTTTATTATTTGATGAGGGATAGCACTTTTGTTGGATTTTTATACCGCACTCATTATTTGGTTATGGATATGCACATTGTTGAGTAAAATTTTTATCTATATATTGAAAATTTAGTAACTTTTTGTAAATGCAATGAAATACTCATGAGACAGATAATATATGATATAAGAATATTTGAATACAAGTGAGATGATCACAATTAAGGGTGAGAGTCTGCATATATACCTAGACAAGTACCTGTTCACGAAAGGTCATGTCTTTAGAGTCATGCCTATTCACTACTAATTATTAGTTAATTAATTATTATTATTATTATTATTAATATTATTTGTATATATTTTATTCATAGCAATGTTAAACATAACGAATATGCATGCTTGCATGTGGTCATATCATAATACCTTGTAGTTTTAAAGACACGAATTTCCTAGCTTCTACATTTGCTTGTCTTTGCATTGAAGTTGCTTTCAACAAGATCTTTTTGAGAAAACAATTTGAAGTTTGATGGCCATAGTGTTGAAAAGTGTAACTAGGTTTGGTCTTCATAATTTTCATTGTACATATATCCGATTGTGTATTTCATGTAAAAAACAAAAGAAGAAAAAAATATTATTCTTCAAGCATGAGTTTCATGCTCAAGTCAATTTGAAATTTAGGTCAAACATGTTCTTCATGCTTCTAGGTTTTCTTGATTCAAACTACTATTTGGAATTTTTGTAAAATAAAACAAAAGGGTTTTGGATAAATTCATCTCAAGAAGCCAATTTGGTCCTCCTAGATGTCAAGTCGGCCCAATGAAAGGACATGTATTTTCACATGTTGGAATAACTATATATTGGCATACATCCTCTTTCCAATCGGCCAAAAATTCAGTGCTTGTTTGATGGGTTCTAATATGATATGATACAAAATTTTCCTGTGACTTGAGAGGTGAAATAGTGCGAGATTCCTAAGGTTAAAGTTTTGTGATTGATGCAAGCCTCCTGGGATTCTAAAGACCTAAAACAATGTGAATTTCTCGAGCTACAAAATATTTGATACAAGTGCAAAGTTTCTATGGATTTTTGAGAGCTTGACTTGGCTTCTTGAAAGATGGATTTGGGTCTTGGATTTCTCACGTTGATATGATTCTATAAGAAGATATTTTATGGGTTTTCCACTTGGAGGGGTTTTGCTATGGCTTGGAGCCTATATCTTGTGTTCATTGTTTTTTTAAGATGTTCATGTTTATTTTTTGGTAATTGTTTGATGAAAGAAACATAATTAAATTTAATAAGCCAACAAATTTCACAAATAATTACCATGCTAAGAGAAATCAAACCTTAGCCGGTTTCCCTAGTGATTTCTCAATACATAGTTGAGCCCAAGTGTTGGAACACAAACACATTGGTCATTGTAGGGTTTGCCTTGAGAAAAATTATTTGCTTTCTTTATATTCAAAGCTTAATGCTTTAAGGAAATTTTTTTTGGAGAAATCAAAATTTTGCATGGTGTAAGGACTCTTAGTGCAATTATCATTTGGTGGAATTGTTAAAATAAATATTACACTTAGGGGGGGGGGGGGGGGGGAGGGGAGATGAATTAGTGTAATGGTAAATTAAACATTTCAAAACCATTTAATCAATCATTGAATATAGAGTAGTGCATTGGTAAATATCAAGCATCATTACAATAAATAAAATTGTGCATCAAGTAAAAATCAACCCATCAACACATCAACACATGAGGACATTAGAAAAAACCACAAATTATTTGTCTTCTTCAAGTTTTTTACATAGATTTGAAAGAATCAACTTACTGGAGGCACCCACCCCTGCAGACACCAACCCCAAAAAACCTGTTGGAGACACCCACCCCTGCAGACACCAACCCCAAAAACCTGTTGGAGGCACCCACCCCCAAAAGTAAATTTATAGACACCAACCCCAAAAACTTGCTAGAGGTACCCACCCCTAAAATTAAATTTGCAAACACCAACACCCAAATAATGCAAGCACCGACTTGCAATAGGCTACAACTTGATTGAGACATGAACCTTGAAAATGTGAAAGTATTGACTTGTAGTAGGCTTCAACCTTGGGGAGGAAACCACCTCCTCCAACCTATTGTGGACCAATTTTCACAATATTTCATAACAGAGCCACAAACATCATACAATATAATTCTTCCAAAATTTATCGTACTGCTGTTGTTACAACCTTGTTCATCAAGCTTTCATAACCTATTCATCACATCAACCTATTCATCAATTTGGTATCATAACACCTTTCCAAAAATATTGTTTTGGTCATACATACAACATATGCTCATACACCCTGAAACTTGTTTATAAACCACAAAATGAAAAAATATAGCTTTACAACTTTAAAAATGCATACTCATGACTCTTCATAACCCTTGGAAAGATCACAATCGAATTCTGATAATTTCCCCTTTTACAGAATTCATTTTGGCTTCAAAAGCATCCCAAAAACCATATAAAACCATACAATAAATTAAATATTTGACAAAATAGAAACTTATAGGTGCATTCTACAAAATTATCCTTTAAGGGCTCTACAAAATAAATTTAACAATTTAAAAAAATAGATGGATCTGACACATCAATAACCCTGTTTAAAAAAAAAAAAGGCAAGCTCTTTGAGGATCAAACTAGTCACCTCCTGCATACTAAGCAAAACAGACTACCAATTCGATTGTGCACTATGTAGTTTCATACCAGGCTTACAACTACTTTTATTTTTAATCCATTCATGTGTGCCACAAAAATGAATCCCTTCACGGACTTCAACCACAAACCAACAAACAAGTTATGTTACCAACAAACCAATGCAAGCCACAGAGCCAATGAACAAGTCATGTTACCAATCGAATCAAACAAGTTATGTTACCAACAAACCAGTGCAAACCACAGAGCTGATGAACCAATTATGTTACCAAAAAACCAACACAAACCACAAATCCAGTGAACTAGTCAAGTTATGTTACCAACGAACCAATGCAAACCACAAACCAATGACTAGTCAAGTTATGTTACCAACAAACCAACACAAACCATAGAGCCAAAGCTCGTTACTTGCTATGGGCGAATTCTTGTTTCAAAATGAAATTACTGTCACATATATATACATGTTTGTGTGGAATTGGGGCATATGGGAGCTGACTGATGAATACCTTTGATGCTCCAAGGCCGACCATATGACCTTTCATATGACCAAGGATTTTTCCATATACCACACTCATTTGGGCCTAGCCCCTCATGTCATGTGACTATATCCTTATGGGTCATGGTCATCCACGTGTTGACATCATCATGTCACATGGCAGCCTGCCAGAGGTGCCATGTGTCACCTAAAATTGGGTTGATTGGACACTCAAAAATGTCAATTGTACTTGCCACATGGTAATCATTTGTACTGCCACATCACCCTACTAACGTCATCATACTAACGTATTGTGATATCACTAGGCCACATTTGACTTCTGACATCATCATTGAGCCGACATGTCATGCTTATGTAGGGGCGTGCTTATCGTTACCAAGTGCACAAGTTCGCTCTTTGTCTGTCATCGATCTTCTTCCATTCATTCACCGTCTTTGGATCTGCTAGAAGATGTGTGATATTTAACCAGTTAAACAATATGTTATGTGACATATGTCGTAGATTGCACTACAAGATCATAGATACGAATTGAAGATGTTGACATTTAACAAATATGGTGTTTTTATCCTTATTGCAGCTGCCAACTTCAAACTGACATATCTTCTCATTCGAGAGGAGTTTGACCAAGTGTGTTATACTATTGGAAAGGCCTCAGAGAGGACTATCCAACTATACCATCCATACAATTATTTGAGCATCATAAACTTGACAAAAAATCAATAAAATTTAGGAAAATTTGACATCATTTGAAGAGATCTTGTCAAGAGATCGAGCTATCATACTGCTTCCTTTGATTCCTGAATGACAATGTTGATTCCTTAGACTTCCCCTTTGACATCAATGAAACTGGTTGTCATCAAATATGACAACACTGTTTCCAACAATACCCCCCTTTTTCATTAATGGCAACATCACCATATATTGCAACATCACCATATATTGATGTCATTGATGGAAATTAATTGAACTTCCTTTGACATGCTGCTAGGAACTCTTCTTGCTTGATCTTGCTCCTCTTCCTCAATAGCTACTCCCTCTCTTGCAATGTTTGTTATTTCTCCAAAATCCTCCTACTACTTCGATTTATGCTTTCTCTCCCCCTTTGACATTAATGGTAAAGGGACATGCTGAGGTTGGGTGCTTTGAAGGAATTGATCATCCTTGCTGCATAATTTTCCCTATATCTTCCTGTGGACTTGATACCATTGTAAAAAAAATTTCACCTTCAGAATAGGATTGCTTGTCATGAAAATCTCCCTCTATCAATAATCTCTCTTCTTGCAAAGACTCTCTGCTATATACATCTTCCTCTTGACATGGGTTGGAGGATAGTGTTGATTTATGGTAGCATCAAATGTGCTCTAGCCTCAAGATTTTGTAGGGAGGCTAGGACATATGAATTCCACAAAACCCATAAATCGTTTTGGGAAATTCCACCTAGAGACAGTTTAATTAAAATAATTAATTACTTTTAATAGATGCCTAAGTCTAAATTGAAGAAATTAAATAATTAAAGGGTATTAATTAAATTGGGTGTGAATCTTCTAGAAAAAGATGGAGATCGAATCAAGATGATATGAGCCATTGATTAGGATCTAATTTTGGAAGTTGAAATTTCAACGAGAAAATTATAAGAAGGAACTCAATGGACACTTGGAACACACATCAGGTAGAGACTCATTTTCCTGAGCAGATCGATTTTATCACTGGTGAAGTTAGGCAAGAGAGAATCAAATCAGTGGGAGAGTTGCAGGTGAGAGAGAGGGCATCGAAAATAGTCGGGAGTGTAGGAACAAACTGGAAGAAGCAGCGCAGAGGAGGGACGTAGAGCACCAACGCAAAGGCAACAACGTAGGCACTGCGCAGAGGGTGACATAGTGGGGCTAGCAGGTCCTCTTCGGGGTCAAAAAATCACTATGGAGCGTGAGAAATTTGTCCGTAAAATTTCGCATAGTGATTCTTCTTCTATTTTGCTGTTTGTATCTTGTACATGAGATTTTACTGAATAATAATAAAGAAACCCTCATCTGCTTCACCGGTTTTCCCACATTTGTTTTTTCCGGGGATGATTATCAAAAAATAGTTGTGTCATTGTGATTGTACTTGTGCTATTATTTTTCCTCGCATTTACTTTCCACAGTTTTTTTAATTGTGAAGGATGGAGTAGAATTTATTTCGATATTTATTGTGTAACACAATAAATAAATTTTTTTGAATTAATAAGTAGAATAAATAATATCAGTGGCTGTAGTAGGAATTCCATTTAGGAATTTTCACATGGTATCAAAGCATAGGTAAAGCAAGAGAACAGAGCCGAAAGAACCCAACGTTGAGCAGAAGCTGGAGTTCGAAAAACTGTTTGAGCAACAAATCAAACCTCTGAAGGGTTACGCAGTCCATAGCTAGGAAAGGCAGGATCTCGTGGAAAATTATTCTCTGAGCGAGTTGACAGAGAAGGATATTTTTCTGGACTATGATTGGTCAGAGGCATAGGGACAATGCAAAAGACTTAGTGCAGAGAAAATTTCTTGTTGGTACGCAATTTTCGCAGAAATTGCTGGGCAGAAAAGTGCCAGAAATAAAAAGTAAAAATAGCAAAGATAAGTATGGAAAGTCAAGATGTCTCTAAATTATCTTCCAGATTTGAAGAAGAATTCACATGTTTGTCGAGTTCAACATCAACAGGTGTTTGGTATATTGATAGTGGGGCTTCATCTCATATGACTGGAGTATGAGAATAATTATCTAGCTATCAAGAAGAGCAGATGGAATTCTAAATCACTATGGGAAACATAACGAAGTGTACTCTAGTAGGGAGAGGAAACATATAATTTTAGACGGAAGCAAGAACCAACATTAGAGCCACTAATGTGCTGCATGTGCCAGGATTAGGAATGCATCTAATTTCAATGTCCCAGTTACAGGAAAAGGGGTACGATGTATATTTCAATGGAAGGAAGGTGTATGTAAAACATCCAAGCTGGAAGATTATGAGACAAATTGGAGCTTGAAGCAATTTTTTTATAGATTGCAGCTCGAGTCTCCAATGGAACTGATAGGAAGTAATTATAATGGTGAAAAAGAATTGGATGAAATATGGCACATGCGAATGAGACTGTTAGGTTTGTATATTACTGGTGTAGTCCCTTATTGTTGTTAGTGTAGCCCCCTTATTGTTTTACCCCTGTAGTCCCCATATTTTTATTATTGTGCACCATAAAACTCCACTATTGCTATTTTTGTGCCCTTACATTATTATTGTTAGGTCGGCTAAGATTATATTATGACCCCATGGACTCCTATATATAGAAAGAAGGTTTTTTCATTTGAATCATCCAAGAATTGTTCATTTATCTAATGTAAAGGAGGTTTCCCCCTCGAAGTGGCTTATTTCTAAGGCGTTGATCTCTCTTTTCTTATATTTTTGGAGCTGGTTTCATATCATTTGGTATTAGAGCTTTGGATTCTAGGGTTTCGTTGCTTCAAACATGTCATCATTTAATTTTCACTATAATTTTTTTCTACGAAGGTTTAGACGCTTAAAAAAAACCCATCTGCAAAGAAATCCTGAGGAACTTCGTGTAAAAATTTCAGATCTTCGTTCGCAATATTTTCAGAGATATGATCTGTGGAAGTTGGGGTTTTTGCAGGCTACCGAATTTCATCTAAAAGAGGTGACCTTGGGAAAATCGTCATAACTCTCTCTATGAGCATTGGATTGGAATTATATAAAAAGAGGAAAAAAGTACACAGAATGTAGTTTCCTGTGTATCAATTTCAGAGACGAAGGAGGAAACAATGATACATGGTACGCCATACAAGTGCGCTCTACTGAACCTGTCCATAATTAGTCCATTGTGAGAGATTGGGCATAACTTTGTATTGAAGAATCCAAATCAGGTTTGACTTGTGGAAATGGAAAGAGGACTCAGAGGGATAATATAGGATAGAAATTCAGATCCTGAAGATCTGAAATAACAGAGATACATTAGTTTCAATATCGAGCTCCTCAAAATCAAGAAAAAGGTGTGATTTTTTTTTTTCAAATTGAATAAGTCTTGTTTGAAAAATTAGTTTGGACTGATTCCAAGGGAATATTGAAGCATAGATATCAATATTGGGTTCTAAAATGACCCCTAAAAAGAATTCAACACCCATTAAGCCCGCAAAAGGCTCTACTATAACTCATGAAGAGGAAGAGGTACAACATGATATATCAAAATTACAAGACCAAGTGCACCAAATTTCACTCTCGCAAAGAGCAACAAAAAATGAAATGGAAGTTTTGAAGAAAGGTGTGGAACATAAGATGGATGGTTTCAAGAAAGGTGTGGCAGCTAATATGGATGGGTTGAAGAAAGGCGTGGAAGCTAATATGGATGGTTTAAAGAAAGATGTGGGAGATAATATGGGTGGTTTGAAGAATGACATGGAAGCTAAGATGGATGACATGGAATCTAAGATAAATAAAAAAATGAAAGACAACATGGAAGACATGAAGAATGATCTAAAATCATACATGGAAGGTTTGAAAAAGTTGATACAAGAAATGATTCCTAATGGTGAAAAGGTAGTACATGAAACTCATGATGAGAACAAAATAAATGTTAATCATGATTTCATAAATTCTAATATTGGATTGAAGACCCACCATATTCCAAAGATCGATATGAGGAATTTTGATGGCAAGGATCCCGTAACATGGATACTACAGATGGAGCAATATTTTGATCTCCATAATGTGCAAAACACACAAAAGGTACGCATTGCAACTTTACATTTAGAACAAAATACATTTGTAGGGTATCGATGGCTTTGATCTCGTAAATTTTTTTTTTTTTTTTTTTTCAGTTGGTCAATTTTGATGGAGGAAATGATAGCACATTATGAGGATATAAAGAGAAACAAATTCTTCAGCCAATTGATAAATCTCAAACAAAAGGGTTCAATGGTGGAGGAAATTGAGGACTTTCAAAAATTGAATATAAGGGTAATTGATATTCTAGAGGAACACAAGATTGATGTATTCATAGGGAATTTTAAGGATAAAATCCAACATGAGGTTCACCTTTGGGAACTTGATTCATTGGAGAAGACATTGAGGTTGGCAAGAAAATTTGAAAGTAAATTTATGGTGACAAGGAAGCCTACCACTCACATCTATAAAGATGGGAGTGTTGCTACTCCTAGACTTCCACAACCTACAAGGTTGACTCCACAACATTTGGAAGAAAAAAGAGAAAAAGGGATTTGCTATAGTTGTGACAACAAATACACTAAAGGTCATA
This sequence comes from Pinus albicaulis, assembly GCA_034641835.2. Taxonomy (NCBI): domain Eukaryota; kingdom Viridiplantae; phylum Streptophyta; class Pinopsida; order Pinales; family Pinaceae; genus Pinus; species Pinus albicaulis. Next base: position 1,107,083,594 of record CM076574.1, read on the forward strand.
AGTGCGTTGAGAAGAAATTATTTTACATAGATTGTGAAGAGGAGGAAGAAAATGAACAAGAAACTTCAAAAGAAGAGGATATACACCAGGAACCAACCCTAGAGAAAGAAGAAATGAGTTCGGCCATATCCTGTAATGAATTGGAAGGAATTACCACTCCTCAAACTCTCAATATAGAAGGACATATCAAGAAAAAAAAGGTAATAGTGTTGATTGATTCAGGTAGTACCCATAATTTTATTCATTGTAAGGTTGCCAAGGAATTGAATTTCTTCCTATACCCAACACCAGAGTGTCAAGTGATGGTTGCAAATGGAGGAACTATAAATTGCTCTGGAAAGTGCCATAATATAAAGCTAACCATGGGTGAATATGTCTTGAATATTCCAATTATTTCCATTCCAATGGGAGGTGCTGATGTTGTACTAGGAGTACAATGGTTACAATATCTGGGGATGATAGTTTTTAATTTTCAAGAAATTTTCTTGAAATATTTTTTGGAAGGAAAGGAATTTGAATTATAGGGTATCACAGGGAAGCCAAGAAAGATAATAAGATATAATTTCATGACAAAGCTTCTGAAGAATGAACAACAAGGCGTAATTTCACAATTATGATCACTAGAAGTTCCAATATAAAAATAATCTATTTATCCATATCTCCAAAAATTCTTGGATAATCATTCCAACGTGTTTGAAACTCCCAAAGGACTCCCACCTATTCATGATTATGATCATGCTATTATTTCGATTCCAGGAAGTGTTTCTCCATACATCAGGCCTTACAAATATCCTTATGTCCAAAAGAGCGAAATTGAACGTATGATTTCAGAAATGTTAGAGGCTGGTATAATTCAACCGAGTAAAAGTTCTTTCTCTGCTCCAGTAGTATTGGTGCACAAGAAGGATGGAATATGGCACATGTGTCTGGATTATAGGGAGCTTAATAAGCTCACTATTAAAGATAAATTTCCCATTCCTGTGATTGATGAATTATTGGATGAATTACATGGAGAAATTTATTATACCAAGTTGGATCTTCGTTCAGGATATCATCAAATTAGAATGAAGGCTAAAAATATTTCGAAAACAACATTTCAAACTCATGAGGGTCATTATGAATTTTTGGTCAAGCATTTTGGCCTTACCAATGGACATTCTAAATTTCAAGGGTTGAAGAATTCCATTTTTAATCCCTTCCTTTGAAAATTTGTCTTAGTATTTTTTGATGATATACTAATCTACAATAGGTCTTGGAAGGATCATGTTCAACATGTTGACAGGGTGCTCAAACTATTGGAGGAGAAACAATTATATTCAAAAACCTCCAAATGTTTCTTTAGAGTACAAGAGGTGGAATATCTGGGTCATATTGTATCTCAGGAGGGTGGTAAGGTATACCTTAACAAAATTAAAGCCATTAAGGAATGGAAATTCCCCACAACCATAAAGCAGTTGCGAGGATTTCTCGAGTTAACAGGGTATTATCGCAAGTTTGTTAAGAATTATGAGAGCATAGCAACACCTCTAACAACATTATTGAAGAAAGATGAATTTTCAGGGACCCCTGAAGCAACTAAGGCCTTTGAGAATCTTAAAGAGGCAATGTGCCTAACACCAGTCCTAGCTACACCAGACTTCACAAAACCATTTATTGTGGAATGTGATGCCTTAGGAAATGGAATTGGCGTTGTTTTAATGCAAGAAGGAAGACCCATTTATTTTGAAAGTAGTCTAATCAAAGGAAAGTGTTTAAAGAAAGCTATTTATTAGAAGGAAATTTTGGAAATACTACTGTTATGCGAATAAATCCCTCTCGTGGAGAAGAGCGATCTCCCTAGTATCCTACGGATAGCTAGAAAAAAACATCCATTTGAAAATAATTTTCTCTAGATCATTTGCAATTTAGAATTATTATAAACAAAGAAAGAGGACATGCTCCTACCTTGAAATTCGATGTTCGGTGCAACCTTCTATCTAGTCGCTCCGCTCCAAAGAGGCTTCCTCAGTAATGAGAACCTGCATTGATCAAAGACAGACAAAGGAATTAAAATCACCTGCAACATATAATAATTGAGAAAAAAAATCTAACTCAGTGATCAAGGAATCCAAGTATTTAATTATTCAAATAGACACAAGAACAACTCAATGGGAAAAGGAGATCCATATGTATTATCTTGTATGAAAAGAGTAACTTTACAACCTGTCGCCTTGCTGTTGTACAAGTTCCTCCCTGAGTCTTGAACAATCATTCCTCCTTCAGGTTGACAAGCTTTTTTCTCTTTGAATTAGCATGAAGTTATGGACATGAGTGTGTGATCATTCTCATACCAATAATAACTAGTACAGAGAGTATGCTCTCTTGATAATTTCTTCAGCAACTAATATGTATGTCTACCCTTGAGACTGAAACATGAGCTCAATTTATAGGGAAATGGAGGTGGTTTCAGTTCCATGAAGAGGGATATGGATTCCTCTCATGAAGGGATTTGAGCTCCATATACCAAGGGACACACATTATGAGTGAAGGGATAGAGCTCCATGAGTGGAGGGATAAAGCTTAAACTGATCGCGCCTCTAGAAGCTTCCAGTTGGGAGAATATTCATCTAGCTGGGCTTCTAGAACTTACTTTTTCCTTTATTTGATTGTTTATGAGGGTCCGCAGGTTTTATAAGCAGAACGTGCGGGATGTGCTATAGCCTATAGCGTGAATATTTGCGGATCCGTGGGAAAGAGCTAGGAAAAGTGCGGAGTTAGAATTTTTAGGTTTTAATGAGATTTTATCCAATTCCAAGACTTGGTTTAGGAACATTAGGGTTTTTGACCTCTAAGGGAGCACAATATAGGTAGTGATGAACCTATATAGACATTCAAATGTCATGGTGGCAAAATAACGTGTAATAGATTTCCCCCTAAAGTGCAAAGTCTGAGGTAGTTCTGAAGAGTGAAGTGCTTTATCGTTCCATGGATTGGATTGCGAACACACCGGTCGAAAACCTGTTAAAACATTCAATGAAATCATGTATATATATCATCACTGAGGTAGGCATTCCCATACTCAGATAAAAAAAAATTAAATGTTATGGTACAAAAATGATTTCAAAATTACATCAATAGTAGACACAGTATGGGTGCAATCATCTATCATAAGTAGTCTACTATATCACGAATAATAAAAATCCTCGCAGCCTGGATGGTGGAAACTAGATCCAGGGTTTTGATTTCCGCTTCCCGAACTAGTACGATTCTATCCATGCGATTGATTGTTTTGAAGTCGAACATGGTAGAAACCACTTGATTACCACTCAATGATGTGAACTATTAACAAGCGTGAGAGAAACCACCAATAATGACAATGGCTCTCAAAGTACTCAGTACAATCCACGAAGTGTGAATGAATGATTGCAGTCAAACACTTCACGGAATCATTCGATCGAAGGTAAATGATGCAACCTGCCGTCGAATGCAAGAAACTTACCATTAGGGAATGCAGATCCCAAGGTACTGATACGATTCTATATCAACTCTCTAGGTGATGAGATGTCGTCGATAGAAAGTTACACGTCACAAGAAAGCCCATGACACGAAACCATTAGATCAATTTTTGAAGAAATATTTGCAAGGACTGACTCAGGGATGGTCAACACGAATGGAGACAAATGTTTGCAATGAATGGTTTATTTGAATTGTCTCTTGAACACATAACGACACTGCAAATGGTTTGGTAACAATTGACCTAAAGCTAATACCCAGAAACTGACTGAAGACTTTCAATGTGATTTGATTAACTGTTATACAAGGGATTTTCCCAACCTAGGTACAAGTGTGACAAAATTTTCGTGTTCAAGAGTGGTATACTGCTTTTAAAACAAGGGTGACAACTGGATTCCTTTTCTCTCTTTTCCCCCACCATTACTAGCAAGTACCTCTTTATTTTTGACAAGCTTGAGGAGGATAACATTTGCTTGTTTTTGTAAGCTCATCCTTCGGATGAGTCCATCTTAGTATTAAAATCGAACCCTAAGAAGGAGTGGTTCGGTCTTGTTGTAATCGAAAGGTCCTTTACTGTTAAATTTTAATGAGTCTAGTATAGGAGAAACTCGATGTTTTTCAGTTTTAGGGATTTAGAAGAAAAACATAAGTAAACTCCGTGGTTGTACTTTTTCGTAAATTTAGTCTCTCAAGCCCGAAAAAGGATAAAATAATACAGGAGAGAACTCTATTGACCATGATTAGTCAATGTATACCTTGTTCGTAAATAGTCCATTTTAGTCCGAAAAAGGGGTAAACTTATACTGAAGGGACGACTGTTAATTTCCTTTAACGAGTTCGAATATTCAAGTACTCGGCGATATTTTCATATTTAAAGAGTCTGAAAAGGGCTTAAAAGATAACTCTAGGGTTTCACTTTTTCGTAATTTTAAAGGGCCCAAAAAAGTGACAGAAGTATACTCATTTAGTCGACTTTAAATTTAATTTGCAAGCAGGAAAAGATAGAAAGAACTCGACATTTTCATATGTTTTACGAGAATTAAAGAGAGAAAAATAACCTTGGGATTTTCATGAGTTTAACAAGTCTTGAAAATAATAACTGAAATGGACTCTAGATAGGTATCACTTTTATACAAGCTTGGAACAAAGGAAAACTATGCTTGTTAGTGGTTTCATTTTTACACAAGCATGAAACAAAGAAAACTATGCTTGAAAGTGGTTTCATATTTACACAAGCTTGAAACAGAGAAAATTGTGCTTGAGATTGGCTTCAATGCCCCCCAAGTGTAACTTGCTAGAGCATATGAAATTTCCAAAGAAAGGAAAAGTACTAGGATTCATGTTAAGAGGGGTTCCTTGGTTGATAAATTCTGGAACTGTTGCCATTAGATTCAACTTCAGTGAATTTTATTAACAATTTAAAAATATTAGCAATTAAAATTCACAATCCACACCTAAGGTCTCTAATATGTAAAAACAAACAAATGAACACGCACTATCAAATCTAGGAGTTAAACCACACACAAATAGTTTGTTTTCACTGTGAAATCACTAGTTGGTGATGAAATCCAACGTCGCAGAGATCAATGTGAAAAGCTAGCGGTCAGAACAGTTACTCTGACAACCTGCTTAATGAAACAGTCTGGTGCAAGTACCTCCAAGGGGCCTCGGACTACCATTTTTTTATGCAGATAAATACCTCTTGCAGACAAGAGCGATCTCCCTAGTATCCTACGGATAGCTAGAAACAAACATCCATTTGTAAACCATTTTCTCTAGATCATTTGCAATTCAGAATTATTATAAACAAAGAAAGAGGACATGCTCATACCTTGAAATTTGATGTTCAGTGCAACCTTTTATCCAGTCACTCCAAAGAGGCTTCCTCAGTAATGAGAACCTGCAATCAAAGACAGAAAAAAAAATTAAAAGCACCTGCAACATAAAATAATTGAGAACAACTAATCTAACTCAGTGATCAAGGAATCCAAGTATTGAATTATTCAAATAGACACAAGAACAACTCAATGAGAAAAGGAGATCCATATATATTATCTTGTATGAAAAGAGTAACTTTACAACTTGTCGCCTTGATGTTGTACAAGTTCCTCTTGGGGTCCTGAAGAATCGTTCATCCTTCAGATTGACAAGCCTTCTTCTCTTTGAACTAGCATGAAGTTATGGACATGAGTGTGTGATCATTCTCATACCGATAATAACTAGTATAGAGAGTATGTTCTCTTGAGAATTTCTTCAGCGACTAATATGGATGTCTACCCTTGAGACTGAAAAATGAGCTCAATTTATAGGAAAATGGAGGTGGTTTCAGTTCCATGAAGTGGGGGATGGATTCCTCTCATGAAGGGATTTGAGCTCCATATACCAAGGGATAAATTCTATGAGTGAAGGGATAAAGCTCCATGAGTGGAGGGATAAAGCTCGAATTGATCGTGCCTCTAGAATCTTCCAATTGGGAGAATATTCGTCCAAATGGGCTTCTAGAACTTAATTTTTCCTTTATTTTACTATTTACGGGGGTCCAGAGGTTTTATAAGCAGAACGTACGGGATGTGCTGCAGTATATAGAGTAAATATTTGTAGATCCACGGGAAAGAGCTAGGAAAATTGCGGAGTTATACTTTTTAGGGTTTTAATGAGCTTTTCTCCAATTCCAAGACTTGGTTTAGGAACATTAGGGTTTTTGACCTCTAAGGGAGCACAATATAGGTAGTGATGAACCTATATAGATAGTCAAATGCCATGGTGACAAAATAACGTGTAACAAATACATGCGCTAAAGAAATGGCGACCTTACCTAATGGGAAGACACTTCAAGGTAAAAATTGATCTTGATAGCCTTAAATACTTTTTGGAACAAATACTATCTTCAGAAGAGTAGCAAAAATGGGTCACAAAGATGTTTGGTTATGACTTTGAAATCATCTACAAAAAAGGGAAGCTAAATGTTGTTGCAGATGCACTCTCAAGAAAGGATGAGGATGTGGAAGCATTACTTTGTACCATTTCTATTATCCAACCAGATTCGATAACTGAAGCAAGGGAGGAATGGAAGAATGACGAAGAATTGTGAACACTCATTCAAAATTTGCAGAAAGATCCCAATACATCTGATACATTTAGTTGGAAAAATGATTCCTTATGGTACATTTTATCATTCTATAATTTTAATATTGGCAGAATAATTATATAAGACAACATCAAAACCGCTTTTAAGGCTGGGATCTAGCCTTACCAACTTTAGAGAGGGATATCTCTTTATGATTTAGCTTTGTTTCTTTAATTGATATTAGGCTGGTTATGATAGTGTTGGATTGATTGTTTGGTTTGATTAGTTGGATTGGTGAGTTTGTTTGAATTAATTCCTTTCCATTGGGCTATGGAGCCAGAAGGCTGGATGCTGCATCAAATTTTTAAAGAGTAGTCACAGGGAAAGCTAGTTACAATCACTGGATTTTTTAATTCTAAATGAATTATGAAATGAAGCAATGGTGAATTCACTAATGATTAAAAAGTATTTAAGAATTTATCAATGAGACTTCAAAATAAAACATATATATTGTAAACATAGCCAGAAATAAGGTGTTCATATAACAAATCTTATTCTTCACTCTATGTTTTACAATTAGATTAAAATGATGCATAGTAAAGAGAAATAATGTAAACAATAGTCACAAAAGGTAAAAAATCACCAGTAATATATAGCACAAGTATCCTGTGAATGTTTTTATTATTATTTATGTTCCAACAGCTCAAAAAGTACAATGCTTAATAGAAACCGATTACAATGATCAGAGTCCAACCCATGAATAATTCAAATGCATGAAGTATTTAAACTAATTCTACAAATAATGCCGTATCAAACAAGAAATATTGTTATTAATTAAAAAATAATAGTATTTTACCAACGTGACCCAAAAAGGTGGAGTCATTGAAGATATCTAGACATCTAGCGCTTTTATCTAGGAAACAGTGGCTGAACGATCTAACTCTTTGCTGCGCTGGCTGTAGCTGGTATTTACTCTTCTTGATACTCACACAACTTATCCCACTGATATTCATCAGGAATAATTATCTTTGTGGCCTTCCGATAGATCTCATCTACCTTCGTGTATCTATCAAATGTGGGTTTGACCACGAAGATATTTATATCATGCTGGATGAAAATATCATTACTCATAGCTTCGAGAAAAACTCTCCCTATCATAGCACCTTTAATGTTTGAAATTTTTGCTGTGTCCTTGGAAATTTCTTTTAGCTTCTTCACATAATCATCTCTGTTTATTAGTTTTTCATTGATAACAAATAGAGAAGGCAGGCCCCTCTTAGTTAATGGCTCAATTCTGTTGAAAAACCTGCTGACTGCAACTTCCAATCCATCACATTTTTTCCTCAAGTTGTTGAAATAACTTATTATCTTTAAGAACCTTTTTAACTTCCAAGATGGTTTCTGTCCTGTCATGTACTCCCAGATAATCAAGTTCATATCTGTTTTTGGAATTCAAAAACTTAATGATTATGTGGGTTGTATCAGGCATATCTTCCAGCTCTTCATTTATATTGGAAATGGCCTTATTAACTTTCTCAATCAAGTCTTTTTGCTCAAAAATAATCTGGATATATGGCCAAATTTCATTCATGGCTTTAGTGATGCTGGTCCATATAATTTCTTTAGCTTGACCCAGGGTGTTACCAATGGAGGATTCCCTTAGATATTTCTGTAAATTTTTTGTTTGTTTTTGATTTCTCTGTATTTCTGTTTCATGTGCAATCTCATTCCTTGCCATCTGGTCTTGAAAAATTTTGTTTTGAGCTTGCAGTCTTTTAATTTCTTCTGTTTGTAGTGACATATTATCCATTGACTTTGATAACTGATCTGCAACATCTCCTGTGTTAGCTGTAGAATTTGTTGATGTAGGAATTGCTGTAAGAGGTACAACCTCTAAAGAGACAAGTGATGTTTTTGCAGCTTTCTCTTTTTATTTGACCATTTTCTCCATCTCAATTTCCATTCTCTTCAGTTGGGAAGTCTGCTCCATGATGAGTTTCATCATCTCTGTTTTTTGGAATCTATCTCCTTAATTTCCTTTGTGAGTGGATCTTCTGTGGCTGACATTTTCAGTTGTTTCCTTAATGCTCATATATATGCATTTTTCTTCTTAATTATATCTTCCACAGCCTGCACACTGGAGGGATCATACCCTATCTTTACAACCAAACCAAATCCTCCAAGGATTTTATCCTTGTATCCTTGGACATAGAGGAGATCTTCTCCATTTTTAGTTGTGACTGAACATTAGCTAATGACACATGCAACTTTGACAAATTCATTGCTATATTGGTTAGAGTAGAAGAGATCATTTAACCTGTTTGTTTATGCATTTCCATCTGGTCGATAGGATGAATATCCTTGATTCTAAATTCAAAGGAAGTCTTCTTGTAGTGTGTTGCAATCTTAAGCTTTTAAATTTGAGCCTCAAGGAATGCCATGTGCATTTTCCCTTTCTCTAAGTCAAAGGCTGATAAGAGTCTACTCTGAGAGATGGATGTTTGATTCTAGAACTGGGTGTAGATGGTATTCTTCAAAATATCATTTTTGAGTTTGATTTCCCTAAAGGTATCAAACACAGTCTTCTCCATTTCTCCTGTATCAGCACTAGATGTGGATGTCTGAAGAGCTCGCTGCTGATTTAGTACAATAGTTGAAGTGGTAAGGGAAGAGATGGGATGACCACCTACTGGAGAATATCCTGGAGTGTCTGTGATGTTGATAATTATTTCCTGTTCTTCTTATTTTCCCTGATCAATATCCATATGGATCCTTGATCTTTTCTTGTATTTCATTTTGAATTCTTTATTGGAAGTATCAGTCACTGAAGGTGACTGATCTCCTATCTGCATTTTCCATGTTGCTTCTTTCTTATCCTCTTTGTCTTTTTTTTGTTGTGGCACAGTGGTTTATAATCCTGAAGTTGATATGGCTTGCTCCTTGGCCTCCTGCAAGGTTTTCTCCGCCCATTCTGTCTGATTCATAAACTGTTTTATTTTTGGCCTATGAGTGTGAATGTAGGGTGTAGACTTGTTTTCCACCCTCATTTTAGAAATGATCCCGAAAGGATCATAAGACCAGGTAAAACTGTGAGTAAATTTAATCTCTTTCAATATTTTATCAGCTTCCTCTCCTGCTGCCCTGCTGTTGCATATGATTGGTCCAATTTCAGATTTGATTATGAACTGGGACTTCTTCTTTGCTGAAACAAAATGCACCTCATCAACATTTAGCATATGTCTGATATACTCCAAGGCAAAAAATCATTATTGTGAGGAATTTTGGAAAATTTTCGGGAGGTAATTCACATCCATACACCCTCAGCTCTGTGTAATTATGGTATAAGTACCAGTCTCCTATTTTATCTTGATATGAAAGCTTCATAATCATTTTGATATCTTCACTAATTCTAGGCTCAATTGTGCTGCTTAGAATACTCATGGCTGGATGTAAAAACAACTCAAAGAACTGTTTGTAGCTGTAATCTTCTTGTTCTTTCATCAATAGGGTGGTCCAGAAGATGTCAAACTGTGGGTGTCCATCATCATCCATCTTCTTCATGGCAAACTGAAAAATTTCTGCCTGAAAATATAAAAACATATAGACAATGAAAAAAGTATACTTAAACACCTCCTTTGTATGGAAATTTACAAATTGGTCATGGATGATTTCTGCTAGGTATTGACTGAAGTTAAACATAATGGAGGGCTTGGAATTAGTGGAAAAAATAGACAAGAAACCTACAATTTCTTCATCTACCCACTGTTCAGAGTAATATCGAGGAAGATATGGAAGAATAGTGACTATATGCTGTGTTCTATCAGAAAATATGGATGAGGAATATGGAGGATTTTTCTTGGGTAAAGGGGAATTTTCAGTCGAGAACAATTTAGGAGTTTTGGCTCTCTTAGAGAAATCTAATTTCAGGTATAGTTCTATGAGGGCTTCATGGGAAAAAGGAGTTGTATTCTTTGCTGAGGGTCCCTGCATCATTTGGATAATGGATTGGGAATTGACTGTGAATAAGACTTCACCAGTAGGGGAAATTACAACTCTTTGGTTAGGGACATAGCATGCATGGCACTTTCTGATGAACTCAGGGGCACTGTGGGTTTTAGGGAAAATGTAGAAAGGTATATTAGTGTCCCACAATCCAATTTCATTAGCTTCATCTATTACTTTGTCCTCTAACCAACAATAAACATCAAATAGGTCAAATTAACAAAGAGTCTTGTGAATTTTAAAGTCTCTGTCTGTAACGCTAATATGGTCCAGGTCTATAGGAGGGTGAACCATGGGGTTAAAGGGTTCTTGGCCTTTGTTTTTGAGAGGCATGACTAGTTCAAGTTGTAAAACTGATCAATTTGGTAATTGTGCAGGTTTTTAGAGTGCAGAGGCGGAATTAGAACGAGGAAAACAATAAGACAGAGGAAATCACTGGGATTCGTAGTTTGCTAGTGTTCCCGACTGCGCTTATCCTGTGAAATGAAAAACCTGTTGTAAAAGAAGTATTTGGAGAGCACAGTAAAGTTTTGAAATAGGCGGGAGGAGGAAATTTATGGTTTTCCCTGGGTTTCCATTGATCATGGCACAGATCCGTTGGTTAACGGTTAAGTAATTAAATTACTTAATAGGTTGATTTGAGCGAGAGCGGAGGTGATTGGATGGAGCAACGGGTGGATGAGGTGGCGCAATTGGATAAGAAGAAATGTAATGGCCACGAGAGTGGTTTTAACTATGGAGAAGACCTCTTTCAGAGGGGGTAATGTAAGTGGTATCAGTGGGGGGGGGGGTGAAAACTCACCAGTGCCTGCCACGTCGCTATGGGTCCAAATTATAATATTGCCGATTTCAGACCCCCCGCCTCGATAGTAAAGTTCAGACAGTGGGGGGAGGGGGGGGGGGCGAAAATGAATATGGGCAATCAGATTAGAAGTTATAGGTTGATATGATGGGAAAGGTGGAAGGAGTTTAATTATGACGCGACGGGATTAATGGTGGGGTCAGGTAATGAAAAAAATAAGAACAAGATGATATGAATGGGTGAGAAACTTAAGGAAATGATAAAAATGTATTAAATACAATTTTAATGGTCGAACCTTTTAACTTTAGGATAACACTCTTATTCCTTTGCTTTTTCCAACATATAAGATGTCTCTGCAATGTAACTTAGGATTAAATTTCGTGTATTCTCCTAAGTCATCCTTTGTCTTTCTACCTACCATTTTTTTTCTAAGCTAACACTTTTCATCTTTTCTTTTGCAGGGTGCATTTAAACTAGCAAACCCATATCATTTTTTCATGAAAATATATTCTACTCTATCCCTTATTTCACATATTGATTCAGATTACACTATTGAATCAATTTTATCTCTACTTAGCTACTAGTTACCAAGATTAAATTGTTTGGTAAATATTTATTCACTATCCTACTCGGCATAAATTCAAACTTGTTCAATCATTATTAAACTCTATGAATTGAACAAACTAACTTATTAGTAGTGGCATTTTGACTTGCAACACTTTCAATATTATTATTTTGTGGGGTTTTCTTTTCTTTCATTCTTTTCAACTTTTTTCTTTTGTCTTTTGTCTCTTTTTTTTTGTCAACATACCCTATTTTCTTTTTCATATGTTTTGGAAATCATTTGAATATTTAAATTAATGCACAATATGAAATTTCAAATATAAAATACTCAATCACCTCGAGATACTATAATTTATAGGACCCTAACAGTGGCTCCAGCTGGGGATGGCACTTCTCCAAGTGAAGTGTCAAGAACATAAGATTAGTAGCCTTGAGTACTCCAATTCTACAATGTCTTCACCTGATTTCTTTTTCTGTTTTATTATTGCTCATCAAACCAGGCTTAGGGACTTCTTTGCGGCTTCAACCTTTGTTAATAAGTTATCCAATCCAAACTATAAAAACTATGATATTTACAATGATGAAGGATAAACTATCTACTTAAGAAAAATAATTCTTCAACATCCTGCCATTGATAGGACCTCCAGGTATCTCTGTTCCATCTAGTTATTTAAGGAAATATGCATTATTTCCTCTGAAAGCATCAATAATGTATGGTCCTTGCCAAAGGTTGTCAAATTTTCCATGTATGGTCCTCTCTTCTAGAATCCCATTTCAACACTTTGTCTCCAAGATTAAAATCATCAGCCTTTGTTCTTCTGTTAAAAATCTTCTTAATATTTTCCTGAACAACTTGGGTCCTATTATAGACCTCTTCTCTAGATTATTGTAACTAGATAGTTTGATTTATACTTCTCTGTATGTTATTTGGTTTAGCTTTCGTTTTTTGAATGATCTTCATGACTGGAACTCCTAAAGAGGATGGAAAAACTGCATCCATTCCATATGCCAATTGATATGGTGACATGCCAATTGATTTTTTTCTAGTAAGTCTATTGGCCCAAAGTGCATTGACCAATTTGTTGTGCCAAGATTTCTTGTTGTCTTCTAACAATGTTTTGATGATGTTTACAAAAATTTTATTCGAGGATTTAGCCAGCCCATTACCATGAGGGTAATAAGCCATGGAATGTCCCAAAGTAATGTGGTATTTATGACATAATTCAACCATTTTCTTAGATTTAAAGGCCGCAACATTACCAGTGATGAGTTTTCTAGGATAGCCAAATCTAGAAAGGATATTAGTTTCAAGGAATTTAATAATGATAGAATCAGTTGCAGCTCTATAAGGAGTGGCCTCTATCCATTGGGTAAAGTGTCAGTGGTAGTAAGAATCCACTTGTCCTGGGTAAAGGAGGGAGGATGAATTTCACCAATGAAAGCTAATCCCCATTGTTGGAAAGGGCTTTCATTAGAGATAGGTTTTAATGGCAGGGGTAACAATTTTCACTTTCCTTCAAATATTTGACATTTATGACATGAAATTACCATATTATGTATATCAGGGAAAAGAGTGGGCCAATAAAAACAACTGTAAGGATTTTATTTGCAGTGGTTTTCCAATAAATATTTCCATCACATTCACCTCACGGAATTCCTGCATGACTTTTCCTGCTTCATATTTTAACAATAATTTGAGTAAAATACCCCCAACATCTTTCCAATATAAGACATTTTCTATAATGCAAAATTTAATTGCTTTCAACTACAAAAATCTTGCCTTTGCTTTTTTCAGAACAGGAGGAGCATTTAAATTGAATAAAACATATAAGAGGTCTGCATACTAGGGTGAATTTAGGAATGATTCATCGATTTGTGGAGTCGCCTATTCCTATTGATCATCCAATGAATAAATCATGTTGATATCTAGCGTATGAAAATTTGACTCAGCCATCAGTTTGGTCAGTCCCTGTCCTTTGATCTATTTGGTGGGCTTGATTTCTAAGTCGTATTCCAAAATGATGGAAATCCATTTGTCTCGCTTTCCATTAGGTCCATTTTGCATTAAAATGTCTTTTACCACTGAATTAGGCACATAAGCAATAATATAGGAGCGTAAAATATAAAATCTAAAATATTTTACTGCTTTAACCAATGAAAAGGCACATTTTTCCATAATGTTGTATTTCAAAGAGGCATCTCTTAAAGCTTTTCTAGATAATGCAATAGGTTGTTCAAATCCTTCATTGTATTTTTGCAATAGGACAACTAGAATAGTGTGTTCAGAAGCAAAAGAAAAGATAATGAAATATTTGGTAAAATTTGGGCTAATTAACACTGGAGCCTTTGTCAATGCATGTTTTACTAGATCAAAAGATTGTTTATCTTCAATAGTCCACCTGATAGGCGAATATTTTTTAAGCATGTTGGTTATGTTTCTGAGAAGTTATGCAAGGTTAGGAATGAATCTTCTTAGGAAATTGATTTTACCAATGAAAGACTGAAGTTCTTTGATGTTTCTTGGGTGACTGATCCTAAGTATACCTTCAATCCTACTAGGGTCAATCCTAATACCATCCTTAGAAATAATATGACCAAGAAGCTTTCCTTCTTCAATACCAAAAAGTGTTTTCTTAGGATTTAATGAGATGCCAAACCTTATACATTTTTCAAAGACTCTTCTTAGATGTGCCAAGTGTTCTTTATCAGATTACGAATAAAAAGTAATGTCATCAAGATAAATCACAATAAAATGTCCAATTTCATTAGCAAAAGCAATATCCATTGCTCTATGGAAAGTGGCTCCAACATTCATTAAACCAAAGGGAATTTTCACATAGATGAATGTTCCCCATGGAGTAGTGAAGGCAGTTTTATCCTGATCATCAAGATGCACTAACACTTGGTTATATCCTAAAAAACCATCTAATAAGGAAATACTACTAGATCCTACTACCCTTTGTAATATGTGATCCATTTTTGGTAATGGGTAGTTGTCCTTTAAGGACACCTTCTTTAGATTTCTGAAACCAATGCATAATCTGATTTGTCCAGTTTTCTTCCTTGTAGGCACAATGTTAGATACCCACTTAGAATATCTAAGAGGAACTATGATTTTAGCATCATACATTTTCTTTATTTCTTTCTCAACCAAAGGCATTAGGACATGATTTATCCTACGTAGCTTTTGTTTAAATGGTTTTTGATATTCTTTGATTGGGATTTTATGTTGTATGATACTAGTATCATATGCTTTCAGGTCTTCATAAGTCCATGCAAAGACATCAATGAATTCTTTGAACAAATCTATGTACCTTTGTTTTGTAACAACAGGCACTGTTTTTGACAGTTTTATCATTTTGGGATTATGTTCGCTACCTATGTTACACTCTTCTATGTTTGCTCCCATGGGTTCCATTTTTGGATTTTTTGCTACATCGTTAAAATAAAAAAGTTCGTCTAATGGGACATGAAATCTAGGTATGACATTATCCTGAAGCTGAAGTACCTCAAATTCATCTTTTTCTGGGTCTTTTTCATGCAATTCTGGTTTTTGTACACTTTTATTTGTTGAAATATTTACATCAGAGACATTAAAATATTTATCTACACTAACCTGTACATCAATTTGACTTTCTACTTCACAATCTAAATCTATAATACTATCTTCTAACTCATCCTTTGACTGCAAGAAACTTTCAACCTGTTTGTCATTTCCGAATACTTGACAATATCTCATGTTACCAGGTACAACTCGACAATGTTTAACTTCCACTGTGTATTGTTGGTTGGGATGAGTCAACTTACATGTACTTGCTGAAAAATCCAAACCATTAGCTAGGATATTCTGATTTCTTGGAATGAAAACAAGATCATATTCTTTAAAAGTTCTTAGAAATTATAACACAACATTTATGTATGCTCTCAATCTAGGATGTTTTGCAACATATTCTCCTTTGATCTATTTTATAATTAACTCAAAATCCCCATGAACAAAAATTCTTTTAGCTCCCAATATTTTCAACAATTGTAACCCTAATAGAAGTGCGTCATATTCTGCTATGTTATTAGTGCACTGAAAATTGAGTTTGTAGGAATGACCTTCTGCATGATTATTCCCTGAATTGCACACCCAAACACCAACCCCTGAACCTACATTGCCTAAGAGCCATCAAATATCATGTTCCAAAAAGGCTTAGTTTCAATTTTTTTTATTGTACAATTTGTATTTGATTTTCCTATTTTTCATCAGAGTCATTTTCGGCCTTGGTAACTTGTGCATCAATTTCTCCATCATTATAAAGGATGAAGGAGTCAAGGTCAGAATGAACAGAGTAAAGGGGGTAGTTATGTGGTTTATCTTGAATACTCACCATATATTTCATTAGGGTTTCCCTATATAATATTCTCTTTTGACCAAACACTGGTATTGGTATTGTGGCATAAGACATGTCCATTTGAAGGATTCCTTGTAACTTTTTTCCCCATGAGCGTGATAACAACATGACATACTTAGGAGGAATGTCAGCTACTACTATGTCCATTACAAGACTTTTAGCTTGGATTTGAGCTAAAGTGATACAAAGATATATCTAACTTTTCTAGGATCAAAAGAATATAAGTCTTTGTAGGGTATAGTAATTCCAAAGCCAAGTTTCTCCATAAAAATTTTTGGCATTAAATTATGAGATGCACCTGAATCCAACATTGCATTGTGGAGAATCTTGTCATGAACATTGATACTAACATAAAATTGAGACAGACCTCCTTCTTGTGGTTTACCATCCACTTTTGGTCCAAACAAAAGTTCTGGATGATCATCATTAAGATTAAGAATATCTGTGTTTTCCCCTATGTTTAATGCTTTCATGACCTGAGTCCTGTACACATTTTTGTTTATTAATTCAGTTAAGGGGATAGAAATTTTCAATATGGAAATTTCATGTTCAATACTAAATGGTGTTTGAATCTTAAGTAGATTTGAAAAATCAATCTTTTCATCACCTACTCTTGTGGCAAGTTCTATTTATTGACTAGTGGTAGGGACATCGATTTGTGTAGTTTTGGAGGAAATATCAACTGTTATTTTAGCAGGGAAGTCTATGGTCTTTTTTCTTGAGTTGTATACAACTTTATTAAGATTTTCTGCACTTTTCTTAGGATCAGATTCAAAGACCTTTTTGGAAGAGTTTTCAGTGTTATTTTTGTTAGAGGTGTCTAAATTTTTCTTGCTCCTAAGATTGTACTGCCTATGAACTTCCATGATGCCATTTTCAAATCCTTGTTTGTACTCATCAGACTCTTCAGATTAAAGTCCAATTTGGGTTAACAAGAATGATTCATGTTCTTCTTGAGTGAAAAAAACAATATCATATTCATTTACACCCATTAAATTGATTTGGTTTCTTCTACTTCTTCAGCTATTTCCCCATCTTCATCAGCATATTTTTCCTGAAATGGAGGCCTAATCTGCTGATTAGGGCCCCTCTGTTCTCTTTTTCTTATATGAGGAGGATTTATTTTGGGATTTTGATTACGATTTTGAGGTGTAGGCTGGTTTTCTCTAAGATTAGTACTCTCATTTAGGCTAATCCTCTCCATCATTATTTCTACAGTTCTTGTCAAGGCATCTATCTTGGCATCAACTGAGGAAGTTTTACGTTAATCTCTTATGGTAACTCTTCTCTCATTTCTCATTCTAGCTATTTTTGCTAACAGATTGGCCTCTACGCTCACTGCATCCCTCTGCATTTCTTCTAATGTTGTTGAATTTATTTCTCTGAGTTGATAAGACATTTCTTCCTCAAAACCATCCAGGAATTTGACTAAGGCTAAACCTTCTGGTGGTTTTATGTGAGAAGTAATTGCATTATATAAAATTTTAAATCTAGTGCAATAATCCTGAATAATTTCATCTGGAGCCCTCCTAATGCTTTCATATTCAGATAAAATCTAAAGAGGGTTTTTCTTAACTTCCCATCTGTTAAGGAATGTCTGATGGAATTCAGGAAGATCATTAATAATGTTTTCCGTCAAAACTTTAAAACATTTACTCACTTCTCCACTAAGACTTTGAGCAAACATTCTTAAATTAACACTCTCTTCATCTACTTCCTGAAGGTGAAAACAATCATGCATCTTGTCTATATGTTGTTGGGCTGTTAAAGGACCAGTCCCATCAAATTGTGGAATTTTTGACTGATAATCCTATGGCATGTTTTCCATAGGTGCAGGTAACACCAATGGAGCATACCTTGCTGCCATGATTGGCGGAGGAGGAACTAGAGGAGGATTAATGATAAGTGGGGGAAGCTGAGTAGTAGGTGAAGTAGGGTGGATAATGGAAAGAGGTAGTTGTGATGGATTTTGTATAATTTTACGAGGAAATAAAGGAGAAGTGGTGGAAATCACCAAACAGTAGGACTAGATAACTTAGGGTGTGGAGACGAAGAGGCTATAGAGGAGGCTGCTATGGTTAAAGAAGATAATTGAAATGACTATTGAAGGTAAGTGTCTTCGAATGTTGAAGAAATCTTGTTACCAGATCTTAAAGGTCATCAAAATCCTGGAGAAGTCGAAGGTCAGATTTAGTTTGTGAAGAAAATTCTCTAACTTGACTTTGTTGTAAAATTGATGAATCGAGTATTGTCTTATCTACCCAACTCTCAGATTTAGTCCTGAATACACCTTGTTCGAGGTTTAAGTCAAATTCAATGTCTTGTATAGTATCAAACTTTTTAGGAAGATAATTTTTTCTAAAAAGAGGGCTATTTATCCCTTGATTCATTGGTTTTCTTGTTCTTCTTAAAAGTTTTTTCAGGATCATCCACTATAGTTGTAGGATTTGGGTCAAGATGAGATCTAGTGTAGGATATTTTGGGAGCCAAAACTAAATTCTAAGGCACACACACTCTGATTATTTAAAAAAAATGAAAGAAAACCAATATTTTTGAAATATTTCTATCATACAAAGTTTTTGAATCAAGGTTTCAGAATTCAAAAGAAATGA
Source organism: Pinus albicaulis (assembly GCA_034641835.2). Taxonomy (NCBI): domain Eukaryota; kingdom Viridiplantae; phylum Streptophyta; class Pinopsida; order Pinales; family Pinaceae; genus Pinus; species Pinus albicaulis. The sequence goes on from CM076574.1 coordinate 1,107,102,530, forward strand.
AAATTTTTCAATTCGTTCCCCAGTGGAGTCGCCACTATGTTATCGTTCTATAATTTTAAGATTGGCAGAATAATTATATAGGACAACATCAAAACCACTTTTAAAGACAGGATCTAGCCTTACCAAATTTAGAGAGGGATATCTCTTTATGATTTAGCTTTGTTTCTTTAATTGATATTAGGCTAGTTATGATAGTGTTGAATTGATTGTTTTTTTGTTGAATGGTTTTGTTTGATTAGTTTGATTGGTGAGCCTATTTGAATTAATTCCTTTCCATTGGGCTATGGAGCCAGAAGGTTGGATGCTGCATCAAATATTTAAAGGGTAGTCATAGGGAAAGCTAGTTACAATTACTGGATCTTTTAGTTCTAAATGAATTATGAAATGAAGCAATGGTGAATTCGCTAATGATTAAGAAGCATTTAAGAATTTATCAATAAAACTTCAGAAGAAAAAATATATATTGTAAACACAACCAGAAATAAGGTGTTCAGATAACAAATCTTATTCTTCACTTTCTGTTTTACAATTAGATTAAAATGATGCACAATAAAGGGAAACAATGTAAACAATAGTCACAAAAGGAAAAACATCACTAGTAATATATAGCACAAGTATCCTATGAATGGTATTTTTATTATTGATGTTCCAACAACTCAAAAAGTACAATGCTCAATAGAAACTGATTACAATGATCAGATTCCAACCCTTGAATACTTCGAATGCATGAAGTATTTAAACTAATTCTACAAATAATGTCGTATCAAATAGAAAATCTTGTTATTAATTACAAAATAATAGTATTTGAACAACGTGACCCAAAAAGGTGGAGTCGTTGAAGATATTTGGACACCTGGCACTTTTATCTAGGAAACAGTTGCTACATGATCTAACTGTTTGTTGCGCTGGCTGTAGCTAGTCTTTACTCTTCTTGATACTTGCAAAACTTATCCCACTGATATTCATCGGGAATAATTATCTTTGCGGCCTTCCGATAGATCTCATCTACCTCTGTGTATCTAGAAAATGTGGGTTTGACCACGAAGATATGCTTTATCTCATGCTGGATGAAAATATTGTTACTCATAACTTCTAGAAAAGCTCTCCTTGTCATAACACCTTTAATATTTGAAAATTTTTCTGTGTCCTTTGAAATTTCTTTGAGATTATTCACATAATTAGCTCTGGTTATTAGTTTGTCATTGATAAAAAAACAGAGCAGGCATGCCCTTCTTAGTTAATGGATCAATTCTGTTGAAAAACCCGCTGACTGCAATTTCCAATCCATTACATTTTTCCTCAAGATGTTGAACTAAGTTATTATTTGTAAGAACCTTTTTAACTTCCAAGATGGTTTCTGTCCTATCATGTACTCCCAGATAATCAAGTTCATATATATTTTTGGAATTCAAAAACTTAATGATTAGTGTGGGTTGTATTAGGCATATATCCTAGCTCTTCATTTATATTAGAAATGGCCTTATTAGCTTACCCAATCAAGTCTTTTTTCTCAAAAATAATCTGGATATATGGCCAAATTTCATGGAACTTTCTGATCAACTCATGCGGCATTCTGGGTTTTAGGGAAAATGTAGAAAGGTATATTAGTGTCCCACAATCCAATGTCATCATCTTCATCTATTACTTTTTCCTCTAACCAACAATAAACATCAAATAGGTCGAATTCTCAGAGTGTCTCATGAATTTTAAAGTCTGCGTCTACAAGGCTAATATGGTCCAAGTCTACAGGAGGGTGAACCATGGGGTTAAATGGTTCTTGGTCTTTATTTTTGGGAGGCATGACTGGTTTAGGCTGCAAAAATAATCAATTTCATAATTGTGCAGGTTTGTAGAGTGTAGAGGCAGAATTAGAATGAGGAAAACAATAAGACATAGGAAATCACTGCGATTCATAGTTTTCTAGTGTTCTTGGCTGCACTTGTCCTGTGAAATGAAAAACCTGTTGCAGAAGAAATAATTGGAGAGCACAATAAAGTTTTGAAATAAGCGAGAGGAGGAAATTTATGGTTTTCCCTGGGTTTTCGTTGATCATGGCACGGATCCGTTGGTTAACATTTAAGTAATTAAATTACTTAATGGGTTGATTTGAGTGGGAGCGAAGGTGATTGGATGGAGCAACAGGTGGATGAGGTGGCACAATGGAATAAGAAGAAATGTAACAATCAGGAAAGTGGTTTTAACTGTGGAGGAGACCGCTTTTAGAGGGGGTAGTGTGTAGTAAGTGGTATCGGTGAGGGGGGGTGCAAACTCAATAGCACCTGCCACGTCACTATGGGTCCAAGTTATAATACCTCCAATTTCGGACCTCCCCCCTGACAGTAAAGTCTGAAGAGTGAGGGGGGGGGGGAATTGAATATGGGTTGTGTTGGCTCGAGGGGTCTTGACCCAGGTTCAGAGGTTAAGTTTTGCCAACAAAACCCTATAATACTGGCCCTTTTGGCAGTGACCTACTTGTGCAGGTCAAAGTCTCACCTGAAGTAGTATGGGTGGGTGCTGGAAACAGGTTTCCGCACCCTGAGAGAGGATAGGTAAGGCAACCAGAGCTGCGTTCGGCTTTATAATGACCAGATCACCTATTTCAGAGCCAGGTCTATAGGTCTCCTTCGCATCCACATGCGCAAGGTCAAATATACTACGTGCTCAACAAATTATATACTGCTAAGACAGTAACACAATATTTCATAAAACATAACAAAACAGATCCAGATGCAGTAAAAACACTTACATAGTAATTTCACAGCTTAACACATAATATACATAAGACAACAGTTGTCACAAATTTGCATAAACAATACACATAGATTCAGTTACTCAAACAACCTTTCTTATTCATCAACCCATCAATTCCTTCTTACAATACCCAAACCCGACCGACCTGTGCACACAGCAGGACTTGGGATCTCCACGCACACAACCAGCTGAAGTCCTTTCCCCAAAAACCCATACAGATCTACTAAGCCACAATTTGCATCAAGAGCTCATCATATTCTTCTTACCGTACAATTCAAAATGTCCCTCTATTTATAACAATCTAGTCTAATCTTTCCTATGGTCCGCAAAACGTAGTTTGCAGATTCTAGGTCTACCCTTTAACCTATTACAATACTTTCAGGGCTTTTTCCCACCCCAAAACCCCTGCGCTAGACTAAATAAAATCAAATATATACAAAATCGGACCAGTTTCACAGCTTGTAGGAGACCCTGTTCCAACAGGCCACCAGATTAGAAGTTATAGGTTGAGATGATGGGAAAAGTGGCAGGGGTTTAATTTTGACGTGACGGGATGAATGGTGGGGTTAGGTAATGAAATAAAATAAGAACGAAATGATATGAATGGGTGAGAAACTTAGGGAAATGATAAAAATATATTAAATACACTTTTAGCTGTCAAACCTTTGAACTTTAGGATAACACTCTTATCCCTTTGCTTTTTCCAGCATAGAATATGTCTCTTCAATGTAAGTTAGGATAAAATTTCGTGCATTCTCCTAAGTCATCCTTTCCCTTTCTACCTACCCTTTTTTTCTAAACTAACATTTTTCATCTTTTCTTTTGTAGGGTGCATTTAAAATAACAAACCCATATCATTTTTTCATGAAAATCTATTCTACTCAATCCCTTATTTCACCTATTGATTCAGATTACACTGTTGAATCAATTTCATTTCTACCTAGCTACTGATTTACCAAGATTAAACTGATTGGTAAATCTTTATTCACTATCCTACTTGATAGAAATTCAAACTTGTTCAATCATGATTAAACTGTATGAATTGAACAAACTAACTTATCAATAGTGGAATTAAGACTTGTAACACTTTCAATATTATTATTTTGTGGGGTTTTCTTTTCTTTCATTCTTTTCAACTTTTTATTTTGTCTTTTGTCTCTCTCTTTTTTTTTTTTTTGTCAACATACCCTCTTTTATTTTTCATATTTTTTGGAAATCATTTGGATATTGAAATTCATGTACATATGAAATTGCAAATATAAAATACTCAATCACCTCGAGATCCTATAATTTATAGGACCCTAACAATACAAAGATCACTTATAGCTTTGTAAGAATTCTTAACTAAAACAAAATATTCTTTTGGAATTGCACACCTTTGCCGTAGGAGGACACTTAGGATTTAAAAAAAAATACCACGGGGTGAAGAAATAAATTTTTTGGGATGGCCTTAAATCTAATATTCAAAATTTTGTTGCAGAATGTTTGGTTTTCCAGCAAAATAAAGTTGAGACAATTAAATCCCTGGGTCTTCTACAACCTTTACCCATTCCAAGTCCACGTTGGGAGGAGGTTTGAATGGATTTTATCACAGGTTTACCTAAGTTTGAAGGAAAGAGTATCATCATGGTAGTAGTTGATAGAGTTAGAAAGTATGCACACTTGTGTGCATTATCTCATCCATTTAATTCAAGTAAAATTGCTATTGCATTTATGGAAACAATTCAAAAGCTACATGGAAACCCAAAGATTGTTGTAAGCGAAAAATATCCCATTTTCACTAGAAATTTTTGGACGAAATTATTTTCTTGTTTGGGTACTCAACTAGCCCATATCTCATCTTATCATCCTCAACCCGATGGGAAAACTGAGGTAGTGAACAAATGTTTGGAAGGATATTTTCATTGTTTTGTATCTATAGACAAACACAATGGGTCAAGTGGTTTCCTATGGATGAATGGTGGTATAACACTTCCTTCCATACTGCAGCAAAAATGACCCCATTTATGGAACTTTATGGATATCATCCACTGTCCATCAAATCATCTTTAGGATAAAATTATAAGGTTCAAGCAATGGAATATCACATTGAGCATCAATAACAAGTTCTCTAACTCTTAAAGGATAACCTAAATTTGGCACAAAATCGAATGAAACAACAGGTATTTTTACGGCTACAACCATACAAACACATTTCCCTCAAGCAAGCTAAGAAGGATAATAAATTATTTCCAAAGTACTATGGTCCTTACAATCTGTTGCAAAAGATTGGTACTATGGCATACAAATTGGAGCTTCCTGCTTCTTCTCAGCACCTAGTTTTCCATGTTTGACGCTTAAAGAAGGTTATAGGTGACAAAATTCTAGTTCAAACAATGTTGGTAGAATTTTATGTGGAAGGAAAAATCATATTGGAACCTGAAGTAGTGACAGAAACAAGAAGTCCATAGCTACGAAATCGATCAATTCCAGAGCATCTCATCAAGTGGAAGAACTTACCCACTGAAGATTCCACATGGGAGGATGATAATTTTATACAGAAGCATCCAGATCTACTCAAGCGTTGAGGACAAATTTTTTTTAAGGAGAGGGGCATGTTAGGTCCCTATATTACTAGTGTAGTCCCTTATTGTTGTTAGTGTAGGCCCCTTATTGTTATTGTTGTACCCCTGTAGTCCCCATATTGTTATTATTGTGCCCCATAAAACCCCACTATTGTGATTCTTGTGCCCTTACATTATTATTGTTAGGTCGGCAAGGATTATATTGTGACCCCATGGACTCCTATATATAGAAATGAGGTTTTGTCATTTGAATCATCCAAGAATTTTTCATTTATGTAATGTAAAGTAGGTTTCCCCGTCGAAGTGGATGATTTCTAAGGCGTTGATCTCTCTTTATTCTATTTTTGGAGCTGGTTTCATAACATAGACACTTACACCATGGAGCACTAAGGATGCTAAGAGAGATTATTGCAGGAGTTCCAGTCCTCAGTACTGAGCATGATGATGTATGCAGAGGATGTATACTAGGGAAGTAAGGTAAGGAAACTTTTACTAGAAGTGTCAACAGAGGGAGAGGCATATTGGGATTGATACACTCAGATATTTGTGGCCCAATTCCCACGAGAGATATTAGCGGTGGTGAGTACTTTGTCACCTTTATTGATGACCACTCTAGAAAAACCTGGATCTATTTCTTAAAGATCAAGGATGAGGTATTTTATCGGTTCAAAGAGTTTAAGGTTCTCATAGAAAACATGACAGGAAAAAGATAAAGGGATTGCATTCAGATAATGGTGGTGAATATATAGAAAAAGACTTCATAGATTTATGCTCAAAGGAGGGCATCAAAATATAGTGGACAACTCCATATAATCCACAACATAATGGAGTAGTGGAGCGGAAGAATAAACAATCATCAAGGTGACAAAGGCTATGTTATATGACCAGGACTTGCCTAGATTCTTATGGGAAGAGGCATGCAACACAACTGTGTATATTTAGAATAGAACTCCTCATAGAGCATTGGGGAAGAAAATGCATGAAGGGGTCTTCACAGAGAAAAAGCCAAAAGTGAGCCATCTTAGGATATTTGAAAGTGTGGCATATTGTCACATTCCAGACAAGAAGCATAGTAAGTTGGATCAGACTGCAGAAAAGGGGTACCTTGTAGGGTATAGCGAGACCTCAAAATCATATCGAATCTACATTCCAAGCAACAGGAAAATTGTAGTAAGGCAAGATGCAAAGTTCATGGAAGATAGATATTTCAGGAAATATTGAGAGATGCCAATAGAATATCAGTCAATAGATGTTCCATTAGTCCAAAAACACCAGGGGAAACATGGAGGAAAAGCAAGGGGATAGACACCAGGATCGAGTACAATGAACAAAACCAGTATTTCCTGAGGAGAAGGAGATCTAGATAGTTCTCATAAGATGGAACAAAAAGAACAAGAGGAGAATTTGATTGAGTCTCCCACCACCAGTAGTAGAATCGCTAGGGAAGTACGACAGATGTCGAGGGACACAGAGGAGTTTGTCGGAGCTTCTAGAACTGACAAAAGGAAATGTAAACAACTTGAGAAATACAAAGCCTTGGTAGCACAGGTTGAAGAACCCTCTATTTTTTAGGAATTCATACAACATCAAGTTTGGGTAGATGTGATGGTATAATAATATAGTTCTATGATGACGAATGATGTCTGAGAAGTGTACCTAGACTAGAGGATAGATAAGTTGTAGGATCAAGGTGGATCTACAAGATAGAGTATGCTACAGATGATAGTGTGGAAAAGTACAAGGATAGGTTAATTTCAAAGGGGTACACACAAAAGGAAGGAATAGAATATGAGGAAACCTTCACCCATGTAGCTAGATATACCTCTATCAGGTCCGTTATATCCCTAACATCTCATATGGGATGAGAGATTCACCATATGTATATGAAGTCAACATTCTTGAATGGGGTGATAAAATAAGAGGTGTATATATAACATCCTGAAGGATTTGAGACTCATGAAAATATAACTCATGTATGTAGATTAAAGAAATCCTTGTATGGGCTCAAGCAGGCACCCAAAGCATGGTATGGTTGGATTGGTAGTTACTTGCAACAGTTGGGATTTATCAAGAGTGATGTTGATCCCAATCTATATCATTTGATGGTGGAGAATGAACCATTTATTCTCGTATTATATGTAGATGAATTATTTCTAACAGGGTAATCAAGGCTCATAAAGGACTGTAAGAAGAATCTTGAAGCATAATTCAATATGAAGGATATGGGGTTGATGCATTATTTTCTAGGGTTGGAAGTTTGGCAAAAGAATGGGGATATCTTCCTTGGGAAAGGAAGATATGCTACAAATATTCTGAAGAGATTCAGAATTCTAGATTACTAACCCATGGTAATGCCTATTATCACCAACTGGAAGAAAATAGATGCATCAAGAGACAAGGAAGTGGACCCGACCTTGTAAAAACACCTCATTGGGTCACTCCTATATATGGTAAACACTAGGCCAGACATTTGTTTTGCTGTCAACACCCTTAGTTAGTTCATGGTGGAACCGAAAAGGGTACATTGGGAAGAAGATAGGCAGATTCTCAGATATGTGCATGGAACAGTCAGATATGGATTGAAATACACTCGAGGAGATGATGTCAGATTGAACGAATTCACAGATGTAGATTGGGCAGGTAGTTCAGTAGACCGGAAAAGTACCTCCGGGTACTGCTTCAACGTTGGATCAGGAATGATCTCTTGGTGTAGCAGGAAGCAGAAGTCGGTAGCTCTGAGCTCAGTGGAAGAAAAATATATTGAAGCCAACACAACAACGTGTGAAGCTATATGGCTTAGAAAGATACTTGTGCGTTTGTTCAGGAAATGGAAGCGAGCAATTTTTACTGCGATAATCAAAGTTGTATCAAACTCTCTGAGAATCCTGTATTTCATGATTTTTTGAAAAAAATAGATATTAGAAGTCAATTTATCAGAGACTGTGTTCAGTGTGGGGAATTATAACTGTAGTATGTCCCCACAGGAGATCAGGTAGCAGAGGTACTCACAAAGGCTCTAGGAAGAGCTAAGTTCATCCAGTTCAGGGGGCAGATGGGTATCTAGGGAACCCGTTTTAGTAGAAAAAAAATATGGTTTTCTTAGTTTGCAGCAACAACAGAAGAGAGGGAGTTGCAGTGCGGATGCAATATTTGGCAGTAGTATGTAGGGTCAACAACAAAACAGATGCATCATTTGTGCAATAATTGGTGGGAAATGATGTCATACATCAGCAACATAGAGGAAGATGATACAGAGTCAGGGTGATGCTTCAGTAGGTTGCATTACTAGAGCATATTCCTCGCTAAGAGGGAGTGTTGATTTTTGGTAGCATCAGATGTGCTCTAGCCTCAAGATTTTGCAAGGAGGCTAGGACATATGCATTCCAAAAAACCCAAAAATAATTTTAGGAAATTCTACCCGGAGACAGTTTAATTAAAATAATTAATTATTTTTAATGGATGCCTAAGTCTAAACTTAGGAAATTAAAAGAATTAAAGGGCATTAATTAGTGTGAATATTCTATAAAAATACGGATATTGAGTCAAGATGATATGAGCCATTGATTAGGATCTAATTTGGGTCATTGAAAGTTCAACGAGAAGATTATAAGAAGGAAATTTATTGGCACTTGGAACACACACTAGGCAGATACTCAATTTCCCGAGCAGATCGATTTTCTCACTGGCTGAAGTTTGGCAAGAGAAAATCAAATCAGAGGGAGAGTTGCAGGTGGGAGAGAGAGGGCATAGACAATAGTAGAGAGTGAACTATTGATTTCTGGTAGCATCAGATGTGCTATAAGTCTCAAATTTTGTAGGGAGGCTTAGACACATGTATTCCAAAATAGACAAAAAGAGTTTTTGGAAATTTCGCTCGGATGGGGTTTTATTAAAATAATTAATTATTTTTAATGGAAGCCTAAGTCTAAATTTACGGAATTAAAATAATTAAAGTATATTAATAGAATTGAGTGTGAAAATTCTAGAAAAATACAAAGATCGAGTCAATATGATCTAAGCCGTTGATTATGTTTTAATTTGGGTCGTTGGTTATCCATCGAAAAGATTGTAAGAAGGAATCTAGAGATCGATTTCTCAAGAGAGTCTAGAGATCGATTTCTAAAGTGAGCAGCACAAAGCAGCCAGAGGATTGATCGAGTTGATTCTTGCAGTGAAGGGTAGCGATAGTTTCAGTTGGAAATATTTCCTGAGCTGGGAATACATCGCAGAGAAGATGACACAGAAGAGGCAGCGTAGGGGCTACATTGGGCAATGCAGAGCCACTTAGAGGGCTGAGCCTCTGAAGAGATCCACAATTTTGCTGAGGATAATTCAAATCCAGTGCCAGAGTTTCAGGGTGTGAGAAAAAAGGGGAAGAAGATCAATATCTAGCTAGTAGAACGACCAATAGAAATAGGTGATACAGTCCCCAACCAGAGTGATGCAGATCTACACAAAGGCAACGTGGGGTTGTCCAGTTTAGTTGTGGGTCAGTGCCGAATCTTTAGTGTTAGTGTGAGGTAATCCTCACTATTCTCTGTTAGTCAAATTCTTTGTGGATAGCCAGATTTGGGCATCATGTTGTATTCAGAAAAAATACTACGTAATAATACAAATCCTCAACTGCTGCACCGGTTTTGCCACATTGGATTTTTCTGGGGACTAAGTCCAAAAATAATGGTGTCATGTGTGTTTAATTTTCTTTCTCATATCTTGTTTTCGCATTTATTTTCTGCGGTTTATTTAGTGAAGGTTGTAGTGTATTTTCTTCAGTATTTACATGTATAACACAATAAATAACTTGTATAATTTATCAAGTAGAAGAAGTAATATCAGTTTGCTGCAATAGGATTCCAAGAGTTAAGAATTTTTCACATAGTATCAGAGCAGTGCAGGTGAAGCCAGAGAGAAGATCATAAGATCTCAGCATTGAAGAGGAAGAGGGTATCTAATAGCTTCATAGGCAACAGATCGAATCCTTAAGGGATTGCGCAGTCCAAGTTAGAAGGGAAATATTTTGGAGGAAAATATCTCTTGAGTGAGTATACAGAGAGCTAAGATTTCTAGTTCATGATTTGTTAGCGACAGACGGAGCAACTCAACAACAACTTGAACGCAGAGAAATTTTTTGTGGGATGTAGTTTTTCTGCACCATTTGCTGGGGCAGAAAAGCATCAAAAGAAAAAACAAGACACTTTTTGAGGAAATTTTCTTCCACATTGAATTTCAAGCTAAGGAATTCTAATTCTCAGTTTTTGAGCAGCAACGTTGAGAATAATATCTACTAACTCCAGTGGGGAGTGCGTAGAACAACCTAATAGCTACGTAAAGGAGAGAGAGGGAGAAATTTGACATTATTTAGATGGAAGGGATGGCAGAAAACGGGTTGAGAGATCAAGATCGGTTGGAGGGAGCCTCTAACTATGTGATCTGGAAGGCAGGGATCACTTTTCTATTAGATGAGCATGATCTCAAGGCATTTATTGAGAATGTGGTAGATGTCCCCATAGATGTAGATCCATTGAAAGCCTACAAGAAGAATATGGTGAAGGCTAAGAATTTGATCCTCGACGGAGTGAGGGATTATATAGTATGTCACATCGCTAGGAAAGGAACTGACAAGGAGATGTGGGATGTCATAGAAATGTTGTATCAAGGATCTTCCGAGCAATGAAATATGTACTTATAGGAGAAGATGTGATCTATGAGGATGCAGAAAAGAGAACACATTGATCCATTCCTTGCAAAGCTTCAGGAAACCAAATATCAGTTGGAAGTTTTCAGATCAACACCTCAGGCCACAAAGATGGTAAGATTGGCCCTGAACTCTGTATCAGATGAACGAAAAGTATTTGTCCAGATCATCCTGGGCAGAGAAAAGTTTCTTGATTGGGAATAGACGTGGGCCGCCCTTCAGCAGAAAGAGATGAGGCGAGATATGATTAAGTGAAAACCTGATGGTAGTAGGAGAAATGGCTCAAATCCCAAGGAGTAGGAAGAGAATGCAACCCTTACATCCAAGGGGAAATAGGAGCAGCGGAGGGGGAAGAAGGACATATTAAAGATCAAGTGTTTCCGGTGTGGTGAGATGGGTCACTACGCTACATAGTGTCCTCTCAAGAAGAAGGAAAAGGACGAGAAACATGATCCACATGATGCAGCTCCAAGGATCAAGGAGGAAGAGTTTGCCATGATTGCCCACATATCTCTAGGGGAGAATTGGGGTGATATAAAACTATAGTTTGAAAGAACTGCAGTTGGGAAAGATCCTTGAGGATTCCACCTCTTGGATCAATACCTTGCTGCGGGAGCCCATATCAGAAGTAGCATGATGGACCAGTGTAAGTTGGTGCAGAGGAGTGCTAGAGTGATAGCGCAGTGGCTAGAGAGCACCAGAGTCTCAACAACGCAGATCATAGTTGGCAACAGTGAAACAAGGCACAACGCAAAGTCAACAACAACGCAAAAAATTTAAAGGGTCAACGCAGAGTTTAGAAACAATCATATCTTTAGTATCATATGCATCATGCTGAACACTTAGTTTAGTAATTTTGTTTGTTTTTTTTCTATAACAACAACACCGGAGTTGCAGTTCAGATGTAGTTGGTAGTAGTATGCAGAGTCAAAAACAAAATAGATGCACCAACGAAGTCGTTGATGGGAAGCAGTGTCAAGAATAAAAAATGTAGAGGGAAATGTTACAAAGTTAGGGTGATGCTTCAGTAGGATGTATTATTAGAGCATGTTCCTTACTAAGAGGGATTGTTCATTTCTGGTAGCATTGGATGTGCTCTAAGTCTCAAATTTTGCAAGGAGGCTTATAAACTATATTCTAAAATACCCAAAAATATTTTTTGGAAATTCCACCCAGAAGGGGTTTTATTAAAATAATTGATTATTTTTAATTGAAGCCTAAGTCTAGACTTAGGGAATTAAAATAATTAAAGTATACTAATAGAACTGGGTGTGAAACTTCTATAAAAAGACAAATATCGAGTCAATATGACCTAAGCCATTGATTATGTTTTAATATGGGTAGTTGGCTATCCAACGAGAATATTATAAGAAGGAATTCAATGGGCATTTGGAAAATACATCGGGAGAGAGTCTAGAGATTGATTTTTCAAGTGAGTAGCACAAAGTAGCTGAAGGATTGATCGAGTTGATTCTTGCAGTGAGGGGCAGTGATAGTTCCGGTTGGAAATCTTTCTTGAGCCTAGAATACATTGCAGAGAAGGCATAGAAGGGGACATAAAAGAGGAAGCGTAGGGGCTACGCTGGGCACCGCAGAGCCACACAAAGGCAACATTGAGCCTTTGAAGAGATCCACAATTTTTCTGAGGATCATTTAGATCCAGTGTCGAAGTGCTAGGGTGTGAGAATGGAGGGGAAAAAGATCAATATCCAGCTAGCAAAATGACCAACATAAGGAGGTGGCATAGTTCGCAACTAGAGTGACACAGATATGCACAGAGGTAGTGTGGGGTTGTCCAATTCAGTGTTGGGTATGTGTCGGATCTCTAGTGTTAGCGTGAGGTAATCCTCACTAATTCTCTGTCAGTCAAATATTTGTGGATAGACAGACTTGGGCATCCAGTTGTATTAAAAAAAACACTGCTTAATAATACAAACTGTTAACTACTGCACCGACTTTCCCACATTGGGTTTTTCTAGGGACTTAGTCCAAAAATAACGGTTTCATGTGTGTTAATTTTCTTGCTCAAATCTTGTTTCTGAAATTTATTTAGTGAAGGCCACAGTGCATTTGCTTTAGTATTTACTTGTAGAACACAATAAATAACTTGTATAATTTATCAAGTTGGAGAGGTAATACTAGTTTGTTGCAATAGGATTCCAGGAGTTATGAATTTTTCACATGCAGGAAAAAAATGAAGAAGCAACGCAAAAGAGGGACACAGATCACTAGTGCAGAGGTAGTGACACTGGTACTGCGCAGAGGGTGACACAACGAGGCCAACATGAGGGTAGTAGGTCCTCTCCGGGGTCAGAAATTAACCGTGGAGCATGAGAAAATTGTCCGTAAAATTTATCACAGTGGTTCTTCTTATATTCTATTGTTTGTATCTTGTACATGATATTTTGTTGAATAATAATAAAGAAACCCTCATCTGCTACATCGATTTTCCCACATTGGGTTTTTCAGAGGACGATTGTCCAAAAATAACTGTCATTGTGGTTGTACTTGTGCTAGTATTTTTCCTCCCATTTACTTTCCACAATATTTTTAATTGTGAAGGTTGCAGTAGAATTTATTTCGATATTTACTGTGGAACACTATAAATAACTTGTTTATGAATTAATAAGTATAATAAATAATAATAGTGGTTGCAGTAGGAATTCAATTTAGGAATTTCGCGTATAGCCTATAATCCTTTACTCAAAATATATGAACCATTCCCGTAGAAATTCTGAATAATAGCCAAATTATTCACCGGATTATCCTGATTATACACTATTTAAGCTTCATGCATAATACATAACCTCTTCTACAATTGATCATCAATATGCGGAAATAGAAACAGTCGCATGCGCTCATAAAACAATAATCAAGCACACATATCAACACAATATGTAATGGGGAAAGCAATAGCTGAAAACCCCCAACTATCTGTATAGTATAACGATAGAGAACATGTAACAATACATAGCACAATACTCCTCACAAGTACTCAGTACTATCTCTAAAAGTTACACACAAACTAACTGAGATTTGAACAAGTCATGGGTTCAAATCTTCTCCACAAGTCTGCCTGCCTCTACTGCGCAATCCAAGTGAGTAATGAATGAGATCCAAGTTCGAATCCCACTAGCTCCAACTGCACAATCCTCATTGGAAATCTCCATCAATGTGTGTGCAAATCTCATGCACAATCATGGTCACAACTGATAGTCACACTCACCCTTTCACCCACCTCTAACACTGGTCTCCACTGAACTGTCCATGCATTGCAGTTAAATGATGTATTCTTTAGTTGATTTATGAGTTAATAATTAGTGAATTAATTAATAATTAATTCACACCACTCATCACTAGTGTATTTTTCAGCTAGACTAAATACAACTAGTTCAACTAAGTTAAACTGAACACAACTCCACCAACTGTCTCATCAACTCCACCAAACTCTACCACATGAGTTCTAACTGAAGTCAACCATGCAATAGCTCAACTAACCCTTAGGAAAAGCGTATTTCCTTCTGTCAGCTGCATGTGCCACATCCAAGCATCAAAATGAAGTGCTCCAAGAGGAAAAGATAATGTTTATAGTCTAAATATTATTAAGGGTCAATAATATTTGACTGTTCTATTTTTAGCCCGGCAGTCTAAAAATAGAAACCGCCCAATGTCTAAAAATAGAGGTCCATCTATTTTTACCAACTCGACCAATCATCCATAAATAGCATCTTGCAACTCATGCACTCATGATCCATATATGTCTAAAATAGACTTGCCAAAATAGCTCAGGGCCCACTTAGTGAAGGCGACTTCTTTTCACTAAGCTCCATCATCTTGTTGCATTTTTGAACCATTCCTTCCTATTATATCTAAGATACTAATCCTTTGATATTTAATATGAGCTACTACTCTTTCTAATTGATGCTACCTATCATGATTTTCCTGGTCTCCTTGATCTCTTCTATCAATAATTGATTCCTTATGAATGATCATCCTACCGACATAATCTTGCTTCTTCAAGTTTTATTTCATACAACTATATTCTTGAAGGATCCTTCACCATTGGATTAGATTTGAGAGGTCATATCTAACATGGGTTCTTCTTGTTTCATTCGCCATTCCTTGGTGTTCATTCTTGAGTTATTGGAGAGTCCTTATCCCTTGTACCATCTCAAATTGACCCTGAAATCACATGTTATATGCCCTTCATTATGACACTTATAACATTATGTATTGGGTTTGAACATTAGAAGGAATGACTCATGTGGTTTGTAATCATAACTCCTAATTTGATTTCTCTCTTATATCTGATCGTGGGAGTTTGATAGAATCCTCTATACCTGACATAATAATTTATGACATAGGCTCTAAAATCCCTTGATTTATGTCCATACTTCAAGCATCAGAAATAATGACCATAAAACATATTTTGATACCTTGATGCATGAAGTCGTATTGATGAGGCATATCTTATGAATTTTTTCCTTGGAAGAGATTCATTTTTTTTGTGGATTTTTGACTCTTGTTCCATTGCTTCTTGTGGATCCCTTGATAATATTTTCTGTCATAGGGGGCCTCATAATTTTATTTTATTTTTTCTTACTTGAGTTAGATGGATCTTGTTGATTCTTAGTGCCTCTATGGGAGCCATCTGAAGTACTAAAGTGAACATGCTTGGGTTGATTCATCACCTGCTTGGAATCTTCAAATGAATTGTTGCTGGATCCAACATATGCGTGAGTATGACTCTTAGGTTGTTCTCCATTTGATGTTCTTGAGATATCTTTATCTTTCAATGTATCACAATATTCCTGATAACCAAGGCCTATTTTGATGAGAGGAGATATTTGGATGCTTAGGATGTGATCCAATGACTCAAACTCTTTGAGAAGTTTTAAGTTGTGATTGAGTTGTTCCAACTCTTCTTTCAAAAGCATGCCTTATTCTTTTATTTTTTCACAGAGTTCTTCCTTTTTTTTCAATTTTTATGACATCACCTCTTTTATCCTTTTGGCTTCTTCTTGTTTGACTTTGAGAGAGAAAGTGGAATCTACATCTCGATCTCTGTCTTGTAGTTGTTGTTATAGTTGACACACCAAATTTCTAAGATATGTTACTTATTTCAATGCACTTATGTGTTCTCCTTCATAATCTACTTTTGCTTCAGCGAAGAACAATATCTCACCTCTTTCATCATTAGAAACACTTTCATTTCTCTCATAATAAATTTTTTCCTTTGAGAAGAAGCTTTATTTTTGAGATTTCATCTTTTATTATAATCCTTAGACTTTAATTTCACTTCATCATCATTATCATTAATTTTTGCATAAAGACATTTAGAATTATAGTGTCCTATTCTTCCACATTCAAAAAATTTATGAGGAAGCTTAACTTTAAACTTTCCAGTTCCATTCTTTAGCTTTCTAGCGAACTTGGGAGTCTTCTTCATCAAATTCATGACTAGAGTATTTTTTATTCCCATGCTTTATTTCTTCCTTGGCTACTTTAAAAGTTGCTTCTTTGATTCCCAACTTGTTTTTCTTTGTCCTTAGTTCATATATTGCAAGTGTTCCATGAATCGTATCCATGCTCAACTTATCCATATCTGATATATTTTCAAGGGCTAATACCTTGGGATTGAATATTGAAGGAAGTGATCTCCATAGTTTCTGAACAATATCATCTTATTTGACTTATTCACCAAGGCCTATGATAGAGTTGGAAACATTCTCTGTTCGAAGAAAATATGAAGCAGTATTCTCATCCTCTTCCATTTTAAAACTTTCAAATTGAGCCCTCAAAGTTTTTATTTTTTCTTCCTTCACTTTCTTGTTCCCTTCATAACAATTTTTGAGGTTGTTCCATAGATCATGGGTTGAATTGAAATGAATTACTTCAACAAATTTTGTATATGATAAACCACTCAAGATGGCATGTTTAGCTATTGCATTAAATGTATAGAAATACTTACCAGTCGTATCAGTGGGAAGAGTAGAAGGACCTTGATAATCCTTCTACAAAGTTTCCTAGACATTGGATCCCAAGGATATGAGGTAGGTTTCCAATCTCATATTCCATAATGCATAGTTGTTTCCCTCAAATTGAGGAGGCTTGCACCCAACTCTTGTCTCCATATCGTCTTGCCAAGATGTCGCGTTGGAGTCACCAAGGCAAGGAAACCCCAAAAATCATGTGGGAAGCCAAGCCAATAAAATTGTTTCCAACATGCTCGAGTGTGCTCATGCACTCAACACATCAGAAAGCTTGAGGGTATTATACCCGCTGCCCAAGAAGTGGTCCTGCGGGATAAAGGGGTCATGGAGTTAGTGCCTTGGAAATATTTGTTAAGTTGCAAGACATGACTTGACAACTTGGAGGAAGGGACATCGTTGTGCAGAAGCATTGTAGACTTGTAAAAGTATTGAAGAAATGATTAACTTCAAAAGTGTGGCGTTGCACAGTTGGGATGTGACAATAATGCCATACAATTTGGTTGCAGTGGTGGCAACATTGGACATTGTGCGGCACCATTGTGGTTCACCATATTTTCTTGAACAACTTACAACTACTTACACATGGACTACGCCTCTATCACTTACACTTATATCATGAGTTATATATATTATGTCTTCAAAATTAAAATGCAATATTAAACTAAGTAAAATGCTTGATTACTTCACTTCACTTCTACTTCACAAGTATACAACCATCCAAGTGTCACCTTGTTTCTCAGAAGAAGGTAAATCATATAAAAGGTTGTGATTGAAAAACAAATATATCATATGTCACTAGAAGCCTTTGGAGATGCCAATGAAGACAATATCTTCTTAATCATGGATGGAGAAGAGAAAAAAAATGGAGAACAATCCACTCCATAAAGCATATCAATGTGAAACTATGGCTAATCAGGATTGGCTTACCCCATATTGAATCAGGTTATGTATTCTGGAAGGTGAGAATGAAAGCCTATTTAATTCCTTATGGTTCAAATGCATGGTTATCTATAGAGCATGGAGTAAAGAAAAAATATGATATAGAAGCAAATAAAGTTATCTTGAAAGGAATATCAAATTTAGACTCTAATAAAGTAAGACTTTGTGAAATAGAAATAGAAATTTTAAATAATCCTTAATGTATATATGAAGGAGAAAGTCAAAAGGTATGTAATGTCCCAATTTTAGCCTCAAGCTAAAATGGAACATTATAGTTAGCATATTTTTATTTTGTTAAATAAAAATGGGTAAGGAGACACCTTAACCCCTTTGATGGAGAAATAACACTCCTTGTGTGAAAGGAGGGATAATAAAGCAGCTGGATTGAGCACTACATGGTGTGAACGTGATTGGATCAAGAAGGATCTAGTCATTTTGACCAAGTCAACTGAAACTGTCTAGATACATTGCACCTACTTGGACAACGCAGTTTTGGTGGAGGGTTCACTTGCTTAAGCTAGAAGCAAGTGTGAATGGGACCCATGGTGAGAAAGGTTCCTTTGCTTTATAAGGAGGAGATGGCAACCCATTTTCATTATGCAATTGACTTATCATTTTCGTAGGGTCTGCAAAGACTTGCATCCCCGGGTTGTTTAGCAGGGTTTGTATTGTTCTTCACCCAAGGGTGTTCCCGGTCAAGAATCCCTACCTCTTCCTCAAGGAAGGAGAGGGTTTGAGCTTAATTTCCTCATTCTGGCATTTGGCCAAGCTTCTCTCTGCAGCTACAGTGTTATTTCTGCAGCAGATTAACGTTGTGTTGCTGGGTGCAGCAACAGAGGAACTTATAGAGCCATCCTTTGGCTTATTATTTATAGGAGATATTTCATATTCTTTGGAGGAGAAGTTGAGGTGACTCCCGGGCTTATTTTCAGATCTTTGGCACCAGGCCAAACACTCATCATCTCTCACAAAATAGTCTTGGGCAGATACTGCGTTATTTTCAGAGGCATTTGCTGGGAGAACCATTTGGGCTCATTAGGAGGATTGTTCTTGAGTAGAGGGATCAACCTTCTGTTGAAGAGTATTATCAGAGGAGGGCATCACTATTTTAGATCTTCCATAGCCTCATTGTATATTTTGATTCAGTTGCAGTGACAAGACAGACTGTCACATTGTACATTATCCGACATTTCTAGCAATCTCTCCTAGATTGGCAAGAAATCTTGTATTGGAGCCCATTCTTCTATTCTTGGGAATTTAATTATATATTTCAGTCATATTTCATGTATTCATATTCATAGCAGCAACTACACTCCTAGAGACAACGCTGTCACTGCTCTCCGGCATTTTATGCAGTTGCTGCATCTCTTGTATCTCATTGTTTACTCATTGGAGGTGGATTCTCATTGAATGAGGGGATTATTCCTGATCATATTTCTGTATATTGTTGCTGATATATTAATGTACATGATGGCTGTAATATATTTCATCTTGTGTTGTATTCATTTTGGCAGAGTTTGATGATTATGTTCATATATTACTGTAAGCTCTCTATTTGAGCATTCTCTAAGAGATCCACTTTTGGGAGATCTATATAAGCCCTCTAGGCTTATTTATTTGAGCTCATATTCTAGAAGAGGAGTGTTTTATGAATTAAAAAGGGGATCTCAGCCCCCTTTCTGCTTATTTTCACACTGTCTTCCTTATACAACGTCCTTGAGGACAAGATTGCAGAAATTTCCCATTTGGGACATTACAGTGGTATCAGAGCATGATATTTGGCTCAGCCTGTGGCTTCAAGCCAAAGTGCTGAATCCTTGAAGGAGGAAGATTTAAAACTCTATAGACAGAGTCTACAGTTGGCCAGGTAGCCTCTGGATCTCATCCTTTGTTCAAAGGTGACATATCCAGTAAATGCCCCTGCAGTCAATCTCTAGAATAGAATTTTGATATTCATAAGAAGGGAACTTTATAGCGGTGCAGCTCAAGATAAAAAGGAGAAGCTCCTCATTTGGAAGAGGAGATGTATAGAAAAAGAAACAAAAGATGAATGACGGAAGAGGAGGTTTCCCTTCTTCTTTTCCAGACCCTAGAGGGTATCATTGAAGACCTTGAGGAGATAGAAAGGGAAAATTGGAAAGATTTTCTGAGAGGGTTTGTGGATGAAACAAGCCCTAGCTATTATCATGATGGGTGTGAGCATTCAACCACACATGCAGATCCACAGCGCAGTTCATGGTCCACTTGCACTGCCGGAAGGGTGGAGAAAGGAGATGAGGCCATTGGAGGAGCAGCGCTGCAACTCAAAGGTATGGCTCATGGTTTATGGTTCGGAAATTATATTTCATGCTATCATGCAAATGTAGAGTCACATGATGGATTCACTAAAGGGTTGGTGATAGGATTTGATGAAAATCATTATGAATCTCTTTGTAACAAAACATCAAACACTTTTCATGCATTGGAGAAAACCATAAAACAAACTCCATTCCATATTTCGGAAAGGGATGAAAATGTGTATGATGACATGCTAAAGGAAATATCCCTATTGCATGAAGGGCACTCTTCTATTTGTGATGACATGGAGATCCCTCTTTCAGAAGAAGACCAAAATCCATGGTCTCTCATTGAAGGGGAGACATACTCACATATTGATGAAGAGAATGTGCATGACAAGATCTACAACACTGTCATATTGGAGGAAGATCCAACACCACATGGAGATGATAGGGGAGCCATTTCTTCTATGGGAGGAGTCCTTGTTTCTATACAAGGGATTCCAAGTATTTTAACATGTGGGAACCATGGCACAATTCAAGAGTTATTTGCAGCAACTTATGGGGATTGTGAGATGGAGGAGGAAGAGAAGGATCAACAACAAGGGTTGATGCACCCTTATCTATTCCAGAAGGTCTTTACACATGAAGGAGATACTGTACAACACCGAGAAGAGAGGGAAAAATCAGTCCTCTTATACATCTAGTCCACTTCCGAGCTTGATGTCTCACTATATGGAGGCATTCCACCTGGGAGGCAACCTGATCTAGAGTTTATGAGAGGCATCTTGTCATTTGGTTCACCACTCTTGGATTTCTAGGAGGTGAAGAAATTAGAGGAGTCCAGCACAGCGCAGAGAGTTTTGGATAGACCCAGGGAGGAGAGAGACACTCTCTCATTTTCAGCATCACCCACTCTCATCAGTTGTACTGTGCTGACAGAGTTCGCTACAGGGATGGAGGATTGCATCTTCATGATGCAGGATGAATGCTCCACATATTTGATGAGGAAGAAGATACTTCCTTTGGGGAAGGACTCTTTCACACATGGGAGTAGATGGAGGTTACTCATGCTTACATTGCCCAGGATCAGAAGATTCCTTTTGGATGACAACTTCTCATGGGAGGTCAACTCCATAGGATCACCACTATTATTTGAGCAGGAACATCTACATGATTGGCATGGCAGCATTTTGGAGGATGAATTTTGCATGAGGGGATGTCAGGGTAGCAGGAAGCAGTGTGATGGAGCACTTTATTGCAGATTACCAGCGCTGTCTATGTGGAGGATTGATCCCGAATGGAGGACTCAGATTTTGGTTGAGTGGTCCCAGGATCTTGGTGCATGCATGATTCTTGATGACCAAGAGGATGATGAAAGATACATGGTGGACGATGAGGTCATCTATTGTTATGGTAGGATATTCTTGACTAGAGTTTCTAGTCTCAAGGAGAAATTATTGCAAGCAGCACATGTGGACTTTCTAGCTATGCACTATGATGCATACTCTGCTTTTCTAGAAGAGTTAATTCGAGAGGGCATTCAACATGGTCTATATCAGCATATGGATAGATGCATAGCCCGGATGTTTTTGGAGAGGTTGGCACAACCATTTCCCTACTCATTAGAGGTGAGGGAGAGCATTTAAATGATCCATTTCAGCTCAAGGACCAGAGTACATGGTAAAGGAGGTATATGTTTACATTTTG
This sequence comes from Pinus albicaulis, assembly GCA_034641835.2. Lineage (NCBI taxonomy): Eukaryota > Viridiplantae > Streptophyta > Pinopsida > Pinales > Pinaceae > Pinus > Pinus albicaulis. The sequence continues at coordinate 1,107,124,458 of CM076574.1, forward strand.
TTTTACCTTTCTTTACTTTCTATGAGCAGCTTGATGAGCCAAGGATGATCAAATCTCCTTATGCTCCTTATTGTGATGTACTTGTGGCTCAGTGCAGCAATGGGAGTGACTATTTTTATGATGGTTTGTGGGGGAAGCCACATACTTCTTGGTGTGCACCATTGGCACCCATTTTTACTTTCATGTTTTCATCTTATGAGATGTTTGTGGCAGCAAACAAGTGGTTGGGAAAGCACTTGTTTTTTTTAGTTTTGATGCAGGCAGAAGGTTCACTGCGCTGGTCCCATGAGTATAACAGTGACCCACTCTCTAGTTGTCTTATGACAAGTTGTTTTCATTGCATATTGCTTCCTTGTGTTGTTGATGGTTGTACATTCAGAGGGAGCACTACTTAGAGAGTGTTGGAGGTATGGGGATAGCCCATTGGGATTATGATTCTCCCCTTTTCATATGTTGTATGTTTCAGGAGAAGCCATGGGCATACCATGATTGCCATGTCCCTACTTTTCTCTTCACATAAGAGGAGCTATTGGGAGAGAATGTGTTATTGGAGGAGGCACTTCATGGTTGATTCATTTTGTGGGGAGGCTTGGGCCAATTGTGGAGGCCATGAAATTTCAGCCCAATATCAGCAACCCCCTAACACTTATCATAAATGGAGGGAGAAACTACTTGGATGGAAAAAGCTAAACTCTCCATTCAGCCCCAACATATTGCATAGATTAGGGGTTGAGGAGTACTTTGTTGAGCTACTTAGGATGGCTCATTTCATATGGATGATTGCATGGGTGAAGGAATCACTCATTGGGAATAAGACTTCCCATGTTTCATCACTCCTACCTTGAGGAGGCCATTGAACCACAAGGAAATTTCCACTTGCACCTTCTATTATCTCATGATGTATTCTTTGGTTCTACATACTTGGAGGGATACATGGAGGACAAATTTATTGCATACCCTGATGAGATATGGTGGGGTCTATTGATGAGGAGGCCACAAGAAGAGGGGGAAATTTTTTTTTCTCTCTATGTAGTTGCTTGAGGACAAGCAACATGTGGGAGGGGAGGACTGTAATGTCCCAATTTTAGACTCAAGCTAAAATGGAACATTATAGTTAGCATATTTTTATTTTATTAAATAAAAACGGGTAAGGAGACACCTTGACCTCTTTTGATGGAGAAATAACACTCCTTGTGTGAAAGGAGGGATAATAAAGCAGCTGGATTGAGCACTGCATGGTGTGAACAGGATTGGATCAAGAAGGATCTAGTCATTTTGACCAAGTCAATTGAAACTGTCTAGATACATTGCACCTACTTGGACAACACAGTTTTAGTGGAGGCTTCACTTGCTTGAGCTAGAAGCAAGTGTGAATGGGACCCATGGTGAGAAAGGTTTCTTTGCTTTATAAGGAGGAGATAGCAGCCCATTTTCATTATGCATTTGACTTATCATTTTCATAGGGTCTGCCAAGACTTGCATCCCTGGGCTGTTTAGCAGGGTTTGTATTGTTCTTCACCCAAGGGTATTCCCGGTCGGGAATCCCTACCTCTTCCTCAAGGAAGGAGAGGTTTTGAGCTTCATTTCCTCATTCCGGAATTTGGCCAAGCTTCTCTCTGTAGCTACAATGTTATTTCTGCAACAGATTAACGTTGTGTTGCTGGGTGCAGCAACAGAGGAAATTATAGAGCCATCCTTTGGCTTATTCTTTAGAGGAGATCTTGCATATTCTTTGGAGGAGTAGCTGAGGTGACTCCCGAGATTATTTTCAGATCTTTGGCACCAGGGAAAACACTCACCATCTTTCACAGCGCAGTCTTGGGCAGATACTGCGTTATTTTCAGAGGCAGTTGCTGGGAGAGCCATTTGGGCTCATCAGGAGGATTGTTCTTGAGTAGAGGGCTCAACCTTCTGCTGAAGAGAATTATCAAAGGAGGGCATCACTATTTCAGATCTTCCATAGCCTCATTGTATATTTTTATTAAGTTACAGTGACAAGACAGATTGTCACATTGTACATTATCCAACATTTCTAGCAATCTCTCCTAGATTGGCTAGAAATCTTGTATTGGAGCCCATTCTTCTATTATTGGGCATTTATTTATATATTTAAGTCATATTTCATGTATTCATATTCATAGAAGTAGCTACACTCCTAGAGACAATGCTGTCACTGCTCTCCGACATTTTATGCAGTCGCTGCATCTCTTGTATCTCATTGTTTACTCATTGGAGGTGGATTTTCATTGAATGAGGGGATTATTCCTCATCATATTTCTGTATATTGTTGCTGATATCTTAATGTACTTGATGGCTATAATATATTTCATCTTGTGTTATATTCAGTTTGGTAGAGTTTGATGATTATGTTCATATATTACTGTAAGCTCTCTATTTGAGCATTCTCTGAGAGATCAACTTTTGGGAGATCTGTATAACCCCTCTATGCTTATTTCTTTGAACTCATCTTCTGGAAGAGGAGTTTTTTATGAATTAACAAGGGGATCTCATCCCCCTTTCTGCTTATTTTCACACTGTCTTCCTTATACAGCGTCCTTGAGGACACGATTGCAGAAATTTCCCATTTGGGACATTACAAAGCATTAGTAAAGATTGAAGACCATGGGTGCTCAAGTAATGAATCATATCTTGAAAAATATCAGGCTTTGTCATAAATTATTAAGTTTTTGATCATCTAAAGAATGAAGCTGGAGGTAAAGAAAGTACTAATTAACGAGGAGCGATTTACAGGTAAGTTGTTATGTTGTAAATGTAAAAGATTAAGTCATATTGATCTTAATTGTTAAAATGAAAGTTCAGAAAATAGTTGTAATAAAGGAGTAATAGAAGTTTAGAGAATTCCCCATGAGAAAAATAAGAAAATATCCCATGATGATTCATCTGAAGAATATAATGAGTGCGCATCTAGTAGTGATGAAGAAGGAATAATTCTTTTGTATATGGAAGATATTTTAGAGTCTGAAAGTGAAATAGGCCTTGGATATGAACTTTCTAGTTCCCCTAATGAGATAGATGAAGAATAATATCTTCATGAAGAGATATATTTTAGAAGAAAAATTATCTCTGCTCTATAGAGGAGATTGAAAATATTATAGTAATAAATCACAAACATAAGAAATTGCTACAAGTTTATGAGAAGAAGGATCAAGATTGTGAATATTTAAAGAAAAATATTGTTACCTTGAAGACCAAGTTAGAAGAAGTGAAAAGTATGAATGATGTAATGAAAAATCAATTGAGTGAACGAGAAGCTCATTGTGAGAGACTAGAAGCAAAGGTTGCTTTACTGAGACATGATCTAGAAAAGGACAATGATCAACTAAATCAATAACAAAAGAGTACCAAGATGCTAGATGGTATTCTCAGTAATCAAAGATCTCCTCTCATCAAGATTAGACTTGGATATAAAGAAGAATCAATCTCTAAGAAAGTTGAAGACAAAGAGTTTGTGAGCAATGTTGAAGAAGTAAAAAGACATGTCAACAATGTTGTCAAAGGAAGTATTATACATCAGCAACAAAAAGTAAATCAATGGCAGTAAACACAAGTGTACAATAACCACAAGGATAAATAACAACAAAGAGAGACAAAGAACATACATATATATCAACAACAACAAAGAATTGTTCATAATTGCAATTTGAATAGCGATAGAGACCGAGAAAAGAACCAACAATGAATATATCCCCCTCAAGGACAAAGTAATCAAAGATTCATAAATTTCTTTTCTCAAAGGAAAAGTATTTCCAATTATCAAAAAATTTTCAATGGATATTTTTTCATGCAATAATTTTGGACACATAGCAATGGGTTGTAGATATTTATGAAAAAAATAAAAGCTTGTTGAGTAACAACAACCAGAGAATACATAAGAAGTTAAAGAATGGATATATAAACAATAATAGAGGATATTGTGAAAAAATTGTTAGGAAATACAATTCCTTTGCTCCTCTCTTAAATTGCGTTGAATGCTACAAATGTAACAATTATGGACACAAACTAGTTAAATGTAAATATGGAAAAGATCAGATCTACCTCTCAAAAAGAGCAAGAAAAAGAAGGAACTATGACCTTGAAATAAATGAGACATAAAAAGGTAGAAGAGGATGATTTTTCACAATGTGCTCAAAGTCAAGGAAGCCAACAACATATTGAGAATGAAGATAAGAAAAATGAAAATAAATAAATCATGGAAATTGCAACAATAAATTAGCCAAGATCTATTTTTCTTGATAAATCAAAATAGAATGAAAGAAAGGCATGGAAAAGAAAGGACTAACATTACGAGAAACACAATCTAGCCCCGTGTGCTTAGGAAACACATTACCAATGGTATATATATTGCAGACACTCGAATCACATGACATGAGATATAAGAAAATCTATCTCACTAAAGGAAGTAAAACAACGCGGTGTAATTCTTGGAAATGATACATCAGCCATAAAAATGGGCAAAGGACTAGTTGGCCTTGACAATGAGAAATGGAAGGCTAAATATGTCTTGTTTGTTGAGGGTTTAAAGAAAAATATTTAAAGTGTAAGTCAAATCGTTGGCAATAAAATTGAGGTCATATTATCTTTTAAAGGTTCAAAAATAAGGAAGGGAAAAATTAGCAGAATAGTGGAAACAAAAACAAGGACCTCAAAGAATGCATATGTCCTTAATAAATGTAAATCAAAAGATTGAAGCATGATTTAATTATCTCTCTCAACTTATTAGTGAAACAAAAGCAATAAAAAACAACACCTCAAGTTATATCAAGAATACAATTTTTTTTTTAAGGTGCACTTCAGAAGAAAGAGAGAATGAAGCCAACATAGTTTCAGGGGGACTACACAACAACATCTCAAGTCACATAAAGAAGATAATAGTCATTGAAGATGAGATGAATTGGAAGAGTGGTGTGTCAAAATTACCAAAAATAAATATAGGTCTGTAGGAATAGTTCTTAAGCAGAAGAAAAGAAGGCATATATCAAGTAATGTTAAAGTAAGTTGCATGACAAACTTTTCAAAGATAAAATAATGCATATTCTTAGGAGGAGTCGCACAATAAAAAATAACATGCATCACAATTGGCTTCAAGATGAGTTGATTTCTCAAGAAAAAACAATAAATTAAAGGTTTTCACATCTTATATGATTTTCCTTATTTAAGTTAAGTAACTGATGTTATCACTCAGTGATTTCTCAAGGTTAAAGAAATAATTCACCGAGGTAACCAAAAACCTACTTTTAAGCCTTAGGATAGCCTTCCTAATGCTTAGAGAGGGCTCTCTCTATAAGATTTAACTTTGTTGATTATATTTTATTTTAGGCTAGTTATATGGGAAAATTGGTTTTGGGGTTTTGATTTGGTTTGGTGGGGAAATCACTTACTTAGATGGATAACTATAGATTTGTATTCCATTGGGAAAATGTAGACAATGTGTCAAGCAGTCAAATCAAGATCAAGGTCTAAAGGTAAATGTTTACATGGAAAGATAGTAGAGTCACTTCCGATCTTCAAAGGCTGATGGTGAAAAGGTTTTGATTGGGATAAAGAGCAATTAAGGGTTCTTAGATCTGGATAAGGAGTGAAAAGGTAGAGGTCAATCTAAATCAGGTAGCAATTAAGGGTTCCCTAATCTGGATATCAGTAGAAAACATTTAAATGATAATTAGTCAATAACAGAGTGCTTTTAACAAATTCTGAAATAACGATTCTTGGATATCATTAAAATTTAGAACAAATTCAAGAATGCATGGAAAACATAGGAAAATTGACAAGATGACAAGTGAAATACTTCACTACAGTGGCCCAACACATGAGAAATGTAATATGATGCTTTATTTCCCGTGATCCAGTCTGCTAACTTGAAATTGATACCAAAAACCCTTAGGTTCAGAAGATAACAACTATAGAAATGTTCAACAATTAATCCACCCTCAATACTTCCAAATGAGAAGTATTTATACAAATTCTAAACTAGAATATCTTGAAAAAATATCAAGATTGGTTTACAAATATCTCAAATTGTATTACATAAATAGAACTTAAATGAAGGACACTCAAAACTAATGAATCTATTTGGCACTATATTTATGGATTTATGGTGACAAAGAAGATAAATACAAATTTGATAGCATCTCTTAGTTGATGATGAGGTTTCCAAGTCACTAACTATTTTCTTGTGAATTCTCGGAGTAAACAGATCTTTAACTAGTATTAAGCTGTTTATCCAAATTCTTCTTTTGCCAATAACTTGCTAAACAAAACAATTGTTAATAAAACCCTGGTCTGCAAGGAGGTGATTGAAGGCTTTGGAAAGACATGTGGAATGATATCTAGCTGTGGAGGTTCAAATTTGTTGGCAATGGAGTTTTACTTTCGTAATTCAAACAGTGGGGCTTAATACATTTCACGAAATGGTATAGAAATTTATCACAACGCGGGGGGGTTTATAACAGTAGCTCGGGGTTACTGCATAGCTTTGGAGCGGACTGACGGTTTATCACGCAATGAAGGGATGGTCCATGGCAGTTTTGACACATGAGAAAACCAGTTGGTGGTTTTCGCATAGAAGCGAAGTGGTTAATGGTTTTATTTAGAGTAGTGCAATGTAATTCGGGATCGCCACGTAGCAAGGGAAGGGATGGGAGAAACTTCCTATTTCGGAAACTTTTGAGGTGATAATTATAGGAAAAGAGGGGAATGTGATATGCAGTTATGGTTGTTGGATCTATTTCACTGAGATCAGATGGTTGACGAACTATCGGGGTTTGAAGAAGTGGGACCTGGTATGTTATATGCGGGGTGAAATAAAATCTATGTGAATGTTTTAATTATAGATGTGATAATATAGTGGGGGGGTTATAACATATGCGAATGATTTAATGATATATGGTCAGGGAATATTTATAAAATGGGAGTTAATATATATAAACTATGGGTTAAAATGTTAGCGGGGAAGTAACATGTGTGGGATGTTAGTTAAAATAATATCGGGAACGGGTTTATTCAGTGGGGCTCGAATATATTTTAAACATTTTAAACTATGCAATGTGTGTTTTTTTCATTGTTTAATTGTAAATGGGAGTTAGTGAATGGAAAAATGGATTTATGAAGGGAAATTGTTTATAGGAAGGGAAAATAGTTAGAATAAGGGAAAAGGCAGAGGTAGTTAGGGAAAAGGGTTTTTACAAGGGAGAATGATGTCCAAAAGAGGAAAGGGATATTAACAAGGGGAAAATGAATAGGGAAGGTTTTTTTTTCTAAAATTTAAGAAGGGGTATTAGTAATAAGAAAACAAACCAATTGATGCTTTCCAATGACTTGCAAAAATTGTTTCTGCCTACCCTTCTTTATCCTAGCATTTTTATTTCCTTTTCTTGGGCGCATTTAAGCTTGCTGACCCTTTATTTCTTTAAGTAAGAAAACTATCTACTTTTAATCTTATAACTTCCAAGGGCTCAGATTAAAATGTTGAGCTTCTTATTTATTCTCTACCTAAGTATTGATCTACCAAGATTAAGCTGTTTGGCTAAATTTTTATTCTCTATCTAACAACATGAAATTTAAAGCATGAAAAAGTCAAGATTAAGATATTTGACTTATCATGGATTATGGAATTTTGAGCAAGTTGCACATAATCTTTATTTTGCAGTAAAAGTAAATAGTAGTGAAATTTAGATTTGCATCACTTTCATGTTTTATTTTTATCTCTTTTTTGTTTGGGGTCCATTTTTCTATTCTTTTTGATCTTTTTTCTTTCAATTTTTATTTTAGGACTTTTACCCTCTTTACATTTTTTAATTTTCTAATATGGGAAAGCAATTTGCAGAAAGAAAAGTATGTACATATTTACAAGACTAATCAAAGTCAATTAAAAATTATGAATCCTATTGTTATAGGACCCTAACAGTGGCTTCACATGGGGATGGCATCTCCTTGTGATATGTCAAGAACACTGCCGACTAGTAGCCTGATCCATTGGGCCAATCCCAAACATGCATATGCTGTGACTGAAAAATCTTGAAGTGAATTTACACCTTTTTCTACAAACTGAAATCTGATCTGAGACTAAAAGGTGCTGCAACCTTCAAACCAAACTACTAAATCATAAATGTCTTAGGGCCTTTTCCTTGGATTCAAATCTTAATGAATTATTTCAAACTAGCTGAAAACTGAAAACTAAAATAAGAGGAAATCCTACCTAATTACTCTAATCATCTGTCCAACTGCTGGTTAGGTAAAATGAAACAACCAAAGCAACCGTTTAAGCATTATGTACTTTGACATATTTTTTTGCATTTGCTTGTTGATTATCAAAACTGTAATTCTACAACCTATTAGAAACTTGTCAACAAATGAGAGGATAAGGAAATACTTGATTTCCTTTGTTAACTCTACAAACTTTTCAAAAGAATCTTCCAAGATATATACACTAATGTTTAACTGATCTAAACAACTGTACATCTATTCTGGATGGTCTCCATGCCATGAAACTGAAATGTTATTTTCATCTTTATCTCCATGCAAACTTTCAGATAATATTTGTGATGATATTCCTATTGATTGTAATGTTTGACTGTTGAAACCTTTATCATCTTGATTCTAAAACTCATAGTTAGTTAATGGAGGTAGGCTTTGAATGCATTCAATATCCAACATATCTTCTATTGGATCATGAAAAACTTGGGAAAATTGCTACAACAGATGGCATATAGAATTCCATGGGAGTTCATAAACTTCAACAAGTTGCTTATCCTTTTCTTTAAAGATGTTATACCACATTTCCTTTAAAATCTGAAATGATTCAAAACATAGTGGTATGGAACTTTATTTTGTCATTTGATAAAATGTTTCAATAAAATTTGATAACTGTACTTGTGAAACAGAAAAATCTTGATCAAGAGTTTCATTATCTTCTTTGTTGTCAATCACAAAACCTAAATAATGCTGATTATTGATGGCTTTAAAGTTGTTTCTAATAAACTGAAATGAAGCAAAACAAAGAGGTAGAGGTCTATGATTTACTTCCCAATTTTCTGCACTTTCTTCTTCACTCTCATGGATGATCTGTATTGGCTGATCACTGTATTCTGGCTGCTGAAACTAAGTTTCCTCATCCGAAAAAATAGAGTTTGATTGCTCTGTAAAGTTAGCTTGAGTTTGGAGAACATAACTATCATCATAATGATCATACTTAGGCAAATCATTAAATGAAGGAATGTCATCAAACATACACATTAAATCAATAGATTCCTCTTCCACATATTGATCTGTAAATCCATTTTCTGATCTATGATAATTGGAATTAGCAGGAATTTGTTCATGGATATCAACCTCTTCTATTCCTTCATGGTGATTTTGAACAAAAAAATCATCTTTCATAGTGATATTTTGTATGATTTCATCTAGTTTTCTTATCAAAAGGATGAGTTTTACCTCTGCAATGTTTTTCTTCTCTTCTTTGGCTTTCAACTGTTCATTTCTGATTTGCAGATTAACTTCTACTTCAACTGCAATGTTCTGCATTTGTACAAGTGTTTCTGAATCTCTTTCTCTTAATTGAAATTCTATTTCTAGATCAAAGGCACTTGGATAATGCAATAGAGTTGAATCATGAGGAGGCCTAATATTTTCTGGTAGTGAATAATAAACTTGATTAAATCTGTCAGAAAATTGTTGTATTGTTTCATTTGGATGTCTTTTTAACTGATTGTATTCTTCTATGATCACAAAAAGATTGAATTTAATTATCCATCTGTCAAGAAATTTTTTGACAAACTGCTGGAAATTTGAAATGCATGCATTAGGCAGATTCTTGAACCAACTCTTTATTCTATTTTGCAAAGAAAGAGAAAAAAGTCTGATTCTAACATCATCTTAATCAATCTCAAATAGGTCCAGATAATTTTCAAAACTTTGAATATGTTTTTGGGCAGTGATGTTATTATTTTCTCCATCAAACCTGGGAAGAAATTTGTAATAGTTATCAGGGAAATCATGGAGTATAGGAGGTAAAATTAGGGGCTTATATTTATTAGGAACTTTACAGGGTACAGGAATATGCACAGGGATTGTAAGATCAATCTTGATTATTTGAGGCTTCTTAATTGGAAAATGATCATCATAAGATTTAGAAGAAAGCTGCTCGAAGGGATTAGGAGAATTAGTATTTACAATATTTCAAGGAAAATAATTAAAAACTAATCTAAGATATTCTCTAAAATACAATATACATTGAAAAAATTTCTTAATGAAAAAGAACATGATGTATTGGATTGTAATCCAAGTTAAAATCCTGATCTCTCCATATTGTTCTTTCAGGTTCATTCCTCAAGTGAAGTCTTGATTGTGAAATTGATTTGGAGTCGCCAGGTGGATGATTTTAACCTTTGTGTGTCTGATCACTGTCCACCATCATAGATCTGATCTGAACCTGTAAAATATTTCTGAAGAAAATGTTAGTCTCCCCTGCAGAGTCGCCAATATGTTATCACTCAGTAATTTCTCAAGGTTAAAGAAATAATTCACCGAGGTAACCACAAAGCTACTTTTAAGCCTTAGGATCTAGCCTCCTAATGCTTAGAGAGGGCTCTCTCTATAAGATTTAACTTTGTTGATAATATTTGATTTTAGGCTAGTTATAAGGGGCAAATTGGTTTTAGGGTTTTGATTTGGTTTTGTGGGGAAATCACTTACTTAGTTGGATAGCTATAGATTTGTATTCCATTGGGAAAATGGAGTCAATGTGTCAAGCAATCAGATCAGGATAAAGGTCTAAAGGTAAATGTTTACAGGGAAAGATAGCAGAGTCACTTCCGATCTTCAAAGGCTGATGGTGAAATGGTTTTGATCAGGATAAAGAGAAATTAAGGGTTCTTAGATCCAGATAAGGAGTGAAAAGATAGAGGTCAATCAAAATCAGGGAGAAATTAAGGGTTCCCTAGTCTCGATATCAGTAGAAAAAATTTAAATGATAATTAGTCAATAACATAGTTATTTTAATTTTTTTTGAAATAACAATGATTGGTTATCATTAAAATTTAGAACACATTCATGAATGGATAGAAAACATAAGAAAATTGACAAGATGACAAGTGAAATACTTCACTGTAGTGGCCTAACACATGAATCCTGTAATATGATGCTTTATTTCCCGTGATCCAGTATGCTGACTTGAAATTGATACAAAAAACCCTTAGGTTCAGAATATAATAGCTACAGAAAAGTTTAGCAATTAATCCACCCTCAATACTTCCAAATGAGAAGTATTTATAAAAATTCTAAACTAGAATATCTTGAAAAAATATCAAGATTGGTTTATAAATATCTCAAATTGTATTACATAAATATAACTTAAATAAAGGACACTAAAAACTAATGAATCTATTTGGCACTATATTTATGGATTGATGGTGACAAAGAAGAGAGATTTGAATTTGATAGCAACTCATATTTGACGATGAGGCTTCCAAGTCACTAACTACCTCCTTCCTTTGTGTGTCTTGCCCAGAAATAATGCAAAATTGGGGTCCAGTTATACCTTTGTATATCTCAATCCAAGATAGAGATGTAAAAAGTGAAAGAGGTTATTGTAGATAAATATGTTATTGAGATAAACCTCTCTTAGTTTCCAAAAATTCAGTTCCATTTGTTCACAATATACTCTGCAAAAAGATGTGTAAAACATAACTTTGCATAATATGAAAATTAGGATGTGAAGATGTAAATGTATTTCTCATTATGTAATACTTGTGTAAAAATTGAGATATGTTTTGTATATTGGCGACTTAGTAACACAAACCTCCTCTATTTTTTCAAAATTCATCTTGGATTGGCCACAATAGTTTCTGCAAAAATATGACTTAAACATGAAATTTCTGGAAAATGTCCCTTCCTCCTCTGTTTTCATCTTTTAACCTTACTGTTCTTTTAACCGTTTTTACTTTTACTTCAGATAAAATTCATTGTTGCTGGTAAAAGTGTTTTCATCTCTTTTTAACCATTAGTGTCTCCGCGTTTACTTTTATTGTTTTACCTTGACTAATTTGTCTCTGGGTAAATCTTTCCTCCTTTGCTATACTTCTGTTCTAACTTGATTTTATTTCTATGTATATAATTTCTGTTGAAGGAGACCATTTGAATTTAATTTCTTGTGAATTATTGGAGTAAAAATATCTTTACCTAGTATTAAGCTGTTTATCCAAATTCTTCTTTTGCTAATAGCCTGCAAAACAAAACAATTGTTAATAAAACCCTGGTCTGCAAGGAGGTGATTGAAGGCTTTGGAAAGACTTGTGGAATGATATCTGGCAATGGAGGTTCAAATTTGTTGGCAATGGAGTTTTAATTTTGTATTTCAAATAGTGGGGTTTAATTCATTTCATGAAATGGTATAGCAACTTAGCATAGCACAGGGTTATAATAGTAGCTTGGGGTTACTCCATAGCTTTGGAGTGGATTGACGGTTTATCATGCAGTGAAGGGATGGTTCATGGAAATTTTGACACATGAGCAAACCAGTTGGTGGTTTTCGCATAGAAGAAAATTGGTTAATCGTTTTATTTGGAGTAGTGCGATGTAATTCAGGATTGCCACGTAGCAAGGGAAGAGATGGGAGAAACTGCCTATTTCGCAAACTTTTGAGGTGTTAATTATCAGACAAGAGGGGAATGTGATATGGAGTTATGGTCATTGGATCTATTTCATGGAGATTGGATGGTCGATGAGCTGTCGGATTTTGAAGAGGTGGGACTCAGTATGTTATATGCGGGGTGAAATAAAAACTATGTGAAGGTTTTAATTATAGATGGGATAATATAGTGGGGGGGTTATAACATATGCGAATGATTTAATGATATATGGTCAGGGAATATTTATAAAATGGGAGTTAATATATATAAACTATGGGTTGAAATGTTAGCGAGGTAGTAATATGTGTGGGATGTTAGTTAAAATAATATCGGGAACGAGTTTATTCATTGGGGCCCGAATATATTTTAAACATTTTAAACTATGAAATGTGTGTTTTTTGCGTTTTTTAATTGTAAATGGGAGTTAGTGAATGGAAAAAGGGATTAATGAAGGGAAAATGGTTTATAGGAAGGGAAAATAGTTAGAATAAAGGAAAAGGAAGAGTTAGATAGGGAAAAGTGTTTTTACAAGGGAGAATGATGTCCAAAAGAGGAAAGGGATATTAGTAAGGGGAAAATTAATAGGGAAGGGGTTTTTTCTGAAATTTAAGAAGGGGATATTAGTAATAAGAAAATAAACTAATTGATGCTTTCCAATGACTTGCAAAAATTGTTTCTACCTACCCTTCTTTATCCTAGCGTTTTTATTTCCTTTTCTTGGGCACATTTAAGCTTGCTGACCCTTTGTTTCTTTAAGTAAACAAACTGTCTACTTCTAATATTATAACTTCCAAGGGATCAGATTAAGCTGTTGAGCTCCTTATTTATTCTCTACCTAACTACTAATCTGCCAAGATTAAGTTGTTTGGCTAGATTTTTATTCTCTATCTAACAACATGAAATTTAAAGCATGAAAAAGTCAAGATTAAGATATTTGACTTATCATGGATTATGGAATTTTGAACAAGCTGCACATAACATTTATTTTTCAGTAAAAGTAAATATTAGTGGCATTTATATTTGCATCACTTTCATGTTTTATTTTTATCTCTTTTTTGTTTGGGGTCCATTTTTCTATTCTTTTTGATCTTTTTTCTTTCAATTCCTTTGATTTTTATTTTAGGACTTTTACCCTCTTTACATTTTTTAATTTTCTAATATGGGAAAACAATTTGCAGAAAGAAAAGTATGTACATATTTACAAGACTAATCAAAGTCAATTCAAAATTATGAATCCTATTATTATAGGACCCTAATCGCTGATATGATGAGTCTCGACATTCATGAGGAAAAGTAGACAATTGATACTTAATCGATATCATACAATGTGTAATTACAAAGGGAATGGAAAATGCATTTTTATCTATTGGTATCATGTTATGAAATGATAAAAACTATATTTGGAAAAACCATTGGCAGTATTTTGGACCATTTATACAACAATATAAAATTTGGTTTGTGGAGCAAATGAAGAGTGTGCATAGAGGGAGATGTATGTCTCGGAAAGGTAAAGTTTCTAGGGGGAGAGAAAATTTACTATTGTGAATGTTTTCTGCTTGGTTTGAATTGGTATTCTTTTGGTTCGGTAGTAGAAAAATCTTGTATGTTGGATAACCCTTTCAAGGGGAACATGGCCAAAGGGGGAGATTAATCATTCATTGGCTCTCAGAATCCATACACTAGAGAATCATCAAAGGGAAGAGTGAGCAAACATTGGAACTAAAATGAAGAGATGTAGTATAGTTACTGGTACATGGATGAATTAGAAGATGGAGAGTGATTAGCCTTTAGTCCCCCTAAAATGTGTGTATACATGAAAAATAGAGAAGTGAGCAAAGGTTGAAGCTGGAATCTTTTGTTATTAAAGGCAGTTTTATCGACAACATATTATATTCTTCTAGGAAGAGAATGGTAAGAGATAAAGTATATAGACCCTTTGCCATTGATGTCAAAGGGGAGGAATGAGAAAACATTGACATTAAGACAATGCAATGCAATGTTTTTATTGGTACAAAGATATTGAAGAAGAGTATTTCCAGGTAGTATTTCCATCAATGACCATCAATGTTTAGATGTGTTGCCATCATTGCCGAAGGGGGAGATTGTTGAACAAAGTATTTCTATTGATGTCAAGGTTAGTGACTATTGAGAAAATTGTTGTCATTGATGTAAAATTTTAGCCATTTTTTTTTTCATTGTCATTGATGTTAAGTTTTCGTCATTGGTGACAAACAATGTCAAGTTCAGGGGGAGCTTGTTGAAGTGAGAATGTTGAGAGTGTTGGGAGTTGCAGTTGGTTGTATCAAGTTTAGGGGGACTGGTAAATATGTTGATGTGTGTTGATGTCCTATATTTAAGGGCAATTATATATTAGTTTCTTAGCTCCAATAAGAAAACTATAGGATTTGTTGGATATTGCTCTCAAAGGTATTTCCAACGTTATATAAAACTTAGCCAAAATTCCAAGTTTGATGAGAAAAAAATTATTTAAGCATAGGTGTCTGGCGAATAATTGAAGTACCAGATGTTAGATCAATATAAACTCATCTGGGCAATGCAGTACATCCAAGTTATCTGAGGATACAAGCGTCCAGTACTTGTGTCATTTAACAAATAACTTGAATCCGGATAAGGTTTTGAACGTTCAAGCCATAATTCCAACTTTAATGATTTTGCGCCTAAGACTTGAATCCGAGAATTCAACCAAAAGAGAATCTTACAAAGAAGAAACAACAAAATATACCTTGATGCTAGATTCCCCTCTGTACAGATAAATGACATGGTAGATGGCATATTTGATGATGTGGTTGTTGAAGTGGTGTGTTAGTATCCTATAATCTATAGTATCATAGGTGATTGATTATTCTTTTCAGATCTTGTACATTGGAAATAATATTCCATGGTTGTCATTTATTTCCAGAAAAGGAAGGGAAATCCTGACTGTCGAGGACTTCAAAGGATCAATCTGCCTTTTCAGTTCAGTGGAAAGAGGATAGTGTTGCTGATAAGGTGTAATGGTGAGAAAAATTCATTTCCTGCCCTCATTCATTTAATTTAACCTCTTTTACCCTTCATTTTCCCTAACTCTAAAGTCCCACACTTCATTTCTTTCAAAACCACTTTTTTAACTATTAAAAAATGATTTTTATAGTTAAAAAAACAGCTTCGCCCACCCACTAACAACCATATCATATTTGTCGCTTGAACTTACCATATATTTCTTTATTCGCAGCTCCACCCCCCCACAACAAGCGTTTTCATATATCACATATTATATCATCACCACCCTTATCATATTATGGACCCACTTACCTTTATCGCATCGCAAAAAAAAAACCCTTTCGCTATTCATTTACTCTCACTATTCCAAAGTCCTCATGCGATAAAACCTCACCCTTGTCGTTTGTTCAATGTACCTTTATCATTACCTTTTCACCTCGACATACCGCAAATTTTCCCACCAAATCCATTTATTGTTTCTCCGCCGATGCGATATAGTGGGACCCTTCTCGCCACGTCACCTCCGTTCTCTTCGCACTTCGCACTTCGCACTTCGCCAGATTTAACTCCCGTTTCTCATAAAATAAGCCTTAAATTTTATGATGTGTGATAAACTTTAAATATTGTGATTTTCGATATTGGTGGGACCCCCTCGGATATCGCACGTCGCAAGATCAGGAGGAAAAGCGCTAAAAGAAATGTTAAAGACACTGAAGTGTGAAGGGAGATATTGAAGTGGATGCGATGAAGTTCAAAGCTAAATACTAAAGGATTTCAAGTCCGACTGTATGAGGTTTTTACGGTGTTTTATGAAGAAAGGGATAAACACGACAGAAGGACTCGGGTAGGATAATACCCAACAAAGAGAAAAGGGCAGATTAATGCTGAACGTCGCGATAATAAAGAGATAGAAACCATGGTTCGAGTCGGGCAAAGGGAATTTATATATAACTATGATGATATACCAGGAAGAACGAAAAAGGGCAGTAAACACAACCAACACAACAATTAGATCAGGTCATCAAGCAACTGTTTCCACCAAAACAAAGCCATATTTCAGTGTGGTTATAATGTTGCCTCTTCGGCATCACACTAGCTAAATTTTGATTATTTCACAATCAATATCAGACTACCAGAGTAAATAATACCACCGTTTTTTCAGTTCTACCTTATCACCGCTTGCATGGTTCCACATGGCCAATTCCGCTTGAAAGTAATTAATGACAATCACTGTAGTAGATAGAATAACCGACTTAAGTTTTAGTTAAATACTGCATGCATGAGAAATATCAGAGGAGAGCCCGGAAGGGGGAAAACCATTGTAATAGGCTCATCTGGTTGTAAATACTCTTCTATGGATGAATGAAAGGACACTGTTTTTTCTAGATTCTTGTGTTATGATCTGTGGTGAAGTGCTCCTTTTCCTGTAATTTTTCACTCTCTAGTTTCACATACTTTTTTCTTTCTTTACTGTGGATAAGAAATTTTTGTGTAGGATTTACCATAGGGTACCCTGCTCATTCTTGAAAAAGTAATTTATGTTTTCCTTTGAGATTTGAATGCAGAATTCAGAGACGGTCTGCTCTGCATTCACATTGAACCTTAATCTCCTCCTCCTTTCCATTTCATAAGCTGTAGAGATCCATTTACATGGATAAATTGCCTAGTCTCACATGATTTCAGTTATTCACCCATTTGAATTTGTTTACACCTGTTTGACTCCATAGCCTGATGGCCTCCTTCTGCTGTCTCAACCAAAAATTTTCAAAAAAACCCCATATGCACTAATAGCTATCCTAAAATTCCCAATCAACAAAGCTATATCTAATAGAGAGATCCCTCTCTGGGTCTAGGAGGGCTAGATCCTAGGCCCAAAGCGATTTTGATGTTGGCCCTTCGGCATTCTATCTTCAGCCTTCGCAATTACAGAGTGATAACATAATGGTGACCATACTTGGGAAGAGTTTTGTGTTCCTTAGTAATAATTATCGAGTTCAGATTTGGTTGATGATGGTGGAAAAACAACTAGACACAAAAAGGTTGAGGTCATCAACCTGGTGACTCCACAGTTTTTAGTTGACCTAAAGGCTCCACTTCTAGAAGAATCCAGATTTGTTGTGAACACATGGTGAATCCATTCTCTGATTGATTGACAAGATGAATTCAAGAATACAACACAGGTACGCTCCTTTGGATAGATCTAAGATTCTAGGTTTTCGAAATCCCATGCCAACATTGATTGGTTAAAATATAATCCGATGTTTAGAGATAAGAAAGGAGATGGTGCTACTATAAATTTTTTAAGATTTAATATCCACGTCCATAGGTTTAAAATCCAAATTCTAGAAGACTGTCTTATGAAAATGTTTGTGGAAAGTTTAGAAGAGAAAGCTAGGTCCTGGTATGAATATCTACCAACTGCAAGTATAAGTTCTTTAAAGTGTTTTCATATTGTATTTCATGACAAATATAAAGAATATTATCCATATTTTTTGTTGGTTCAATACTGTTGTGATAAATTTCAAAGTTTTATTGAATATCTGGAGGATTACTATGATGATGATCAGTTTATGAATGATGAAATGTTAGAGGTTTTAGAAGAGAGACCGTTTCAAAAAGTAGAAGTTTTATTTGAAATGTCTTCTTGTCATGAAAAAAGAAATGATATATGTTGTCCAGAAGTTTGTGGAGTTTCATCATAGGGAATATCCCTAGCAGCACAAGGAACATCTGATCAATAGATGGTTAAAGAATAATTTCAGCTCCCTGAACTAGATCCAGCAGTAAAGACCTCCAGCAGTCCAATAATCTAGAAGAAAAAGTAGCAGAGTTTGATGGCCCAGATTCATAAGATCATCTTCAGCCAATAGTGTTTTGTTCACAGATTGAACACCAATCAAGTTTTCCAGAAGAAGACCAATCAGTTGATGATACTTTGCCCGAGATGATTGGGAGCTAGCAACTTCTTTGCAATTTTCTGAATGATAAAATGAATGATGAAGAGCACACAGAACAACCAATTATCATGGACAAGGAAGAAAAACAAATGTCTTCTCTGCCATGTGAAGACAGTCAGTGCCAACACAGAAGCAAGGGAACAATCTAGGATGAGGTATGTTTTTATATTGCCAATCATCTAAGGGACCTCATGTTGCATGTTTTCCTAGATCCTTTGAGCAGTTTACTACAGTCATCAGTGAAGGAAGAGTCTACTAGGTTGATTAATAGAGCTATTTAATTCAGTGGAAGAGTTATGTTGCCATGCTTTGAGCCCATTTTCCTACCCAAGGAAATGGAAGGTTAGTTTCAGTTAAGAACTCATCTGCTTGACTGGTTACATTGGAAGCCTGATTATTATTTAATGGGATAATTCTTGATAAGAGTAGAGTAGGTAGTTGTGCAATATGATGAGTAATTTGAGCATTTTTCCAGCTTTAGTTTCAGATTTATTTTTAGTTTTCAGATTAAGGGTGTTCCAAAATTTAGTTTGCAAAGGGTGTTGATTTCAGCTTGAAGATTTTCAACCACAAATATTGTAGCAGATCAGGTTTCAGATTTGGAATCAGCCCAATGGATTAGGGTACTAATCTACGGTGTTCTTGACACCTCATAAAGGAGCTTCCATCCCCAGTTGGAGCCTCTATTAGTATCCTATAATCTATAGTATCACAGGTGACTAATTATTCTTTTCAGATCTTGTACATTGGAAATAATATTCCATGGTTGTCATTTATTTCCAAAAAAGGAAGGGAAATCGTGACCGTCGAGGACTTCAAAGGATCAATCTACCTTTTCAGTTCAGTGGAAAGATGAAAGTGTTGCTGATAAGGTGTAATGGTGAGAAAAATTCATTTATGCCCTCATTCATTTCATTTATCCTCTTTTACCCTTCATTTTTCCAAACTCTAAAATCCCACGCTTCATTTCTTTCAAAACCTCCTTTTTTAACCATTAAAATTCTTTTTTTATAGTTAAAAAAGTAGCTCTGCCCACCCACTAACAACCATATCATATTTCCCGCTTGAACTTACAATATATTTCTTTATTCACAACTCCACCCCCCAAAACAAGCCTTTTAATATATCACATATTATATCATCACCACCGTTATCATATTATGGGTCCACTTACCTTTATCGCATCGCAAAAACAAAACCCTTTCGCTTTTTATTTACTCTCACTATTCCAAAGTCTCGATGTGATAAAACCTCACCCTTGTCATTTGTCCATTGTACCTTTATCATTACCTTTTCATCTCGGCATACCACAAAGTTTCCCACCGCATCCATTTATTGTTTCTTTGCCAATGTGATATAGTGGGACCCTTCCCGCCACGTCACCTCCATTCTCGTCACACTTCGCACTTCCCCATATTTAACTCTCGTTCCTCATAACATAAGCCTTAAATTTTGCGATGTGCAATAAAATTTAAATATTGCAATTTGCGATATTGGTGGGACCCCCTCACATATCGCACGTCGCAAGCTCAGGAGGACAAGTGCTAAACGAAATGTTAAAGACGATGAAGTGCAAAGGGAGATATTGACGTGGATGTGATGAATTTCAAAGCTAAATCTTAAAGGATATCAATTCCGGGTGTATGAGGTTTTTAAGCTCTTTTATGAAGAAAGGGCTAAACACGGCAGAAGGACTCGGGTAGGATAAGACCCAACAAAGAGCAAAGGGAATAGTAATGTCGAACGTCGCGATAATAAGAAGATAGACACCATGGGTCGAGTCGGGAAAATGGAATTTATACAGAACTATGATGATATAACAACAAGAATGGAAAAGGTCAGTAAACATGGCCAACACAACAATCAGATCAGGTCATCAAGCAACCTTTTCCGCCAAAACAGAGCCAGATGTCAGTGTGGTTTTAACGCTGCCTCTTCAACATCACACTAGCTAAATTCTGATCATTTCACAATCAATATTAGAATGCCAGAGTAAATATAGCCACCGTTTTTTCATTTTTACATTATCACCACTTGCATGGTTCCACTTGTCAAATTCCTGCTTGAGAGTAATTAATGACAATCACTGCAGTAGATAGAATAACCGACTTAAGTTTTAGTTAAATACTACATGCATGAGTAGTATCAAAGGAGAGTCTGGAAGGGGGAAAACCATTGTAATAGGCTCATCTAGTTGTAAATGCTTATTTGTGGATGAATTAAAGGACACTGTGTTTCCAGATTCTTGTGTTATGATCTGTTGTGAAGAGATCCTTTTCCTGTAATCTGTCACTCTCTAGTTTCACATACTGTTTTCTTTATTTACTGTGGATAAGAAATTTTTGTGTAGGATTTACCACAGGGTACTTTGCTTAGTCTTGAAACAGTAATTTAAGTTTTCCTCTGAGATTTGAATGCAAAATTCAGAGACGGTCTGCTCTGAATTCACATTGAACCTTAATATCCTCCTCCTTTCCATTTCACAAGCTGTAGAGATCCATTGACATGGCTAGATTGCCTGGTCTCACATGATTTCGGTTATTCATCCATTTGAATTTTTTTACACCTGTTTGACTCCATAGCCCAATGGCCCTCCTTTGTTGTCTCAACCACATATTTTCAAACAAACCCCTATGCACTAATAGCTAGCCTAAAATTCCCAATAAACAAAGCTATATCTAATAGAGAGATCCCTCTCTGGGTCTAGGAGGGCTAGTTCCTAGGCCCGAAGCGGTTTTGATGTTGGCCCTCCGACATTCTATCTTCATCCTTCGAAATTATAGTGCGATAACATGGCGTACAGGTGGTTGATGAAGTGACATATAGGTGGTGATGACATGGCCAGTGTGATGATGTGATGCCTTAATAGTGTGACACATGGTAGGTGATTCTATACCTTTTGAGCACCAATAAAGATAAAAAACTGATTGAAGCTATCAATGTTGTAATGAACAATGTGAACATGAGAGAGGACTATTGAACCTAGGGAATATTCTAATAGAAAGTATAATTGAACGAAGAGATAATAATGTTAAGAAAAAATTACCATGGACAAAACCATGGAATAATACCCATGGTATTAGTTGAGCCAAGATTAAAAATAATAAGATAAAGGTGCATAAATGTTATATAGAAAAAGTGTAGATCTCAAAGGTTGAGTGAGTGAAAGGGCTGAGACTATTAGAAGATGAAAAAATTAAGAACAAAGTTTATCCCACTTAAGAATTTAAATGGTTGAGTTCTTAAGTTGATTCGAATTTGTGAAAGGGATGAGACTGATAATTCCATAATAATGAAAGATAGGGACTAAATTGAGTGTGAGATGCTATAGTAAAGCATAAGAAAACAATGAGGGTCAAGAGGGTGTAAAGATAATAGAGAAATTCAAAAGTTGAAAATCCCAAAATAAATCTATATATGGATTTGAGATTTGAGATGTTATTGACAGGTAAAATGACCAGATTTGAGTGGAGATATCAAATATAAGGATGTAAAAGAGTTGTTGAACAGATTTGAAAAGTTGTGATCATATTTAAATGTGAGAAAAGTGTATTTGAGTAGTTCTGGAGAAGTTGTGAACAAATATAGGTGTAAGGGGAGAGTTGTAGAGTAAAGGCAAAATTAAAATGAAAAGGGATGATAGTTTCAGTATGTTGGTTGTATAGTGAGATATGTGGATGAGTGAGAGATGAAGAAATGAAAGTAGAAAATATAATTCTTAATATTAAAGTGATAGAGTACCTGTGGTGCTGAGTTTGAAAATTGTATGAAAAATGGATCTGCTAGGTTCTATAAGTGGGTGCTTTCTCATTGGGGAGTCAATGCTTCCTTTAGGCCAGTGCCTATAAAACAACTTTGGGGTCGGTTCCTCTTGCAAGTGGGTGCTTGCAAATCATGGAGTAGGTGAATCCTTTAGGTTGGTGCCTGAAAACAAATTGGGGGTTGGTGCCTCCTATAAGTGGGTGCTTGTAAATGGTCAGTGGCAACATCATTGAGTCACCTTTGTTAAGAACATCATATATGAGTCACAATTATGTCCCATATAGTATGTTTAGAACCACATGGAGTCTTTTTATAATATGTCATCCACTTTGTGTGCCGTATCCATCATGTATTACTAAGATTTGACCTCTGAATGTCCCATTGGTTCACTAATATGTATTTAAAAAGCCTTTGTTTGAGTAAGTGATTGTTCCTTGTAGAATGTTTTCAGTTGTTTCCATGTCAACCTTTCATATTATGCTATAACAAAGGAAGTACTAATTCCACCCATAATACCACTCTTTTCCCATATTGGTCTTATTCTTTATCAACGACATTATACTATGCACCTCATGCCTTTGTTGAGGACTCTTCATTTCCTCATCTTTGGTGGGACTTCACCTATCGACTTCAACACATGAATTCCTGGGGAGTGGCCTAGAGGATAGTGTTTGACCTTGGATCAATTTTCCTCATTGGTGGGTGTCTGGGATCAAGAAAAGGGAGACCTCAATGTCATTTTACTTTGTTGTTTCTTGCATGCTCAACTTCAACTCATTATCTCACATTCAAGAATCATACACTTCATGGTCCAGTGCTTTAGTAGAGTGTACCAACATTCATCAGGAATGTGTGAGATCTTAGACATTAAGAGGGGCTTGTCCTTTAGGTAGTCCCCCACATCCTTGGCCTTCAATAGTTCATGATCCAACCTCAAATGCAATGCAGTAGTCTCAGAGCTTGTAGCATGAGCCTCCCTTCAGTTGGCTTATTTAGATATTTAGAGCACCTTGTTGTTTAGAAAGGTTTCTCCAATTGATATCACCCCATCCCATAAACATGGGGGAATTTGGTCCCATGTGCCTAGATCAACAAAAAATATTGTATTATTCTTGGCCCTTTTATTCTAGGCACATGTATATGGGACTATGCATTTCATTTTGTCACTTCAATGGGCCATTGATGCCAACACATTGATGTACTATATATTATTTTTATAAGATCCACTTTGTTGAGGACATCATATTATTTGTACTAAGTTATCTCAAAGGGTATGAGTATGTCTCCCCCACCTCATTGAGATCATGTACACCCACTTGGAGACTCTTGTTTGATGAGCGGTAACCACCTCTTCCTACTGCAGTTCAGATCCTTGCAATAGTGAAGGCTCCCTCTTTCTCTCCATGACCACCTCTTGTGTCTATTATTTAGGTCACAATCATATGTGATACTAGCACTCATATATTGGGGGACAATCTATTATCATACAAAAAGTGATCACCTAGCCAAAATCATTTGGTGGATTGAAATATGCCATGTTAGTATGGGTTTTACACATTAAAACCCACTTTCACCTAAGGAAATAACATAAGGGACCACTTTTCCTAAATTATTTTCATTAATTAACCCACTTACATGAGAATAACCGCTAAATTCATTAATTTTATGCTATTCTCATAATGTTACCAATTTAAGTGAAAATAATTTAATATATTTTCACTCACATTTTTTTTCCATGGGAATAAATTCAATAGATCATTTATTTATTGATTATTTCTTAATCTTTTAAAAATTATCATAGAAATAGTTGATTAAATCATTATTTATGAATTATTTCCGACCTATTTTACCATTTCACTTAGAAGTAATTTAATAAACCCATTGTTTGTTAGTTATTTTTTAACTATTTTTCCTAGTATTCATTAATTAACTCAATAAATCATTTTTTTATTTAATTAACTAAATAATGATCATTAACCATTACATTTGACTTTTTATCTCACAAATAATAATAAAATACCAAATTAGTTAGATCTTTATTAGGTCCAACAAATGATTTATTTATTTTTATTTATTTATTATTATTATTATTATTATTATTATTATATATATTTTTATTTTTTATTTTTTAAATTTATATTTATCCTCATTAAATCTAGCTACCATTTTATTATAAATTTTGAGGGTTTCCTTCTTATTTCTCATGATCCAATTTCATCACTGAACCTATGAGCCTATAAATCTTGAGCCTTTTCCATTAGAAGCT
Source organism: Pinus albicaulis (assembly GCA_034641835.2). Classification (NCBI taxonomy): domain Eukaryota; kingdom Viridiplantae; phylum Streptophyta; class Pinopsida; order Pinales; family Pinaceae; genus Pinus; species Pinus albicaulis. Next base: position 1,107,149,087 of record CM076574.1, read on the forward strand.
CTCCATCCCTTTCTTATTTTTTCTTTTGGTTTGTTCTGCCTTTTGGAGAGAGAGAGAAGCACACAATGCAACAAGGATTATCTACGAACCCTCCCAAGGAGTTGTTCCTTTGAGCCACAGTCAATAAGAGCTTCACACCAGGTGCATAAGTAATAAAATTCTTGTTTGGGTTATTGAAGTACTCGTATGTGTTATTGTAACATCCCCATGTTGACTATTATACTTGTAAACATTTTATATAATTGCACATTCAAGCATCATAACTATTATTGAGAAAAATAATGTTTAAGTTGAAATTCATTAATTTTATGATTAAGGTGTTAAAACGTATTAATTATTTATTTAATAATAAAAAAATAGCAATTATAATATTTATTTAATTTTTTATTCAAATTAAACCTGCAGGAGAGAAGGGACGATGGTATAGAGTTATAGGGAGGATTTTCAGTTTCACTTTATTAACGTGGACCACCATACCTATTGATCTAGGAGGATATTGGTGGCCACCCATCTATTCCACCTAGTCGATTTCATCAGTTTTCTTATTTACTATTTTTAGTAGTTTTTCAGGTCATGAACTTCCGGATCCATTTTGAGGCCCCAAACGATGCTTTTTATGCATGATTCCTTCAAATATTTCATATTAATCACATAAATAGCAGTAATCCTTGGAGGGATATTTCCAACGAGGTATTATACATGTCAAACGAAGATAACATGACCAAGTTACGACCCAGGGAAGTTGGCTGCCCAACTAACCCCAACGAGGCCCATAAACTCTTGGTGTTACATCTCCTCGGGTTAGGGTTTTGGTTGTTTAGGGTTTTCTATTATTTTTCAATAATAAAAAGGCCCTTGAGCCATATTGTAACATATTTCATAGGCATGTAGCCACCACATCTCTTCTTAGAGATAAGCTATCACTGCGCGAGCTAGTTTATTTGCTATTATGTCTATAAGCATTTTTTAGTTTTTGATATTAATGGAATGAAGTGTTATTCCTGATGCATCTATGCATTTATGTTTGCTTATGTATTTTATTGCGTTCCTGCATAAATCTATATCACCTATTGTAGAAATATCTAAATGGATTCAATTTATCTTGTAATGTGCTAAAAAAAAATACTGAATCACTTCTACAAATTGCAGAAACCAATTTCGATCGCACAATCACACAACAAGAGAAAGAAATTATCAATTGCAAAACACAATATGTATCTATGGAAAGAAACTTCTCAAAACCCCACTATCTGTATATTGCATAAAGTCAAGATCATGAAACAATACAATGTTATTTCCCTTCCTGAGAAACCTCTGTACTCTGCTAATTGTCTCACTCTGATCTAGGCGAAATCGGTCCAATACTTAACCAAGTCTCTTCGTATGTATGACTAGCCCTGCTTATGCATTATTGGAGGAATTATGGCCCTATTAAAAAGGAAATTCCCAAGAATTGATTGTGAATGTAATATTCCTACTTAGCCTAAGCTAAGATGAATATACATTTTTGTTTCATTTTCTGTTGCATGAATACATGAATAAAGGAGGACATGTAAAACCCCTGAAATTAAATGAATAAATCAATGCCCATATGAACAAGGATAAATATGGGCCATGTAAACAAAACACTTGCAGGTGTGAATGGGTTTGAGCTTTGAGACTAGGTCAACCTTGACCAAATCTATAGTGCAGTCTAGATTCAATGTACCTCATGGATGGACAACGCAGTTTTAGATGGAGGCTCCTCATGTGAAAGGAGCTAATTCATTGAAGTGGTTTAGGGTTTGACAATGCTTCCATATTATAAAAAGAAGAGGAGAGCAGCAATAGAGGGTTGTTGATTATGCATGTTTTCTGAGTATATTGTTTATTTAGACAAATACCATTCTCTGCTGTTTAGCTGAGAATAGTGCTGCTTAGCACTTGGGAGTTCCTATGTAGGAATCCCACCTCTTCCATTGAGGATTCCTTGGAGGAGTCTTGCTGATTTCATCCACTATCATGAATTTGGCCAAGCTCATCTTCTAACTACAGTGCTGATCCTATTTAGGATTGGGTTGTCCTTGCAAGTTGCAGCAAGTGGAGGCTAGATCTGCTCAGATCTAGGCCATTTCAGGGCCTATTTTCATTGGGAAAGTCTTCTATCACATGTGCAAGAGAGTTCTGAACCTTTGGAGCTGATATTTCATATCTTGGCATCATGCCAAATCAGTGTTTCAAGCTACAATGTAGTTTCCCTTCCAGGACTCCGTTATTTTCAAAGAAGAAATTGAAGGGTGTTTTGACCCACTTTTTGAGAAGAGATCTCTGGTGTTGGGCTTTTCCTTCCACTTTGGTGATCCATGGATTAGCTTGTTGATCCATGTTCTGTATAGATCTGATCTGTTTATAATGTAAAGCATCTTCAGAAATTTCTGAATAATATTGCAGATCTGCTACTTTAAACTCAGATCTACTCTCTGTATTGCATGATTTGATCAAAACCCCAAGGGGATCTTGTAAAAGAGCCTTTCTAGTGTACAGATCTGAAATGGATCTGATATTTTGTACAAAAATTTTCTCTAGATCTTAAGTGTAACATACAACTGCTGCAGCTCTTATAAAAACGCTCTTAAGCCATTTTGCAGTCAATACATGTGTTGCAGCCCTCTTTTTTGAGGAGTTTCTTCTGTTTTGTCTTCTACATTCTGTTGTATACTGTAAGAGCATAATTATGGATATGATTTGATACTGTTTATTTAAAATTTGATCCTTATTATTGGCCTCCTGCTCATGACTCAAAACTGCGTTATTTATGAAGTAGTTTGTTGCACATAGCTGCAGCCATTCTCTTTGGCTGTTTTTCAACTAGACTAGGTGGTGGGAGATTTATTTACCACACCTAGTTTGATTTTTTTTTGCTCTCCTTTTGGATCTAGACACTATATCCAATGATATAAGGGATCCAGGAGCTGAAAACTCATTTTAGTGCACAAATTTCCCAGAAGTACGTTATTTTAGCAGGACTTGCTGTGTATTCCCATTTTGGGATATTACAGTGGTATCAAAGCTTCTTTCTTGGAAAAGCCTGTGATTTTAATTCAAGAGCTGAAACCAAGATGGATTCAAGAGAATATGAGCCTCTTATTGATAGAGAGAAGAGATATCTGCATAGAGGATAGAAGAAATTTGATTACACTAATGATGATCAGGACAAGGGTAAAGCCCTTGAAACTGGAAGTGATAAAGAAGGAGAATAGTTTGCAAGAACTCTTTTGGTAGCCATGCAAGATCTTGCTAGAGATATCAAAGAGATGAGAATGGATAGGATGAAGGAATATCCTAGGAGATTTCATCCTGGAGAGATCTCTGGCATGTCTCACCACTGGAATGATCCACCAGTGAACCAGCCACAAGCTCCACAAGCTCCACAATGCTCTACTATGCCTACCTTCATGGTTGTGGAGAATGAAGGGCCTCAAGAGCAAGCATCCCTTGAAGAGTAATTTGAATAATACGATCTCAGAATCAGAGTTTCAAGGACCACTTGAGTTTTCAAGAGTTTTGTCACCTCAAGGACAAAAGAATACCAAGGCATCAATATAGAGATGGTGGATTCATTCAGAATCATGATCGACATCACTCTATGGGCAGATCATTTTTACCCAAGTTTGATGGGTCATCCACGAGTTCTGCCAAAGCATGGGTAGAAAAAATGGATATATACTTTCAGTTGAAAAAATTCCCTAAGATGGAAGCCATCAAGATTGTAGCGCTGCACTTTGAAGGTGAAGCACACGATTGGTGGTTCCATGGGTTGTCCACATTGGGCCATGCCAATGTGACTGCCTATTCTGAATTCACTAGAATACTGGTGGAGAGGTTTGACAGAAAGGATCCAAAATCACCTTTCATGAGCCTTACAAAATTGAAGTAGTCAAGTAATGCAGAATCTTATATCTCTGAGTTTCTGAGATTATCTGTTATGGTTCCTGATCTGTCTACAGCAAGGAGGGTGTACATGTTAATCGATGGCTTGGATGAACCTCTTCATGGGTTGGTTAAATCTACCAAGCCCATCACCTTTCATGATGCCATTGAGAGGGCTAGAGACCTCTAAGATGCCTTACCAAAAGAAAAGGCAACTTTTCAGAACAAGGTCCCTTACCTTTCTAAAGGGAAGGAAGAGAAAGTTGCTCCTTCCACGGAGAGCTCATTCAAGAAGCCTCTTGATATTGAAGTCTGAAGGGAGCTAAGGAAGAAGAGGCTATGTTTCACTTGCCAAGAGTCATGGGCACCTGGACATAGATGTGCTGCTGGGAAAGCACACTACATATAAGTCTTCTCAGATTTTGAGGAGGAAGAAGAATATGATGAACCAAGAAGAGGTCACAGTGCTGACAATGTTGAAGGAGATCCAACACCATTTGGAGATGGGAATGGAGCCTTTTCTCCCATAGGAGGAACTCTTGCATATTTTAGAGGAGTACCTAAGTACTTGACCTTAAGAGTTCAAGGTTCAATCATGAACCAAAGGGTTTCTGTACTGATTGATAATGGGGCAACCCACAACTTTATTGATGCTCATCTTGTGCAGAGGAGGGCAATACCCACTAATACTTTTGAGGGATTCTTTATTTTGGTTCCAGGAGATAGGACAATGCAATGCATGCACTATGTCCTACACTTTCAGTCACTATGGGGTCCTACACTTTTGTGGATCACTTTTTTGTAGTTGACATACCAAACACCAATATCATTTTGGGTGTTCAATGGTTGATTACATTGGGGAAAGTCACCACTGATTGGAAGGATTTGCAAATGGAATGGGTGGACATGAAGAGTGGTGAACCTCAAATGATCCAAGGCATGCATTCTTATCCCTCACCTAGCACTTCCACACAAACAACAGAGATGGATTTGCACAGTGGAAGTAAGGACCTCATAGTCCCTTCTCTTATGTTCATGAGAATTTTGCAGGGGACATTCTTATCTAGTGGCAAACCACCTGGGAGGCCACCAGATTTAGATCTTGTGGGGAAGGCCTCACAAATTGCTGCTCCAAACTTAGATCCAGGAGGGATTGGAGCAACGGAAGACCAAGCTATAGTGCTAGGAGGTTTGGGACAACTCAAGAACAAGGGGGATCTTCTTCCTTTATCACTACCACCCCCTCTCATTTATAGATCTGTGCTGTGGGAGGACCAACCTTCCAACACACATATTTGGCATAAGAGATGTCAAATAAGAGATCAAAAACATGATAGACACTCCCATGGATGTACCATCAACGCTGTCATTGTTGAACAGTTTGCATAGAGTATTCCAAAGATATCCACACATGTATGATACTAGATGACATGCAACAAAAAGAGGGTTACTTAATCCAAGGGGGAGTCATCTATCATCATGGTAGGGTCTTCTTGTCTAGAGCTTCCAAGCTCAAGCAGAAGATACTACAAGGGGCACACAAAGAGTTATTTTTCAGCCATATGCAGTCAATGAAGATCTACACCTTGATTATGAGGAGCTTTTATTGGGAATGCTTGAGAGGGGAACTACATCAGCACTTTCAAGAGTGCATGAGCTATGTGGAGTTGGGGTAGCCAAGGGACTCTATGCAAGAGTCATTTTAGCCATCTCTTCCTTCTTTTGGGAGAGGAGGAATGCCCATGCACAACTCCATGTGTATGAGGAACTATGATGGCAAAGAATCAGATCATGTTAAGCAAGTTTCATTTTTTGATTTATCACATTATTTTACCATGTTTTTGCAGGCCATGACTCCTAAAGGGAGTGATATATCATGTAGATCTCATGGCATTTGGTGGGCCAATAAAATTTCTGAATTTGGCCACTCCCTTGTTGTGCAAAGCGAGATTCCTTTTCATGATGGGTGCTTCCCAAAGGCACCAAACATATCTGACATCTTCATTTATGTTAAGATGACTTATGCAAAAAATGTGTGGTGGGAAGGCCAATTGCCACACCTTGATCTAATGCAGGTAGGAGATGCACTGTGCTGGCATCACATGTGGGATTTTGACCCACCTCCTCAAGCTCAAATTTCTGTTTGTATATATGTAATCTTGCTTCCATACTTGGATGACATAGTTGTGCTATTTATGGTACTGTATGGAGGGAGGACAGACAGTTTGTATGTACCACATGGAATGGAACTTCTCTATGTACCTCATGCTACATGTTCTAGAGAAAGCATTGCTCTAGCCATGTTTATTTCTGTTGAATTTTTCACTCCTTATGGGATGGACTATGTACATCTTATGATGACTTTGGAGGAACAATTGATTATGGGTTGGCTTGGTGAACACTTGGCTTATGAGGAGGGCTTAATCCTTGATGGTGTCACCAATGGAGGAGGAGAAGTACTGCAGCACTCACCCTATCAGTTGCTTGAGGACAAGAAACATTTTGGAGGGGAGGACTGTAATATTCCTACTTAGCCTAATCTAAGAGGAATATACATTTTTGTTTCTTTTTTTGTTGCATGAATACATGAATAAAGGAGGACATTTAAAACTCCTGAAAATAAATGAATAAATCAATGCCCATATGAACAAGGATAAATTTGGGCCATTTAAACAAAACATTTGTAGGTGTGAATGGGTTTGAGCTTTGAGACTGGGTCAACCTTGACCAAATCTATAGCGTAGTCTAGATTCAATGTAAGTCATGGATAGACAACGCAGTTTTAGATGGGGGCTCCTCATGTGAAAGGAGCTAATTCATTGAAGTGGTTTAAGGTTTGACAAGGCTTCCATATTATAAAAATAAGAGGAGAGAAGCGAGAGAGGGTTGTTGATTATGCATGTTTTCTGAGTATATTGTCTGTTTAGACAAATACCATTCTCTACTGTTTAGCTGAGAATAGTGTTGCTTAGCACTTGGGAGTTCCTATGCAGGAATCCCACCTCTTCCATTGAGGATTTCTTGGAGGAGTCTTGCTGATTTAATCCACTATCAGGCATTTGGCCAAACTCATCTTCCAACTACAACCCTGATCCTATTTAGGATTGGGTTGTCCTTGCAAGTTGCAGCAAGTGTAGGCTAAATCTGCTCAGATCTAGGCCATTTCAGGGCCTCTTTTCACTGGTAAAGTCTTCTATCCCATGGGCAAGAGAGTTCTGAACCTTTGTAGCTGATCTTTCATATCTTTGCATCAGGCCAACTCAATGTTTCAAGCTATAGCGCAATTTCCCTTCCAGGACTACATTAGTTTCAAAGAAGAAATTGAAGGGTGTTTTGACCCACTTTTTGAGAAGAGATCTCTAGTGTTGGGCTTTGCCTTCCACTTTGGTGATCCATGGATTAGCTTGCTGATCCATGTTATGTATAGATCTGATATGTTTCTAATGTAAAGCATCTTCAAAAATTTCTGAATAATATTGCAGATCTGCTACTTTAAACTCAGATCTACTCTCTGTATTGCATGAATTGATCAAAACCCCAAAGGGATATTGTATAAGAGCCTTTCTAGTGTACAAATCTGAAATGGATCTAATATTTTGTACACAGGTCTTCTCTAGATCTGAAGTGTAACATAAAACTGCTACAACTCTTATAAAAACGTTGTTAAGCCATTTTGCAGTCAATACATGTGTTGCAGCCCTCTTTTCTGAGGAGTTTCTTCTATGTTGTCTTCTACATTCTATTGTATACTGTAAGGGCATCATTATGGATCTGATTTGCTACTGTTTATTTAAAAGTTTATCCTTATTATTGGCCTCCTTCTCATGCTCTCAAAACTGGGTTATTTATGAAGTAGTTTGTTGCACATAGCTGCAACCCTTCTCTTTGGGTGTTTTTCATCTAGACTATGTGGTGTGAGATCTCATTAGGGGAATTTTGAGGTCTAAAATGGGCCTCCTAAGGAAATAATAAAATAATAGCTAAACCAATAAAATAATATTTATGGATTTTCAATTCACCTTTTGCACCACAATCCATGTAACCATAGTTAAATTCAATTCAAAAGTTGTACCAAAATAAAATTAATAAAAAAATTGTATTGATGTGACTACAATTAAGAATGATATTTTCAAGAAAATGTCATTATCATTGAACAACTAATGCATTTGTCCTTTGTAATTAAATAAATTAAAATAAAATATAAATATAAATTTATAAATTCTTTGTATATTATATGCTATTAATTAAAATTTATATTATTTAAATTGTATAATAACATGTAATTAATATACTATATAAATATAATATAATATAATAAATGTATAGGAATATGCATTTTTTCTTTTAATGACAATAATATATTTTTATTCAAAAAGTGTGAAATGACATTTATTATGAGTATTTTACTTTGACTTTAAAAGTACTTAGAGCACTACCATGGTTAACCATGCGTTTTTATCCACCATTGAAAATGTGAAAAGTAAGTACCTTTAACTCAAGCAATGCCACATCAACTATTAGGGGTGATGTGATCCCCTAAAATGTGATTGGTTCTCATAAAGTGAATTTTGATTGTACATTTTCCTTAGGAGGCCCATTTTAGACCTCAAAATTCCCCTAATGGTTTACCACACCTGGTTTGTAATATCCCAAATTGGGAACAACTACACTATTGGGAATATTTTAAGATATTACCAATGTGGAGCTTCAACAAATAATGAGAATAAAAATGTATATCAGTTCATAAGATGTACAAGAAACATTTAACCAGCAAATGAATGATCAACAGTAGATATTTTCTTTACTATCCTGTCCCGGCATGAGGAAATGCAGCCTTCTGGACCATAAAAACATCATTTTCAGAAACTAACGCAATAAATATGGGAAATGGCACTTTGATCCCATGGTTTATACATTATACAACTTCCATACCGAATTTGAGCCCAAAATAATTATTCTAGCTAAGTTAAACAGATCTCCCCAGCTAGAGACAACTCAAAAACACCTTATTCCCATGACTTTCAACTGCAGCATTTGTGAAGACTATGAGAGCATAATTCCCATGAGGTTTTATATAGAAAATGATGGAACAGGACTGATCAGAAGTTTATATTAATCAAATAGCAAATAAATGGAGGTTTAACCTCTTATACAGCAGAAACAAGACACCCGACAAAGGTTTCTGGAAAAATGCATGAATAACAAACAACACTGCAGAAAATAACACATTTACTGCATCTATGTATTATAAATGGCTGAATATGACATGAGATAACAAAATAATACAAGAAAATGGCCCTAGGCCTCTTATTATCACTCCCGGAGGGAAATAATCACCTCCTCCTCGAAGAATAGCATAAAATCAAAGGGTGCAACCCTGCTGCTACTGCCCCTGCATAAAAGACACAATTTTCTGAAAGGAAATGTGCTGTGGCTGAATGTGGATGAATGGACCCAAGCCAAGTGCTGAAATGAAGCTCAAATCCTTCCATCTTGATCCCTTAAGCAAGTTGATCCAAAGAGAGGATGGAATTCCCGCACAGGAATTCTTTGCACTAAGAAATGCAGCAACTTTGGCTAAATAGCTGAAGCATGAAAATGGTCACAAGACCAAAATAGATGAATACATGAATGAATCCCCTTTGATTTTATGCCTTCATTTTATATTTAGTGAGCCTCCTCACCCAGACCCCACACAATGTTGAGGTAACTTCCTAGTGAAGCTTCCTCTTTCAAAATTGCGTTGCCCTAGCTAGTTTCCCTCCTCTTTGTGACAACATTATTGACTTGGTCAACTAGAACTAATACACCTGCTGCAATGCATTTTTTCAAACTAAGGGATATTCAATCTGGTTCTCATATGTGTGTCTAGGCTGATCCTTGTTCACATCGAGCTAGTTTACTTGAGTGTTTCTTCCTCCTTAAGAATGGATGTTGACTTAGTCAAACTTAGCTATGTCTCCATCTAATTTGCTCTTGTTCACACTTGGAAGTGTAAAAAAAGCCCCTAAGGTGATCTCCTTCCTTACTAAGGTGGAATTTATTCATATTTTATTACTCATGGGCCTCATTTCCCATTTATTCCTCTCCTAGGTGAAAGCATAAAAATCTAATATTCCAATTTTCTTGTTTGCAAATTTTGGAATATTACAGTCCTCCCTTCCCAAATGTTTCTTGTCCTCAAGCAACTGTAAGGATAAGATTGAAGAGAATCCTCTTCTCCCCTGTAGCATCCCCATAAGATGAATTCTCCCAAGGATCAAGGTGTTGCATCATCAATCTATCTCCAAGTTACTCCTCCCAAGGGTGTAAGCTATCTAAATAGCTGACATTATGTGGCAGTGAAACATCTATGGAAGTAACAATGGGCTGTTTGAATTTCCTCTTGAAGCATGAGGGCTGATATAAATTGGGATTCATCATCCCCATTTGAATCTCTCCTTCCCAAGCTATCAACCAAACAAAATGATCCACCCTCCAAAATGGTAACTCATGCAAATCATCCTCCACCTGAAGTTCCGACAAAGTAGGTGGGCTGGAATTCCAGACATGGTAGACATAGTAGCCTACCCCACTCTGCTTTCCTCTCCACTTAGGATAAGTGAAAAGGATTTTTTGATCTTGGGTTGCCATCATGTTGCCCTAAAATGGCAATAAGGAAGCTAGACCTCCAGAGGTCCCTCTCCCAGCACTGTGCATCAAGCTGGCCCAAACCATCTCATACATGGTGGACAAGAAATTACCACCATATGGAATCCCATCCATCTAATGGCCCTCCTCATTAAGAAACAAAGATGTTGCTGTAGAGGCCATGTCTCCTCCCATGCTCCCCTTAGAGCATGCAATGCAGAAAGTGTGGGGATGCTCCTCCCCCAAGAACACATCCACTTTATGTGTTCCTCCTCCAATCATGCTCCTCATATAGGTAAGAATAATATCAGCAAGTAGGATCATGATCAACATCATAATGAGAGAAAGACTAAAGGTTTTATGTGATGCTAGAAGGTACCAACAGTCTCCCAAGTGGTCACAACGCAGTCTTCTCCACTGTAGCTTCAGACAATAGCATGGCAAGTTGTTTCTTGATAGATGGCTAGTTGTGTAAGTCACCACATCTACCAACAAGTAGTAAATGGATGAGTGTATCAACTGAGCATACAAGAGGTAACAAAACACTTGCCCCAAATCATACAATAGATGGTTGTCTCCATCGTAGTATCTGGCCAGAAATGGTCCACGGAGCCCAAAGAGAAACTTGCCCCTTTGAAGAGCAATGCACTGCAAAGAAATGGTAAGAGCATGCAAATATTTTGCGGCACAATCAATAAATGCAAAAATAGAATTATTACCATGTAATGGAAACAATATGGTGACAAGATCCATAGATGAATCATCCATAGTGGCATGGCATACCCATATGAAGAGGAATGAACCACATGCTGCATGAAAATCCTCCTTCTCATGCTTGGAAATCCAAGTCAAGATTATCATACCACAATAACCAATGAGTCCATCCACCACTCTACCAATCTCACCTCCTCTATGCCCACCAAGTGCATCAAATATGAAGTGATCCTGGGAACACTCCATCAACAAGCTCATTCTCCAAAGTGACAACGCTGTGGGCCTATGCAAATAGGCTCTTGCCAACTCATAATTTCATCCTCTGACATGTTTAATGTCAAATACTCGTCTCATAATGCTACCATCTCCTCCCATTGCAACATCATGCAAAATGTGAGAGAAATTATGCCCTTGCTCTCTCTCAATCCTCCAAAGCAAAAATTGTCTTTTCTGCCCCATAATACCTCCATCATACAACTCCTGTGGTGGAAAAACAATGATCACATCATCATCATGCATCCACACTCCTTGCTTCCCCATGATGCAAGTATCCTGCCAAGTTATCTCCTCCCACATACCGTTGGAAAAAGGATATGTCTCATGATGGCCAAACTCTCTCAAGAGTAGCCAACACAGTTTGGCCTCTTGCTGCCCTGTGTTGGGTGGATTAATCAATATTTTGGACAAGATCGATCTCCCTAGTACCAAAAGGTAATCTAGCAACAAACAACCAAATAAACCTATCTTTCTCTAAACATATGCGATTTACAAAAAACACTATAAAGGTGTTAAAGACTTACCGTAGATCCAATGCTTGTTCGAAGTAGTTGTCCCTCGTGCACTTGAAGGAGTTATCTTCATAAACCTGCAGTCACAAATAAGAAAACATTAAATAGCACCTGTAAGTAAACATCATAAATCATGCTTATCATGGTGATCAAGGAATCCATGAAATAAAAAGTTAATTAACAACTTATTGAGAAAAATGAATTCATTTCTATTAACTTTGAAAGAAGGAAAACCTTACAACCTTAGCCTTGATGTTGAACAAGCCTTCCCGGGCTCCGAAGTAGGAATCGCCTCTACTCTGACAAGCCTTGCACTCTTCCAACAGAGACAGATAGAGGTATGTGATCTCTCCTCACAAAAATATCAGTTAAATGAGTCTGAATCCCAACAACACTTAACCTCAAATAATTCTAAAGCTTCCACTCCCTTTGAGGCTACCCAATGCCTCTTTTTATAGTGCAAAAGAGGAGGTTTGAGTTCCAACTATGAAGGGATAGAATCCTCCTTCAAAGGGATAAGCTCCTCACATCAAGGGGTTAGCTCCATAAGGTAAGGGATACATGAACCTCAAAAGAGCGGTTCTGCCACGGTAAGATTCTTTCTAGAGGCTTATAGAATTTACTGAAAGTCAACTTTTTGAGTTTAATTGTGCATTTTTAATATTTTACAGGGGTCCACACCCATAACACAGAGAAAGTGCATTCAGATATGCAGGAGTCATGAACATTAGATGCGGGACCACAGGCAAGATACAGAGAAAGTGCGATACCAGAGTTAAAGAGATTTTTAAGAACTTTTATCTTATTTTCAAGGCTTGACATGAGGAACTGATGTGTTAGACTTACAAAGGAGGAAGTATGAGTGATAATGAGATCATACAAATAGCAGAATTTCAGGATGACAATTTTCAGTGCAACAGATTGCCCCCTAAAGTGCAATGTCTGGAATAGATGAAGCTGAAGTATGTCATATATGAAGAGTGCAGTAATTTATCATTTCAAGGATCATCCTGTGGACACCCCAGTCAGAACCTGTAAAAACATTCAATGCAAAATATATGTGTACATATCATTGCTGAGGTAGGCATTCCCATACTCAGATCAAAACTAACTAGAAACTGATTTAAACTGTTCTGATACAGGAATGATTTCGAATACATCAACAGTACAAACATGTGTAGACATAGTATGGATGCAACCATCTGTTTATGAATATTCCACTGTATGAATAAAAAAATTCCTCGCAGCCTGGATGGTAGAAACTAGATCCAGGGTCTTGATTTCTGCATCTCGAACTATTACGATTCTATCCATGTGAATGAATGTGTTGAAGTCGAACATGGTAGAAACCACTTGATTACCAGTCAATGATGTAAACTGTTAACAAGTGTGAGAGTAACCACCAGTAATGTCAATGGCTCTCAAAGTACTCAGTACAATCCATGAAATGTGAATGAATGAGTTGAAGTCGAACATGTCACAGAATCATTCGATCGAAGGTCAATGATGCAACCTGTCGTCAAAGGTGAGAAACCTGCCATTAAGGCATGTAGATTTCAAGGTACTGATAATTTCTTGATCAAATTTCTAGATAATGAGCTGTCGTCGATAGAAAGTGATCCGTTGTAGGCAAGCCCACAACACGAAATCATAGATCAAGTTTTGAAGAAATGTATTGGCAAGGATTGACTCAGGGATGGTAAAAATGGATGACAGATACTTTGCATATGAATGGTTTATTTGAACTGTCCTCTTGAACACATAACGACACTGTAGATGGCTTGGTGACAATTGACCCAAAGCTAATACCCAGAAACTGGCTGAAGACTTTTCAATGTGGTTTGATTAAATGTTAGGAAAAGGATTTTCCCAACCCAGGTGAACAAAAGTGTCGTGTTCAAGAGTGGTTAACGGCTTTTCGAGAAATCAAAATACAAAAAATAGGTCCATTTTTCTCTCTTTTCCCCCGCCATTTCTGGCAAGTACCTCTTTATTTTTGACAAGCTTGAGGAGGATAAAATTTTCTTGTTTATAAGCTCATCCTTCAGATGAGTCCAACTTAGTTTAAGATTCCAACCCTAAGGAGTGGTTCGTTCCTGTTTAAAATTGAACAGGTCCTTTACTGTTAAATTTTAATGAGTCCAGTATAGGAGAAACTTGGTGTTTTTTCAATTTTAGAGAGTCAGAAGAGAAAACTTAAGAAGACTCCATGGAGGTAATTTTTTGTAAATTTAGTCTCTCGGGCCTGAAAAAGGATAAAATAATGCGAGAGAGAACTCTATTGACCATAATTAGTCAACATATACCTTTTTCATAAATATTCCATTTCAGTTCGTAAAAGGGGTAAACTTATACTGAAAGGACGATCATTCATTTAATTTAACGAGTTTGAATAATCAAGTGCTCGAAAATCTTTTCAATTTTCGAGAGTCTGAAAAGAGCTTAAAAGAGGACTCCAAGTTTTTGCTTTTTCGTAAATTTTTGAAAGAGTCCGAAAAAGTGATAAAAGTATGCTCTTTGTTGAAAACAATCAATTTTCCTGAAAAATCCAATTTTTGCACAAAAACTCGAAAAATTACACATACCTGTTTAAGATAAATAAAAATGCTTTCAAAAATAACCTTTTTAAAGTGAAAAATAAACAAATTAAAAATTCATTTATTCGGAAAAAATTATAAAAAGGACTTTTCTAACTTCATTTTTACCATTTGAGTTCAGGGTGAAAAGTAAAAGCTTTTGGGTAAAAAAGTTCCTGTGAAGATTCTGGAAAATCTGTCCAACGAAATCGAGAACCGTCATCTCCAGGTAATCCACGACCTCCTAATCTTGCATTTCGTCTGTTTAAATTTCATTTTTAGGCTTTAGATTTTGTTTTTAAGAGAAAAATATGTTTAAAAAATCGTCCGTGGGGGTCCACAGGTGCAACACGCGGGCCCTGCGGGCCTCGACTTTTTCCTACATAGAAAAAATTCGTAGGTCCGCACTTTTCTCACAGCGCCCATGCGTTCCTATGCACTATGTATGAGAACAAAGTGCGAATCCGACGCAATTAAATTTCAAACTTAAATTTCTTTAATTCCGCCCAAAATTTTTCAAATTAGATTGTTCTAATATATCTTTTTATGCATTGTAGGATATACAAGATGCTAATTTGGAGAGAATGTGAGCATGAAGACATAGATGACGACGCAATGCTTCATTTTCCTACAATGCAGGCATTAAGAGCATGCGGTTTGTATAAATTATGGGCCATTTAGGGCATGAGGGCACATGTAGACCTCCTAACATGGCTGGTGAACAGGTGGAACGTACAAGACCAGTGTTTCATTATTGGTGGCCACTAGCTTGAAATTGAGCTAGAACAAATTTGACTGGTTTGTCCAAGAGGGGCGAACAAATTTCTCTGTTTGAGACTAGGCCAGGTGGCCAGTCTGTCGCTAGTCTTCGACAAGAGTTCTGTAATGATCAGGCAGACCCTCGAGACAAATGGATTGACATAAAAACTATCATCTATCTCGAGCTAAAAGTTATTGCATTTACTATCACCAAACTATGTGGGAGCGCAGTGTTGCATGTGGCTACCAGTTCCCAGATGCACATTGCTTTAGACTTTTTTCGAGGCACCATTTTCAAGTGGTGCAAAGCTGTGTTGGCCAATGTAAAAAGCCAACTAACCAGAGAAAATAATGGAAAGTTAAATAACTTTGGATATGGATCCATTGTAGTCACCTTTTCTCTAGAGAGGATCCCCATGTTAGCTCCGCAGAACATTTCTGTTGATGTTGGATGACCTCGAGAACCTAGGATGGTTCGTTGGGTTGCATTGATGGCCCGTCATGCTGCTGAGGGCATCGAGGTTGTTCGATTTCCTTCTACCTATTTTCATTGGCTGGAACGCCAAATTTTTTTTATAGAGGACTTTCCATACGCCGGGATAGATTTCCGCGGCGACCGAGAGATGGATCTCCCAGCAGGGGAACAGTGGGATGAATCAGGTAAAAATCATTTTCAACAATTTTTAAGTTCTAATTTTTTTTGTATTTTAATTATCTCAAAACTAATAATAAAAAGTTTTAAATGTAGATGTGGGCCCATGACGACCAGCCCATCTCCATCCTTATGAGAGTAGGCATCCAACTGCAGTAGCACCAGCTCCAGAGGGCCAATCTGCCGATATCCTGTCTGATTTAGAGCATCACCTAGAGTGCTTGACTCTAGACATTCTAGAGACTGACATAGATGATATTCCACTCAGATTACAGAGATATGTGATTGGTGTCCCAGGAGCTTTTAGGAGGTTCTTATGTAGGGTGGCCCGAGTAGTGGTCTCTTATCATGATCATCATCAGTGATAGGATGATCATGTCGTAGACTCATATTTTTGACCTTTTGTATTATCATTTTTGCCGATCATAAGGTGTTTCCAACCTATGATTGAAGACGATGTATATTTTTTGAAACACTTCTATACTATGATATGTCACTATTTACCAACTATCTGTGTACATGTTATAAATGTTGTTTAATTTACTGTTTTGATTATTGCAAATGTCGATTTATCATACTAGAAGCAACTGCGTCTGCTAATGTATTTAAATGTCTTGGAATATGCTGATATTCAATGTAATCAAATTCACGTTCCAAGAGGCGAACTCTTAAAAATAACCATAATAACACTAGATTTCTAATGGCATAAACTCTATTAAGCTGTAATACAACAAGTTCAGAATCCAACCTAACAATCAAACTCCGAATTCCAAACGATATGGATTCAGATAATAACTCAATCACTGCACTATACTCTGCAATTTTATTCATTGTTTGACTGAGGCTTACCCCATGCATGGATACTAACTCGTCGGAGGGTGAATAGATAAACCAAGTTGCGGAAGAAATGTTCCATGTACTACGAATCAGCAAAACCAATGTAGGTTTGAAGAGACGTCGACATCTGCAATATCAAGAGTAAAACTCAGATAAGCGGGAATAGTGATAAAAAACACACTCTAAACTAGGCACGCTTTTCTAATATAAGACACACCAGCAGTAAAGAAATCTAATCTAATAAATCTCCACACCAAATTTAAGCATAATATCTCTTAAGATAAAGCCCATTTCTAGGTTTATCTAAAGGGACACCGTCGAAATCTATCAGCTCATAGGCCCCTTTTTCTGGCTTTCGCTTAAAAATGAAAGGACCATGCCACATGGGCACAAATTTTCTAGCTCCTAGTTTATCGTTGGCTTGATCATACACTAAGACTAGGTCTCCTTCTGAACAATAACGAGGAGTAACACTTCTATCATACTGAGCTTTTAGTCGTTTGACATGAGCCTAGTTTTCTATTGCAACATTTCGTCGATTCTCATCTAGCTGAGCCCAAGTACAAAAAATGTTTCTCCTCTTTAGACATAGATGGGAGTAATTCTATGGCTAATTTCAATGACAAAATTTCGCATTGAATCGACATCACAGCTTCCAAACCGTAAACCAGTTGAAAGGGAGTGAAACCAGTTGATGTTTTTACTGAGGTCCGATATGCCCAAAGTGTTGAAAATAACATGGAATGCCAATTCGACTTATGAATACCAATAATTCGTCTGATCATAGTGACTAAAACTTTATTGATAGCTTCAACCAGACCATTAGCCTGCGGATAATATGGAGTGGAACTATCGTGGCGCAGGCCAAGTTGATCTGTCAGTTCAGTCATCATGATATTTCGAAAATGACTTCCATGATATGTAATAATGGCTTGAGGAACACCGAATATAGCAATTATATGATTGAATACGAAAGTTGTAGCAGTCTTTTCATCTGCCAAAAATGTAGGCATCGCCTTGGCCCACTTAGTAAAATAATCTACCGCTAAGATAATATACGCATGCCCCCCGGCCGAGTGAGGGTTACATGTAATAAAGTCAATACCCCACTTTGCGAAAGGACCGACAACAATTATAGGGTGAAGAGGAGCGGGTGGCGCACACATTTTATGATCAAAGACTTGACAATTGTGGCATTTCCGGATTGCATAGATACAATCTTTGAATAATGACGGCCAGAAATAACCAGGACACAATATCTTTTGGGTTGTGGCATACCCAGACATATGACCGCCACATGCTCCAGAATGGTAGTCATTTAAAACCTTCTTAGCTTCTTCATGAGTAAGACAGCGTCGGAAAACATAATCCGCTCCACGACGATAGAGTGTATCACCAATAATATTGTATTGTTGGGATTGGAAACGTATTTTCCGTCGCTGAGATCATGAGATTTCAGGCCGAAAAGATTGGATTTGGAGATAAACGATAATATCCCCATACCATGGGTCAAGAGTACTGATAAGAAACAAGGATTCATCCGCAATGGGCTGCTCCGCCACAGTTTCAGTATCAGTAGAGGGGAAATCACACATCAGTTCGGAAAAAACCAAAGATTTATTTGCCTTGGATTTTTCAAATTCCAAGTCAAATTCCTGTAGGATAACTATCCATTTGGAATACTTTCCCCCTAGCAATTTTTTGGTTAAAATTTACATCATAGGGTTACAGTCAGAAATTACTATGGTTTTGCGTAATAAGATGTAGTGTCTAAATCTTTGGACAACTTGAACAGCTGCCAAGGCCAATTTATCCACATGTGTGTACTTTATCTCAGTCGAATGCGGATTTTGGCTAAGATGGTAAATCACATGTTCATTGTTGAATTTGTATTCCTGAACTAAAAACATCCCAATAGTGGAATGAGAGGCGACGAGGTACAAAAAATAGTCCCGGTTGTAATTGGGAGGATGCAATAACGGTGCATGGGTCAACGCGTGTTTGAGTGCATCAAAA
Organism: Pinus albicaulis; assembly: GCA_034641835.2. Classification (NCBI taxonomy): domain Eukaryota; kingdom Viridiplantae; phylum Streptophyta; class Pinopsida; order Pinales; family Pinaceae; genus Pinus; species Pinus albicaulis. The sequence goes on from CM076574.1 coordinate 1,107,167,968, forward strand.
GATCGATAAAAAATCTCATCCCAAAATAATGGAATGTTCTATTTTAACAACCTGGTAAAACCCTTTGTTATCTCGGCGTAGTTAGGAATGAACCGACGTAAAAAGTTTTCTTTCCCCTGCAAACTTTGGAGTTGGCACAGAGTTGAAGGAGGAGGTAGATTAACAATAGCTTCGACCTTCGACGGATCAACGCGAATGCTTGCTTTTGAAAAACCAAATCCCAGTAAGCGAACCGATTCTACACAGAAAAAACATTTGTGTGGATTTAGTTAAATTTGATAATGCCTACATCTCATAAAGATAGCTCGTAAATGAGTGAGATGGTCGGCCCTACGCGATGAATGAGCAGGTAAATCATCGAGATAAGGCTGCACAATGTGCTTAATGTCATGAAATGCGTAAGACATAGCCCTTTGAAAAGTTGCCCCAACATTCTTCAATCCAAAGGGTAGTTTGCAATAAGAAAATGTCCCCCATGGACAAATGAAAGCTGTTTTTGGTTTATCAGCAGTGAGTATGTTTATTTGATTGTAACCGGAAAAACCATCCATAAAGGAGAACATTTCACTACCGGCACAATCATCAATTATCTGATCGATATAGGGGGTTGGATAATTTTCTTTAGGAAAAGCTCGATTAATATCCCTATAGTTGATACATACTCTTATCGTTCCTTGTTTTTTGTTGACAGGAACAATATTTGATACCCAATCGGTTAAAGGAATTGGATAAATGAAACCTGCACGAAATAATTTCTCAATTTCGGCTTTGATAGTAGCAAATTTTCTCAGATATATTTGACGTAAATGTTGATGGACAAGTTTGGCATCCGGGTAAGTCTTGATTTCATGTACGACAATTGACAGATCGATTCCTGGCATTTCTTCATATGACCAGGAAAACACGTTGCGAAATTCTTGAAATAGGGCTTTAGAAGTTTGAATTTCATCTTCCATACAACAAGCACCTATATGAATGTTTTCAATTATTCCTGGCTTTACTGAAATGTCAATTGAATCATTCGAGATATATTTTCCAAATTTAACTCAGAATCACGATTTCGCAATGGATTCTGCGATTCTTTGACATATTCAGCAGTAAAAATAGAAGTGAAATCATCTTCAAAATGATCCAGCTCAGGTAAAAGAGAAAATCGGTGATGTAGATCTTCCCATGGTAAATCATCAATAGACAAAAGTTCATGAATCTGCTCATCAGTATGAAAAATATTAGGAAATGTTGTTGTGGCTTAACTAGATATAGAAAGTGATTCCTCATGGATCCCATTCATTGGATCAGTTTCGGTTGAAGAAGGGTCAGAAAGTGACTGTACAGCCTGATATGCAATTTCAAATGGACTAAAAGGCATCATGCCATCAAATGAATCTAACTTGGAGTCGGAAGGTATGATCCAAGGATCATCAAACATCATAGTATTTGATGAAATCATATGAATAGTTGCAATAGAAGGTGATACGTTAGGAGGAGGAAAGGAAAAAGTTCCTAGTAAACCAAAATATTTAATCAAACCTACTCCAACATCCTTGTAAGGGATAGCCGCTTTACCGACGTGCTGGATTGTTTCTGTAGAGGCTGGATCGGAAGAAAGATAAGTTAATTGATATATTTTAACGATCCTTCCTTGATGTCGAAATTTTATAAGTCGAAATACTGAAGAAACAATAGCAGTCATAGCATAAGACCAACTACGACCCAGGAGAAGGTTGTAATCTAGAGGGGCATTAGCCACTTCCACATCTAGATTTACGGTTTTACCTTCGACCCCTATGGGTAAATCCTGCAAAATACCAAAATGATGGAAACCTCAGCCATAAAAAGCCTTTAGAATTGTTGGAGACTAATTGAGTGTAGGAGAACCAAGCGATTTCCAACATTGGATCGACATAATACACGTTGAAGCTCCCTCATCAATCACAGTCCGAAAGATTGGTCTGTTTTTGACTAATACTGGAATTTGGAAAGCCATTTGATGAGGCAGGCGAGGTGTACTATTGTCTAAATCGAAGATTATTAGGTTCGAATCCTGAATATCAACAGCTCCTATGGCAGGAAAAATTAATTTACGCTGTGATGGGCACGATTGCAGCACTTCCAAAGCCGACATTGTTGAAGGGGAAATAGCTAAGTCCTCAACAATGTTGTAATTCTGAGCAGCTCTCACATGTGGATTGAAAGCTAATTTACAAAGAACACCTTTAGTAGGCAGTTTGATTACTAATTCTGGATTAGGTTTCTCGATCTGTAGCGGACCAGAAATAGGAGGAGGTGTAGTTGATGTGTTTTCACTAGAAGATTCTGCTTCTTTACCATCAACATGATTCTTAGTACCATAATCTTGCGATCGCGTCGCAATCCTGACATGAGACATCATCAGAATAGGTTCTTCTGAGGCATTCGAGGTAGAACCAATCATCTTACTATCTTGAGTGGGAAAATGATCCTTGAAGACAGCAGGTTGTTGTGAACCTTTAACGAATTTCAAAACCTTTGCTCGATGTGAGCATTATTTAGTAAAATTATCCTCATCGCAAATGCAACAAGGATAGCGAGGCTTGCGTTTTTCATCATTGGATTCATTTTTATCAGTTTTCTCTTTTGAATTCTTTTTGTTTTTATTCTTCCCTTTCTTTTTACCGCCGGATTTAGATTTGGCCATAGATGTCTCTACGACATGAATGTCGGTAGAAATTTCGGGGGAAGACTCTCCTTTCGGGGAATCAGGTAAAGTTATAATAGGAGAAGAATTCTTTGAAGATTTCTTCTTGCTTTTAGTATTAACTGTACCAATCATACCATCAGCGGCATGAGACCCTGAAGGATCTGCAGTTATTTGACCTTGTTTTGGAAGATCGGGGATTTTTTCATGTAAAGTACCTGACTGCGTATAGACGAGGTCAAGGTACTGTGCTTGAGCAATGACTTGCTCCTATGTAACAACTCCGGACTTAGCTACATCTTCAGTGATTTTGGGTAATAATGATGTAACAAACCATTCCACCAAAATTTGATCTAGAATGTAAACTTTCACCAAACCCCTTCTACATCGCCATTCATGAATATGATCAGAAATATATGTGGACGTGGATTGCTTTAGTGAAGTTAATAGTTTCGTGCCATTGTCGTATTTGACAGGAAACTGAAAATGAGTCAAGAAGGCAGTTACTAACTGACTGAAATTATTAAAAGAGCCTCGTGGTAACTCAATGTACCATTTGGCAGCAAGATCAATAAGAGTTCTTTGGAAAAGACGTAAGTGAATTGAATCATCAATTATTGAATTAGACGCACACCAGAGGTGATAAGTCATAACATGATTTGATGGATCCTCTCCTGACTTACCCTCGAATTTTGGTATATCACTGGGAAACTTATGAGGCATTGGCGACCAGTACGGATAATAGAAAATTGGATCATTCATAAGGCGTGTCAAATCAGGTAAATAAAAAGTTGCAATAAATGGTAACTGACGGTTAGGGTCGCGAAAACCTTGAGTAGCCAAAGCAGTTCCGGGAGGAGGATACCCAAGATAAATGGGAATCGGATTTTCATTAGGAATTGTGTAACCTCTCGGGTAACCAGGATTAACTGGACCAAACTGGGGTTGTTGAGGCTGTTGATAAGTATAGCCAGGGTACTGTTGATACTGATAAGCTGGGTTTAGTGAAATGGGACCGAATTGAGGCTGTCCCTGGTACGGTTGATATGTGAATTGCGGTTGACTTGTGACAATCGTACTTGTACCAGCTTGTCTCGTAGGTATCTGGACCAAAGTCTGAACTGAAGGTCCTGACTAGGGTACAGAGACTTGAGGGATTTGCATAGATGCAGGGATAGGAGAACTCAGAGCTACAGATACTCCAGAAACAGGTGTTATAGGTTGAACAGATGTTGCAGCAGTTTGAGGCAGAGTCTGAGGTGTACTAGGTCCAGACTGCTAAACAGAACCAGGTGCAGGAGTTTGAATAGTAGGCTGGACAGGTTGTTGGGTTGGACCAGAAACCAAAGGATATCCAGGTTGAGAAGACAACTTCACATTAGGCTGTTGATATTGGGACGAATCTGACACCATATTCATTCCGGGGTATTGTCCCGTGAAGGTTGAACGTAAGGACCATAGCCTGGTTGAATGTGGGGTTGATAAGTAAGTGGTAAATTTCCGGCTCCTTGTACAGATGATTGACCAGAAGGCGGTTGGAAACCTTGAATTGGGTACTGACCTTGAGGTTTATAACCTTGAGGCGCGTATTGAAGCTAGGGTTGATAAGGACCTTGAGGAACATATTGAGTTTGGGGTTGACCTCCAAAATAATATGATGCCACAGTTTGTCCTGGGAAAAAGTTACCTTGAGGTTTCCCCCCAGGCGGTAACTGACGACCTGAAGGTTGCCCGCTAGGCGGTAATTGAATACCTTAAGGTTTCCCCCCAAGTGGTAACTGACTTCCCTGAAATTGTCTTCCATGCGGTAACTGACTTCCTTGAGGTTGAGGATTCAGAATATTACCAGGCATCATAAATATTTTCTCTGCATTCGACGTTTCATTTTTAATTCCATTAAGACCAAATGATAATACATGTTCAATTAGTTGAGGAGCTGCTGTAGAGAAAGTACCAGACAGAGTCTGATATCCCAAAGGAACAGAAGGACCACCATGTAAAAATGCTTCTGGTGTCTGGGAAAACATAGATGACTCTCCTGCCATAATGGATGAAGGATAGTAACCTCTGGGCGTAGGATGAAATGGAATTCGATGTGGAGAAAAAGCAAGACCCGATTTTTCTAAAAAGTTTGTCAAAGATAGATACCAAGCGTCAGTTCGAAAAGGACTGTAGAAAATAGATTCACGCTCCCTAAGATTTAAGGACTGAGGGGATTCGGGAAAAGATAACTCTTCGTCTGGACTAGTAAGCTCTTCAATAGAAATGAGACCAGATGGAAGATCTTCAGTAACAATATTTCTTACCCTAGGTTAACCAGGATTGCTAGAAGTTGGTGTAATAAATCCTGAGGATGTTTCCAAAACAGAAGGTTTAGTGTCAGGTTCGTAAATTTCAAGTTCGTCAGCTAGTTCACTGGAAGGAGAAATACTACCAGTATCTTCAGAAACTGAAATCGATTCTTGAATGTGTTCTGTCGTGGGTATTTGATGAGCAGGATGAACAACTATAGATGAAATTACAATTTCTGTTAATCTAATTCTACCACTACTAGATTATACTATAGCACGCAACCCTTCAAGATGACTTGGTGTATATTCAGGGGGCTTCCCCTGAAGTCTCCAGGATTGTCTCGGTAATTCTGCCACGATTAAATATTAACCAATCACACGCAAATAAAGAAAATTTCAATAAAAACACCTAAAGTCTCTAAAGAAACAAATAGCTGAATCACACGCCTAAAAACCTAAGAGTTCAAACCACACACAAACAGTAACTTCCCGTACTAAAAACACTAGTTGGTGATGAAATCCAACTTAGTAGAAATTTAATACAGAAAGGGCAGTTGGAACAGTTACCCCGACAACCTGCTTAATGAGACAAACTGGCACAAGTTTCTTCATAAAACCATCTCGTGTGAAGAGAACCCCCCAGAGAGTCCAAGTGAGTCTAGTTGATGTCTGCTCCAGGTACAGTGAGATCTTTCCTTCACCGTCACCTTAGGAAATAATCTTAAGCTTATGGACACTAAGGTTACCAACAGTAACAAATACAACTGGGGGAACAGTCTACGATATGATCTCACGTGCAAGGGAAGAGTAACAAAGCTCAATCCCCTTGAAGGCTCCTTGACATGGTCAATCCGAGGTTTACTGACAAGTGACCCCAAGCTCCTCAACAATGGTTAATCCGAGGTTTACCGTTTGTAATGCGCGCAGAATCTTCTATCTTTCCCAATGAAACAGAATTGATTGTCTCAAAGGTTCGGACATGATCTCATGATTAACTCCTTTAATAGAATCTTCCCAGATTGTACCAATTACAATTGGATTTATTTCCTACCACAATATATATCTACTTGTTTGTTTTTACTATCTTGGAGAGTTAATTACTCCCTACTCCAAGATACTAGCCTAAGCTATATTGGTGGTAAGAGCCCTAGAAATACAAATATTACTAGATGAATTTTTATTAAGCGTTACTTTTATGGGTTGTTCTTTAAGTCAATAGGTATGGAAATGAAACTTTGATTGTGCGAAGAATCGACTCCCAAAAGCACTAAAAATTCATCTAAAAATGATAATCAATTCGTTTTCTTTCAATGAAATTCTAGCTAAAGAAAGATTTCGAGAATGCAATTCTTTTAAGAGACAATTCTTTCTTTGAACATAAGAATAACTGGAAGAAAATATTTTTGTCTTCTCAACAATAACTCAAAACGAGACAAATTATCAAAGCTCACAATAAAATCCTTTCACTTTCAAAAACTTGAAACTACAAAAACAACCTTCCTTCAAAAGAAATCTACAAATTTCAAAAGCATTCAAAACTACAAAACTAATTTTGAGATCTACAAACTTTAAAAATCTAATTGAATAAAAGATTTAATATTTTTTGAAGAATGTTTTACTTAGTTTTTCAGTAAAATAAGGATCTATTTGTCCAAAATAACAAACAAATCAAAAAACATCCAGATATGTTTTCTTTTATAAAAATGAAATTCAAAACCTATAACAAAGTTTTTCGAAGATTTGCAAAGAAACAAATAGATCTATTTCTTAATAAAAGAAGGATTTCACAACTAGGTTAGACTCAGCAAGAAGGAAAAAAGACCAATGTAATCTGAGGTATTTCAACTTCCCATCTTTGAATCACTACAGAGACCAAGTGAAAAGCAATCCAAAATGCAAAACTTCTAGAAAATCATCAAAAACACAAATACTGTTGGAACTCATTCACAAAGGCTTTTGACAAATACAACACCAATCTGGGAAGATACTAAAAACTCTAAATCAAATTAAAGATAAACTAGAAAAAGAAATCTGGAGTTTTTTCCATAATTTTAACAGGGTCCGCAGGCTCCCAGAAGTAATAGGTGCGGTCCCGCACTGGTTACTTAAGGAAAGTGCGAAATTGCCCGCACTGTGCAAAAGAAAAAAATGCGGTCCCCAGAAAAGTTCAAGAAAAAAAATAAAAGATTTCAAAAGTTTCAAAAACAGAGAAAACCTAAGCTACCCAGGCAAATATCCATCAATCAAAAACTAGGAAAAACTTTTCCTCAAATCAAAATAAAAGAGAACCAAAAACAACAAGTTCTTTCCCCAGTGGAGTCGCCAATTTGTTAGGCGGATTAAATAATCTTGCGGACAAGATCGATCTCCCTAGTACCAAAAGCTAATCTAGCAACAAACAACCAAATAAACCTATCTTTCTCTAAACATATGCGATTTACAAAAAACACTATAAAGGTGTTAAAGACTTACAGTAGATCCAATGCTTGTTCGAAGTAGTTGTCCCTCGTGCACTTGAAGGAGTTATCTTCGTAAACCTGCAGTCACAAACAAGCAAACATTAAATAGCACCTGTATAGTAAACATCATAAATCATGCTTATCATGGTGATCAAGGAATCCATGAAATAAATAGTTAATTAACAGCTTATTGAGAAAAATGAATTCATTTGTATTAACTTTGAAAGAAGGAAAACCTTACAACCTTAGCCTTGATGTTGAATAGGCCTTCCCGGGGTCCGAAGCAGGAATCTCCTCTACTTTGACAAGCCTTGCACTCTTCCAACCGAAACAGATAGAGGTATGTGATCTCTCCTCACAAAAATATCAGTTAAATGAGTCTGAATCCCAACAGCACTTAACCTCAAATAATTCTAAAGCTTCCACTCCCTTTGAGGCTACCCAATGCCTCTTTTTATAGTGCAAAAGAGGAGGTTTCAGTTCCAACTATGAAGGGATAGAATCCTCCTTCAAACGGATAAGCTCCTCACATCAAGGGGTTAGCTCCATAAGGTAAGGGATACATGAACCTCAAAAGAGCGGTTTTTCCACAGCAAGATTCTTTCTAGAGGCTTCTAGAATTTACTGAAAGTGCGATTTTTGAGTTTACTTGCACCTTTTTAATATTTTATAGGGGTCCGCACCCATAACACAGAGAAAGTGCATTCAAGTACGAAGTAGTCATGAAAATTAGATGCGGGACCGCAGGTAAGATACAGAGAAAGTGCGATACCAGAGTTAAGGAGATTTTTAAGAACTTTTCTCTTATTTTCAAGGCTTGACATGAGGAACTGATGTGTTAGACTTGCAAAGGAGGAAGTATGAGTGATAATGAGCTCATACACATAGAAAAATGTTAGGATGACATTTTTTAGTGCAACACCCTGTATCATAAATTTTCAAGTGGCTCAACAGCCTCTTGCTCTTCCCCCACATCCACTGAACACCATGTGGATGCCTTTTGTCATTCTTCACCTTGGCATTCTTCCCATGTGGGCTATCATCCTCCACAATCAGTTCCTCTTCTCTGCATGCCATGAAATGCTGTAATGCATTTCCTTGGAGATCTCTTAGAGAAGATATCATGTCCATGGCCATCTTGAATCCATCAAGATCCAAAGGTGAAAAAGGTAAATCCTCTTCCTTGCTATTGTTTGACAGCGCTGATAGTCCCTCTAATGACATAGTTGCTGCCTCATACTCCCTCTCAAAGTTTATGTCATCCTCCAAAAGATCACACTCCAACTTCAAGGGTTGTGTGTAACTCATTAGTGATACATGAGGTTGATGGTTCAAATCTCCCTTGAACCCTTCAAGCTTGCACAGCGCAGTGAAATCCTATTACTCTATCTCAACAATACTATTTGATCTTAGGCCATATGAAGACATATTTCCACAATCTTTAGAAATATTTTCTGCAACAAGTAAAAGTGGAAATATTCCCATACCTTGGTGAGATGCGGGAACCTCTTGTAGTGCTGCAAGGGCTCCTTCCTCCCATGTCATGGCTGCTCCAACTGCTGGTGTAGAAGGCTGCTCTCTCAAGGCTATGATAGCGCTGATACTTGCCTCCTCCCATGGTGGTGTGGGCCTACTCTCCTCTGATATTTCTTCATCAAAGATTCTGATAAGCTCTTGAGTGAACTCAGAAAAAGAATTCACTCTTGTGTGGCTTAAGTGACTTCACCACCAAGCATTGGCTTCACCCTCCAGGTGTAGCGCTGCAACTTCTGCTGCCTCCCTCTCTACCACTGGATGAAGTAGGAAGAATGCCTCAAGCTTCCTTGCCCAAGCTCTTGTTGTAGTTGAGACATCAAATTTAGAAAATAGGAATCTATTGCCTTTAATCTCTCCTTTGCTGTAGGTTCTTCTTTCTTCTCTCAGTTGAATAAACTGAGGAAAATCTAGGGTCTCTTTGGAAGCCCTAGGTTGGCACTTGTATTCTGCGAAATAACCACTCAGGATTTCATGCTCTAAGTGGTATCCTTTCTCTCCACTTCCTCTATGAGAACATGAAGTTCATGCATCTTCTTCTGCTTCTTGAAACCTTCTAGAGGTCTCACTGCAACTCTCCCCTCCTTGAAACCCTCTTGGAGTTTCAATGCATTTCTCTTATTCTTTCTTATTGGATCTGAAAATGGATGAGAGTAAGCTCATCCTCTCTATCATTTTGTTCTCCTCTCCTTCTTATCTTCTGATTGGATCTGAAATCCACAGGCTGAGCCAAGAAAGCAGCTTCGATACCACTATAATATCCGAAATTGGGAACAGCTACACTCTTGGGAATATTTTAAGATATTACCAATTTGGAGCTTCAGAAAATCATGAGAATAAAAATTTATATCATTATATAAGAGTTAAAAGAAACATTTAACCAGCAAATAAATGATCAACAATAGATATTTGCTTTACTATCCTCTCCCAGCATGAGGACATGTAGCCTTCTGGACCATAAAAACATCATTTTCCAAAAATAACACAATAACTATGGGAAATGGAACTTGTATCCTGTGGTTTATACATTATAAAACTTCCATACCGAATTTGAGCCCAAAATAATCATTTTAGCTTAGTTAAACATATCTCCCCAGCTAGAGACAACTCAAAAACATCCTATTCCCATGACTTTCAACTGCAACATTTATGAAGACTATGAGAGCGTAATTCCCATGAGGGTTTATATAGAAACTTATGAAACAAGAATTATCAGAATTTTATATTAATCAAATAGCAAATAAATGGAGGTTTAACCTCTTATACAACAGAAACAAGACACCCGACAAAGGTTTTCGGCAAAATGCATGAATAACACGGAACACTATAGAAAATAACGTATTTACTGCATATCTATATTATAAATGGTTGAATATGACATGATATAACAGAATAATACAAGAAAATTTCCCTAGGCCTCTTATTAGCACTCTCGGAGGGAAATAAGCACCTCCTCCTCGAAGACTAGAATAAAATCAAAGGGTGCAACCTTGCTGCTGCTGCTCCTTCATAAAAGACACATTTTTCTGAAAGGAAATGTGATATGGATGAATGTGGATGAATGGACCCAAGCCAAGTGATGAAATTAAGCTCAAATCCTTCCCTCTTGATCCCTTAAGCAAGCTGATCCAAAGAGAAGATGGAATTCCCACACAGGAATTATTTTCACTAAGCAGTGTAGCAACTCCGGCTAAACAGATGAAGCATGAAAATAGTCACAAGGCCAAAATAGCTGTATACATGAATGAATCCCCTTTGATGCTATGCGTTCCTTTTATCTTTGGTGAGCCTCCTCACCCCAGACCCCACACAATGTTGAGGTGACTTCCTAGTGAAGCTTCCTCTTTCAAAACTGCGCTGCCCTAGCTAGTTTCCCTCCTCTTTGTGACAACGTTGTTGACTTGGTCAACTGGAACTAATCCACCTGAAATGCCTCTTTTCACACTAAGGGATATTCAATCCGGTTTTCATATGTGTGTCTAGGCTGATCGTTGCTCACATCGAGCTAGTTTACTTGAGTGTTTCTTCCTCCTTAAAAATGGATGTTGACTTAGTCAAACTTAGCTATGTCTCCATCTAATTTGCCCTTGTTCACACTTGGAAGTGTAAAAACAGCCCCTAAGGTGATCTCCTTCCATATTAAGGTGGAATTTATTCATATTTTATTACTCATGGGCCTCCTTTCCCATTTATTCCTCTCCTAGGTGAAAGCATCAAAATCTAATATTCCAATTTGCTTGTTTGCAAATTTTGGAATATTACATAGTTTGATTTTTTTTCCTCTCCTTTTGGATCTAGACACTAGATCCACTGATCTGAGGGATCCAGAAGCTGCAAACTCATTTTAGTGCACAAATTTCCCATAAGTGCGTTATTTCAGCAGGCCTTGCTGTGTATTCCCATTTGGGATATTACAGTGAAATTCCTTCAAGGAATCTTGATGACCTCATGCATGACCTGTAAAATTTTCTAATTATACAATTTATATTTAACTTCCCTTTAACCCCAATCTCAACTGAGCCTTCCTTAGAATTGACATGCAACAACTATTTATAGAAAATTATCAGTTAACTGATTGACCACTAATTGTGAATTAAATCATATTTAATTAACTGGACCTATCACTAACTCATCTCTCAGTTAGAACGAGTTAAATTGATTTTAACTCAAATAATTAAGTTAACTAATTAAAACTCACAAATAACTGTAACTGGACCCCATAAAACTTAGAGTGGACTCTACATGCCTCCAATTTTACCTCCAAATTGAATTAAACGAGCTACCTAATTCTTCATGACTCAGTTAACACTTACATGCTATTATGTGATGGAATTACAATTTTACTTCTAATTTAATTAAGGGGAAATTAAATCAGAAGCCCCCTTTGTGTTTCCATTACAAAAATCCCTCTCAACAAGAAAGGGATTATCTGCTACCCCGATAATGTCTCTGTGGAATTCAAATTTTCTTCTTGACAATGCCTTCGTCAAGATGTCTGCATCCTACTCCTCCATGGGAATGTACTCTAATGACATAATCTGCCTCTGCAAAAAAACTCTGAGATGGTGATACTAGATATCAATATTCTTGGACCTGCCATGATAAACTGGATTAAATGAGAGTTTGATGTAGCTCTAGTTATCACAATATATCACCGTCATATCCATCTATCAGCCAAACAAATCAAAAATTATATTCCTCATCTAGATGGCCTCACATGTTGCCTGAATGCCTGACATGTACTTTGGCTCTGCTGAACTGAGTGCAATTGATCTCTATTTCCTGTTGTACTAGGAAATCACTGTTGATCCTATGCTGAAGATGCCCCCTGATGTGCTCTTCCTATTGGATGCAATCCCTTCCCAATCTGCATCGGTGAAGCCTTGAAGCTTCACTCCCTCTGTTCGTATGTACCATATCCCATACTCTGTAGTTCTTCTGGGGTATCTCAACACATTTTTTCCTGCCTGCCAAAAGAGCTTAGTAGGCTTAACCATAGCTTGAATAAGTTGGTTAACTTCATAGAATATTTTTGGTCGTGTGTTCACCAAATACATGAGTGAACGCACAAGCTACCTATAAATAGTAGCATCTACTACCTTTCCTGAAGTAGCATCCTCCTTCCTCCATTTTCATGCTAGAGGAGTCTCCATAGGTTTTTTTTCATCCATGTGGAACTTCCTAAGGATCCCGTTGGCATACTTTCCCTGAGATACAAATATATCCCCATATCTTTTCCATATTTATAATCCTAATAAATAGTACAGGAGCCCCATGTACTTCGTCTCAAATTCTTTTGCAAGATCCTCTTTACAAGACTTGATGAGATACTCATCACCTGTGAGTATCAGATCATCGAAATAATGTAAAATAATAAAAAGCTTTCCTTTTACCACAATATTATAAAGGTCCGCATATTATTGACTTTTGGTGAAGCCCAACCCGGTGAAGTAACTGTTGATCCTAGTGTACTAGGCACGAGGTGCTTAATTCAACCCATACAGTGCTCTCTTGAGTTTGCACACATGTGATTCCATGTCTAAGGTCTCAAAACCTTCCGGTTGCTCAATGTACACCTCTTCCTCAATCATCCCATCGAGGAAGGATGTATTTACATCCATTTGATGTACCTTCCATCCCATCTACGTTGACAGTGCAAGAATGGATTTTATTGATGAGTACCTTGCGATTGTTGCAAAAGTCTCATCATAATCTATCCCCTCCACCTAAGAGAACCCTCTAGCCATGAACCTGACCTTATGCTTCTCCACACTCCCATATGCTACTTGCTTCACCTTGTAGACCCATCTAGATCCTACAATTGACTTCCCCTCTGGTCTTGGGACAACTTCCCATGCACTGTTTCTAATACTTTAGTCATATTCATTAACCATGGCATCAACCCAACTCATTTGTTGGATCTACATTATGAACCAAACTCACAAAATAGAAGAAAATATAGATCAACGACTTATAAATAAGCCTCTTCGAGGGGGAAAACTCCTTTAAATTACATAAATGAACAATTATTGGATGATGCAGATGAAAAAACCTCCTTTCTATATATAGGAGTCCATGGGGTCACAAAATAATCCTAGCCAACCTAACAATAATAATGTAAGGGCACAATAATAAAAATAGTGTGCTTTTATGGGGCACAATAATAACAATAAGGGGACTACATGGGTACAAAAATAACAATAAGGGGGCTACACTAACAACAATAAGGGACTACACTAGTAATATATGGACCTAACATGCCCATCTCCTTTAAAAAAGTGTTGTCCTCAATGCTTGAGTAGTTCTGGATGCTTCTATATAAAATTCACATCCTCCCATGTGGAATCTTCAGGGGGTTAGTTCTTCCACTTGATGAGATACTCTGAAATTGATCGATTTCGTAGCTATAAAGTTCTTATTTCCGTGACTGCTTCAGGTTCCAATATGATTTGTCCTTGTTGGAACAAGGTCCCCTAAAAGCTACGAATTTTGTATATTGTGGTATTAATTAGTATAACAAAGGGGTTTTGGGGTGGGTCAAAGCCCCTAATGCATTGTAACGGGTCAAGGGTAAACCAAGAGTCCGCAAACCATGGTTTGTGGACCACTCAATGCGTAGGCTAAACCGGTATAAATAGATGAAGCTTTTTGAGTCTTAGGTAGGAAATAATAGAGATTGATGATAGTTGCGAATTGTTAGATTTGTTTAGGTTGCTAGGGTAAGGACTCCTGCTGGCTATGTGCGCGGAGATCCTTAGTCCTGCTGTTTGTGGACCTTGATGGCTATGTGTGCAGGCTGTGTTGGATTGTATTGGGTTTTGGATGTTAATATATGAAAATCTGATTAGAGTATCTCTGCATTATCTAAGTTAATGTATTACTGTTGATATGAACTATTGGACCTATTACACTTACTGTTGATTATCTATTGTTGATGCAGACCTGTCTTTGTTATAATATGAAGTATTCCTGTGATCTATTGTTTATGTGCTTATGATATTACATGTGATATTTCTGATGTGAAGGAATTAATTAAGATCTATGACTGATAATAGCTCTGTTAACTATGGACTATACTGATTAGCGAACCTGCGAATAAATCTATTTTGTGTAAACTTGTTAGGTTGCGAACTTAGATCTGCTTGATTTACCTACTCTCTCTCAGGGTGCGGAAACTTGGTTCCAGCACCCTCCCATACTGCTTCGGGTGATACTTTGGCTTGCGCAAGAAGGTCACTGCCGAAAGGGCCAGAAGTATAGGGGTTTGTTGGCAAACCTTAACCTTTGAACCTGGGTCAGGACCCCTTGAGCCAACAAATGGTTCCATTGTCGGGACTCGAACCCGGGTCTCTCACGTGAGAGCCGACTATCCTGACACAATCAACAGGTACAGAAGGCATGCAATAAGGCTTGGCACGATCAACATATTTGTAAAAAAGCCTTTGCATAGGATGACTTAGTCCTCTTGTATGATAGCCACACTACAAGAAAAAAGCACATTGGTGAGGGGCGAAAATGGTCACCATAAGATCATTGGTGAGGGTCAAAAGAGCCTTCGTCACCAAAAACTGAACGTCACCAAAAGTATAGGTGTTGTGGTGACATTCAAGGTCCGTCACCAATAATGATTTATAGTGACGAATAGTGACCGTCACCATTTCATATGAGCAATGGTGGCGGACAATAGCTTCCGTCACCAAAAAACTAAACGTCACCAAAGGTGGCGTCGCCGAAAGTATAGGTGTTGTGGTGACATTCAAGGTCCGTCACCAATAATGATTTATAGTGATGGATAGTGACCGTCACCATTTCATATGAGCAATGGTGACGGAAAATAGCCTCTGTTACCAAAAAACTGAACGTCACCAAAGGTGGCGTCGCCAAAAGTATGTGTTGTGGTGACATTCAAGGTCTGTCACGAATATTGATTATAATGATGGATAGTGACCGTCACCATTTCATATGAACATCAACAATTTTTTGTGATGGACCTTTCATGGCCGTCACTATTGGTGCATATATATGGTGACGTTCATTTACCGTCAACATAAACTCATTGGTGACATCAAGATCCGTCACGAATAATGACTATAATGACAAAAATTGACCCTCACCATTTCATATCAACAACAACGATTTATGGTGATGGACCTTTAATGGTCGTCACTATTGATGCATATATATGGTGGCGTTCATTGACTGTCACCATTTCATATTTTGGTGAGGGTCGAAATATGTCACCATAAGCTCATTGGTGATGGTCAAAAGAGCATCCATCACCAAAAACTAATCTTCATCATTCCCTATATATGACTATCAGGGCACGATGGAATCGAACCACCAACCTCCTGCTTGTAAAGCAGGTGCTCTTCCATTGAGCTAGCACCCTTTAAAGAATTAGACTTTAAACTAGAAATTTCCCCTAAAGGTGCAAAGATACACCAAAGGAATAAGAACCAGAAAAAATGAAAGAATTCAGTGTCCTTGCTCCTATTTTTATTCTACGACACTCTACAAAGTATGATCTTGATCTATGACGTATTTGTGACGAGTGGTTCCAATTTAATAGTAAATGCCATATTCAGATAAAATAAATGAATAACTGAGAGGCCTTACGGGCTAATTTTTAATCCTTACACCAAAATCTCTTAATATTCAAGTATATGGAACAACTCCTTCAAAGTTCAAAATGAAGTAGATTTTAAATGAAAAGCCTAAAACCAGCTAAGTAGTTTACAAGTTAGCATTTTGGATATAACTTTTGTTCAATTTATATGACAAGTTATGCCATAACCTTGAAACTAGTTTCTTAGCTAAAAGACTTTCTTAAGTCAACAATGACAAAGAAAGATAGTCATGGCAAGCAAAATTCTCTTGTTTTTTTCTAATGAGGGTGCATATAACTTGATAAAGGTTGTATGAGAGTATCAAACCATAAACAGTTTCACTAAAACATGGAAATGACAAAGTCTTGTTAAGCAACAAAATTTTAGTTGAATATATGAAAAGCATCGAGCTAAATGATATAATTAAACTAAAAGTAATTGTAAAAAAATGAAATTTCCATCATATGCCATCTAGTTTGGTTAGTTCTTCAGAAAGAGAAAGTGTAATTGCATGATCCAGCTCCTCATCTTGATTATGTAATGGACCATCCTGAACAAAAATGTCCACATACAACAGTCAATGTTATTGTATTGGTAAGACTTTTGTTATAATCTATCAAAGCATGTACTATGTAGGAGAATAACTGATAGTTGAATTACTTCTCTACTTGCATGTACTACCTTTGGTAGTTGAATTACTTGGAAATAAAAATCCTTATTAGAAGATATCGCAAAGAAAAGCAGAAGCCTTTGAATATGGATGTCCATCTTGATTTTATAGAGTTATAATTGAATACTAAAGGACTATGAATGCTACAACGAAATAGATGGATGGAGTGTAATAAAAAGAATTTAGATAATTTAGGTTGCCATATCTTTAAATGGAACCACTTTTTCCTTTTGGATTCCTAGTCCTTCATATGAAAATAAAAATTTCAATTCAACCAAAGAGCACAATATTTTGAAGTCTTAATTCCTTGAAATAGGGTAAGGACAACATTTGGAAATGGGGATGACTTTTGAAATGACCACTTTAAAAACCTTTGGAAACAGAGCAACAAACACTTCCACACACAGGTCCAAAATTCATGACTTAGGAGCATGAGCACACCTCATTTAGGGATGATTAAATATGAAACGAATTGGGTTGCAATTATACTCAATTAAACATAAAGCAATGATTAAAATCTATATAAATGACTTAGAAGTCAAACATGAAAACTTTGGAATATGGTAGAATGTTGGCATAAAAACTTTGTTCATTATACATTCTCTTTCGTTCAGTTTTGATGCTTTACTTCCAAATTTGGTGTTTTCTTTGTTGGAGATAGCAATCCATACATCTAGGTCGAACCATTAATGATGCCCACAATGAAGGGGCATGTAGCTCAGTAGTACAATAGCACACTGGCCAAGGGAAAATCTGGGGTAAATCTTAGTATGTATAATTTTTAAAATGGGGATAGAACTAGTTTTTCTTGAGGTTAGCCAGGGGACTTTAGCCAAAGTGTGGCCTGACGAGGGTGTTGGAAATAGGAATACACACATCCATGTTGAACCCTTAAGGGCATCCCTCATGAAGGGGCAAGTGGCTCAGTGTTAGAGCAATCCCACCAGCCAAGGACTTAAAAGTTTCGGAAATGTTTCAAGTAATAGACATTGTTAACTAGCCTATTGTGCCAGACCAAACAGTAAACGACCTGCATTGGAAAGTGTTTGCATGGGCCAAGTGGCTCAGTGTTTGAGTAATCCAACCAACCAAGGACTTAAAAGTTTCAAAAATGTTTCAAGTAACAGAAAATTGTTAATTAGCCTATTGTGCTAGGCCAAATGGTGGACGAATTGCATTGGAAAGTGTTTGCTAACCAATATTGAGGTCCTGCCCAGGTTCAAAACTCAGTTAACCCACCTCATGAAAGGGAAAGCGGCTCAGTGTTAGAGCAATCCAATCAGCCAGGGACTTTAAAGTTTTAGAAATGTTTCAAGTAATAGAGAATAGTTAATTATACAGTGATATGTGGTTTAACAGTAAGTTTCACTGGGTGAAACTAACGAGACCATGGTTCAAATCCCATTGAGTATATGGACTCACTAGGTGAAACTAACGAGACCGCGATTCAAATCCCATTGAGTATATGACCTACTATGATATCGCCTCAAGGAGTAGACTCCCCATTTCCTATAGTCTCCGCTCTTGCTAAATCATAATATCTGGTATATTTGGCTTATATCTCGCTTGTAGGTTGCTGGATATACTCTTAGTGTTATAAGGCAGCCACAAAGGTTGATCCTGGACCTCCCCCAGATTAGTCCAAGGAAGAAATTTTTTGCTGAGCAATATTGAGGCCCCACCCAGGTTTGAAACTCAGTTAACACACCTAGCGTGTCTGTGGGTAGTTGCATGATGCATTAGGTTCAGGAGTATAAGGTCAGTCCCTCAGACATGACTTGGGCCTCCTCAGAGACAGGCAGTAAGTTTAGGAATTCTCCTAATACCCAAAAAATAAAAAATAAAAAAGGAAAAAGAAAGAAATTCTTCTAATACTAAAAAAAGAAGAAGAAGAAGAAGAAGAAGAAGAAATAAATAGAAAGAAAAATGACAGTAGTTAATTATCGATTCTCGTGATTAAAAAATAAAAATGAAAAGAAAACAGACAATAGTTAATTAGTAGTTTCCAACTTTTCACTAGCATGTCCTAACATTTTTTGATGTAAATGCAGAAAGACTTTGACTTCAGGATGACTCAGGGTTTGCTTTGTCAAAGTTTACTTGCATGCCAAAAACTATTCTAATGTCAACCTTCATGGATAAAACATGACCATAAAGAGATAAAATCTGATAAAACTTCAACAAAAAGCATGGATGAAGTTCACACTCTACAACAAGACTGACGTGGGAAGAAACATCTAAAGTAAACTTTTTAAGGTTCCATCTTTCCACTCCTTAATGATAGGTTTAATAAAATAATCAGTTCTTAATGAAGGTGCGACCTCCCCGTTAAGTTATAATCTTCTGTTCCCACATTTTAAGAGTAAAAGATAACATCTCAAGGCAATGGGGTTGTTATAAGTGAAATTGTAAGTAGATAGATTGTGATGTTCAGAATTTCTAAGTGACTGGTGTGGACTTCTTAATCCATGGGTGGTTATTAAGCATGGAGTTAAGCTTGAACCCTGGGGTTTTCTAGTTCATAATTAAGATAAAATCTATTCAATGGTTAGAAATTGAAAATTCAAAAGTTGCGTGAAGAGAAACACAGAAGAAGCACCTGGTTAATAGTCTTGGAGAAGAAAGTGTACCCACAACAGAATGAGCATCGACTCATGCTCAATTTCCAAAGGCCAAAATTATAACCAATATGTATGGTAGAAGTTGGGAGAACCTGATAAGACTGACCATCCTAGGAAAAAAATGGTTTAGGAGGCACCTTGGAGAAGCCAATTGAAGAACCAGTAGGAGAATAGGATGTGGCTAAATTGAGACAATTTACACACCTTCAATTCCAGACAACATCAAGCATTGGTAAGTTTTTGAAGGTGATGCAGAAATAGTTGGGTTCCTCGACAACACAAAAGAATTTGAAATGTATGAGATTGACATGAGGGAAGATGATTCAATAGAAGAACGACCAACCAACAAAATCCCTTCAAGTATGATTCCTTTGGAAGTAAGCTTCAATAGAGACAACATGTTTACAGGTAGAATTGAGACAATAAAACCAAATGAGTATGAAGATACCAATGTAGGGATAGAGACAAATCCAATCATGAGCAAGCTTCAACAGAGACAATGCGTTTACAGGTAGAATTGAGACAATACAAACAAATGAGTATGAAGATACCAATGTAGGGATAGAGACTTCGAAAGAGAATGAGAAGATTGGGTCTTTGATCAAAATATACAAGGACGTTAAAAGACATGACAAGAAATTAGAAAGGGTTGCAATTTTTATTTGGCAAAGTAAAATTCATTTGAAGATTCATTCCAAATGTAGCAAAGATCACAAAACCCCTTAAAGAGTTGATAAAGAAAGATGCAGTTTTTATATGGGATGATACAAGCCATACATCATTCCATAATGTCAAAGATGTTATAGTCAATTCTCCAGTTTTGGTGAGCCCTAACTTTGAAAAATATTTTCTTGTTCTTTCTTTTGCTTCTAATTATACTATTGCAGGAGTTTTGCTTCAAAAGAATGAATAGGGAAATAAACTACCAATTGCGTTTGTGAGTAAAATGCTAAGGGATGCAAAATTGAACTATGCCATCATGGAGAAGCAAGCCTATGCTTTGGTAAAATCACTAAAGAATTTTAGAACCTACATTGGGTTTTCAAATATTATAGCATTTGTTCCTCATCCAATAGTGAAGGATATCTTGTCACAACATGTTTGCTTGGGATCAAGGGGTAAGTGGGTTGCTAAGATTCGAGAATATGATTTAGAGATAAGACCCACAAAAAACAATAAGGGTCAGAGATTAAAAAAGCTTTTGACCAAGGGCAATGAAGAAGCTCTTGGAATCAACTTGGTTAAAAGATTCAAGATACTGCTTCATAGAGCAAGTTTTGGGATGGATAAATCACAATGGTTTTGTTTTGGATCTGTTAGCCTGAATGAAGAAACAAGCTTGACCAATGAGATCCATCTAGTTTTGATAGAGAACATCACATAACAAAGAAAATTGTACATAAAATCTTTATATATAATATTTAAAAATCAAAACTACATCTTTCTCTATCATAATTAAATTATATATAAAATATTTTATACTTTTGTAATTAACATATATAAAAATTAAATATTCAAAACATCCTCTTTAACATAAATATATAAAAAACAATCTCAAAATTTGTTTTTCTCTCTTGGTTTTTTGTTTTTTAAACTAATAAAAAAAAAAATTTACGATTTTCTTTCGTGGTTCTCTTAGCTTTTTAGCTTTATCTTTTTAAACTATTAAAAAAAATGGAAATTAGAAAATTTCTAAAACAAAAATAGTTTCCATTTCAAATATTGGCAATCAGTTTCCATTTCGTCCTAGTTTCCAGCTTGTTTCTAAGCTTGCAATGAGTTTCCATTTCCATTAAAAATCGGTTTCATAAGTTATAAACCATAAACCATGAATTTCGGGTTGCATACGGTGAAACGAATCGTATTTTTAACGAATTATTCGATATTCGGATCGAACTAACGAATTTTCGTACTTTTTTTGCCGATTCGGGTGAATTTGGTGACTATGGTTAGATGTTGAGAACATCTAAGTGCCCGGATGTGAAATGTCCCAAAACATATTGAAGAGGATAGAGGTTTGGTTTTCAATTTTGTTAACCAAAGAATGTTTCAAGAGTCAAACGTAGAACGCAGAGAGCAAACAAGTGTCCTAGTTTTCGAATGATATCGTAAATTCCTGAAGGTAAGCCGATTGTGTAGTTTCGAATGCGAAGCAGTCTGGAAATGTGGAATCGGATATGCTACAATCTTTTATAGATTTCAAATACAAAGACTGTCCAAGGGTTGTCGTCTGTTAAACTATGCTAGTCAAGCATTAGTTGAGCACCAGAAAGTGCCTGATTCCATTCATCACAACCATTTGTCAAATATCGAGATCAGTGGTAAATTATGTTATGATGGATTCAATGGTGTATTGGGCACCTCACAGATGATGATTTTGTTGCATTTTTCAATCGAGCAAAGTGTCGATCGATCAAATGACAAAGGAGAACATATGAGCATCAAATTTTTTTCATAGGTGTCTTTGCTAATGATTGAGGAGGTTTCTAAAAGTTGTTTGTAGGGTTTTAAATGCCAAACACTACAAGAGGAAAATAGCCAGCGTTCAACAGAAAATCGAACACCACAAAAAGGGAGATTCACAAAGAAGTATTGCGAAGATCAAATAGTGTTTTGTATCTCATCTTTCGACCCTTCACCATTATGTTTTAGAAGATGGTCATTTAAGGCAGGAGTAGCAGAGATTTAAATATGAGGATAAAGAATTCAACTGACCCTGAGAATAACCATTATTTCTAGGGAAGTCCAAAATATTGTGAAGCTGCAAAGTGCAACTGGTGTTGAATAACAAGACATGTAACATCAGGAAAAAATGATAATGCTAGAAGTAATTTAAAAAATTTGTTGATGCAGAAACAAATGAAGTGTTACACGAGCTGGGTATAAAGGTTCTCATGAGCTATATTGGTATCTTAGTATGACCAACTCTGTCCATCAAATTGATGCAAAGAAAGAGCATTGTCAATACATGTGCTCAGGTCTCAATTAACAGATCAGAGCTAAGCGCTCTTTTCAGCTTGAGGGGTTCCTTTAGCCGGTAAAATCAAAATCACTAATCCAAAATCGCAAAGAAGAAGAATACCTGGAAGAAGGTCGTCTGGCAGGTTGTTTCCATCACTGGTCTCTGTTAGCAGAGTCGTGGACCCAGGGATGTCTACGATAAGTGGGGATATTTACCATCTCCAGGATCACAGCTGTGAACCTCCCCACGTTTTACCTCCACACCCCCAAAATTCCTTTTTATCTTTAGAATTCGTTGCAGCAGGTGATATTTCAGTGCAAGATTTGTAGAATTAGTTGCAATACCATCCAGTATTTTCAGCGGGTCACTTGGAAACTGGTCATTCCATCCGCTTCTACAATCAAACGCCGGGCCTCTGGACTCCGAGTAATTGAAATGGATTGGAACGCAGGTGGCTTCTTCCGTTGTGTATGCTTCATTTTGCAGCCAATGCTTTCTATCAAACGTTGAAATCCAAGAGGTGGCTCTCGGATTGGAAGTGAGTGGGCAACCATTTATCTTTGTTTTTCTTGTAGCTGGCTTTGGCGAGGGTTCGATTTCATTGCCCGCAGGTTTCAAAGAGTGGATTTGGGACAGAGGGTTGGTATTGAAGGGGTGGGAACCGCAGAAGGAGATTACAGTATCATGGATTTAATGCGAGATTGATAGTTCATGAATTGAAGGTGGGTGTGGAGGTTGCAAGATGGAGCGATGGAGGAGTGGGCAGGGAGGATTTTTGCAGACCTGTGAGGGAAGTAATGACACCGGAATGTGGAAATGAAGTTATGGAGAGAGCGTCGCTCAATCTAAAAGAAACAGACAAAAGAAACAACTCCTGCTCAATCTAAAAGAAGGTAAAAAATTCACCATAATATAACACACCTCTTCAAACTTTTCTAAAAAGCCAGCTACCCAACAATTTTCATTCTCAACCCATTCACTGTGATGCATGCCAACGGTCTTGGAAACAGTATGTAACAATCTAGCTACCCAACGATCTTCATTCTCAACCCATTCACTATGATGCATGCCAGCGGTCTTGGCAACAATATGTAACAAGTCAACGACCCAACAATCTACATTCTCAACCCATTCGCCGTGATGCATGCCAACGGTCTTGGAAATAGTATGTAACTGCAAAAACAGGTAATGAAAATATATAAATCTCAAAAAAACAAATACTTTGACTAAATAGTAAATACATAATCATCTAAAAGAAAAATGGCATAGCTAACCTTTTTCCCATTTGCTCTTATGGTTGTTCCTTTACCTTTTGACGCAGTTTTTTTATTCCCACGTTAACCATCAATTTCTTTTCCTGAAAATAAAAGACATCCGAAACTCAACTAAAAAATGCTCTTGCTAAAAAACGAGTCCCGCTCAATCTAAAAAAAACGAACAATCTTTGTCAATTTTATCTTTTCCCGCTAAAAAACGACTCCCGCTCAATCTAAAAGAAACGGATAAACAACCCTTGACCTTTCCCTTCACCCGCATCTAACCCAATCATGATTATTTTTAAAATCGTAGTTCGAACCCGAACCAACCCCATTAGCACAACTGCTATCATTAAGATAAAAAACCCAACATGAAAGCACGGTGATAAAATTGAAAACGGAGTGGTTTACATAGTTAGTTTTATGGATAAAATAATTGATTTCCTACTCATTGGAATCATAGGGCTAGAAATCATGATTAAAATGAAGGAATATGCTGTGAAATTATGTGGGATAAAATTTAACTAAGAGAAATAAGGGGATAATAATATATGATGTGTAGTAATTACTCAACTCACTATTTATATATTTAAAATATCAAGATGACACATTTTTACGAGTAAAATTATGAAACACCATAAAACAATTCAGAATAGAATTTATTGCCAAAACATTTAAGAATTAGAATAAAGTCTTTAAGTGATCACAATAAAAACAATACACATTAGAGATATATACATGGATCATATATATCAAGTTAAAGTGACCGCTAAAGCAACATCTTCCTACACCTAGTATCCTAGATGGCCAAGGCAAGGTGTCATCAAACCAATTATATAGTCATTCGTATATCTCAGTTGGAAAATGATTAATGTCACAAGAATCACAAGGGTTGATATGTCAATCAAAATTTAAAATTATCCTCTAAAATCGCATATAAAAAGTGGGGTAATAGGTCCTATGACATCCAACCTGTGATTTGCAATGGAAATCCTCAATAGTCTCTTTGGAGAAATAATGTCCCATTAAGGGGTTCAATAAGAGGTATGAGGCCCCATAAATTTGATAGTTGAAGAAGTTTGAATATTGGATTGTCAATGTTGCCCCTGAGTAGGCGAGGAAACATGGAAGGAGGTGACCCCCTTGGAAAAGTTCAAAAGGGGAAGGCCACATAATGTCTTATATAAAGATCTAAATCCAAGGAACTCCCTCATAAAAATAGTTAGACATGTATTGAAAGAAAGTAGATAACGACCATCTAAATCTTGATAAAAGAAAATAGAACATCTTTTGAATCCCATAATAAATGGAGCATCTACAAATGAGGTGATCCTCTAACTCAATGTTGTGTATATGGCAAAGCTAGAAGATGTCATTGAGAAGAGGAATATCATGATGTCATTAGTTTCGACTAGACACTAATGTAAACCCACTTTGAAACCACCAAGGGGGAATTGAAAAGCAACATCTAGTGCTCTTGTGTGTATGAGGGTTAAAAAATAAGGCCCCCTCTTATTTGCATGAAGTGTTCCTAGTACAAATCCATCTTAGAGTCAAGGCCATCAAAAGATGAAGTCCAAGTACTAAATTTATTATTTATATATAACCTCTTTAACAACTTGACACAAACATATAATGATGTCATTTACATTGGAGGTGTATATCATTTGAAGCGTGTTACAACTTTAATCACTCCCCCATAAAAAGGTGTCATGCTCCCTTATGATGATGCATCAACCCTAATGGAGAACACTCTCATGATGTAAAAGGAATTTAAACATGATGTAACTTTAATAGTGCCCTACATTCACCCCTTGGCTCACCACTCATGGAAAATGTGAGGCTATTTCAAGAATTGACGTGGATAATATCATTGTAATTTCTCGTATGTATAGTATTTTACATTGACACAATTACATTTTTTTAGCAAACAAAATATTTGTATCAAGGGTTAGCTCCTTGTTCATTAGGGTTGAAGAGGTTGTGTCATTATGAGTGATCTATTCATTTCCAACTCCTTATGTGTGAGAGCTTTACAAGCTCCATGTCAACATGAAGTGTAGATATTGTGAGAAATTCTTATTGAGGTTTTGCAAATTATCCAGTTGTTCTACATTTGGTATATATGTTAATAAGGGCATTACCCACAAACATACACCCTCGAGAACAATACCTAGTTCTCTAAAAATCAAATGGTACAAATATTATTAGTTAGAGGTGAAGCATTCTCCTAAGAGGTTATTTTGTTGGTTTGATGTGTTGTTTTTTGCCTTGGATACTAAGTGGTTAAGGGCTTCAAGATTCAAGATTTAAGGTCCAAGGCCTTGGGGGGAAAGGTATTTAGGGGTTAAGGGCTTAACAATTAAGGGATTTAGGTGTTATGGGTTAAGAGGTTAGGTTTTAAGGTGTTTAGGGGTTATGGATTAAGGTTTAAGGGTCACGAGTTAAGAGAATAAGGGGTTAGTGCTGAGGGGGTTCATGGATTATAGGTTAGGATGGCTTAAGGTTTAATGCATCAAGGGGTTGATGGATTATGCGTATGAGTGTAGGGGTTAAAAGATTATGGCTTCGGGGTTAAGGAATAAGGAATTTAGTGGTTATGGGTTAATGGCTTATTGGTTGTGATAATGGGGCCCCTGATACCCTTATCACCACTATCGGGGGTTCTCCTTTAAATTTATATTGTTACCTTCCCTCTAGCCCCCCTAACCCCTATGACATTAGGTCTTAATCCCCCTTCTCATTCTCTAATGTGTGGATTATAGATCTTAGTAAACCATGCTTGGAAATCCCACTTCTACCCATCCATGCTACATGTGTGTCCCCTTGTTCTATTCAATACACCACAAAATACTCCTCCCACTTCCTTTTTGGGCATATCATTCAACTTATCCTAACATTATGGATGAAATTGGTGTTTATGTTGTAAAGTGAACAGAGAAAAAAGTTACTTGTGTTTTCTATTGAGAAGATGTAGAAATTGATTTTCATGATTGGAATGTGTATGCATCAATCTACATTTGCTTGTTTTTCGAGCTTAGACATGATTAATAATTTGGTCATACTCCATCCTATCGATGGAGTCTAGTATCACAAAGTTATCAATGGGCAGTTTGAGAGATTCTTTTGAAAGTTTGTGTGTTGTGGTATTTATCTCCTTGAGAATGTGTCTAAAAGATAGCTAGTCCAAAGAGTTGGAGGAATCTATGATATCCTGTAGGATGGGATGTAGGTAGATGTTTTCTATCATGAATTATTGACCCAATTGATCATGATTTTTTAATCCC
This sequence comes from Pinus albicaulis, assembly GCA_034641835.2. NCBI lineage: Eukaryota > Viridiplantae > Streptophyta > Pinopsida > Pinales > Pinaceae > Pinus > Pinus albicaulis. The sequence continues at coordinate 1,107,194,830 of CM076574.1, forward strand.
CCATGATCTATAGGGATTTGACTCTTTTGATGGATGCAATTTCCACAAGGGTACAAAGAGATATGGAGTCAACTTAGTTGTTGGAACCTTAACTTTGGGTATATCTTACTTTCTCACTATAAGACCCGGAGAGGAAGAGTACCACACCCACTTTGCAGCTAGGTGGGATAAATTGTGCAACACCATCAAATAAGTCACAGGGGCATCCAAGAGGGAGTGGAGGAATTACCATAATCCATTATTTTTGTGGTTTAGGATGAATCTTGTCTTCCAAACACTTTTTTAATCATGTTAGATATAAGAGTTTTGTGATCCATAATGTAGATAGAATTATTTCGGATTAACCACATTATTAGATGTGATTAATCCGAAAGACTTATATATACTTTTTTAATCAATTCAATTGTGATCTTTGTTAGAATTTCTCGTGAAAAAAATGTGTTGTTGTTCCAATCCCACCAGATATTGCTGATTAGAATGCATGGGAAACTTTTATAATAATCATCCAAGATGTTGAGTAACTAAGTTCTATAATTTTCTTCCAAGCTTAGATAGGACCACGAGGCTATCATATTCAATTTTGCAAGGGTGGTGGTGATGACCTGCATTGTGTTGGGACAAGAGATTTAAACAAGTGTGAAGAAACATCATCATATGACTTGCTTAAAGCATAGATGTTGGGGTGATTCGTAAAATATCATGGATATTTGTGATGATGCATCAACCCTAATGGAGAAAAATCTCGTGATGTAAAAGGAATTTAAGCATGATGTAACTTTAATAGTTCCCTACATTCACCCCTTGGCTCACCACTCATGGAAATTGTGAGGCTATTTCAAGCATTGACGTGGATAATATCATTTTATTTTCTCTTATGTATAGTATTTTACATTGACATAATTGCGTTTTTTTAGCAAAAAAAAAGTTGTATCAAGGGTTAGATCCTTGTTCATTAGCGTTGAAGAGGTTGTGTCATTATGAGTGATCTATTCATTGCCAACTCCTTATGCATGAGAGCACTACAAGCTCCATGTCAACATGAAGTGTAGATATTGTGAGCAATTATTATTGGGGTTTTGCAAATTATCCAGTTGTTCTACATTTGGTATACATGTTAATAAGGGCATTACCCACAAACACACACAATCGAGACCAATACCTAGTTCTCTTAAAATAAAATGGTACCAATATTATTAGTTAGAGGTGAATGATTCTCCTAAGAGGTTATTTTGTTGGTTTGATGTGTTGTTTTTTTGCCTTGGATACTAAGTGGTTAAGGGCTTCAAGAGTTAAGAATTAAGGGCCAAGGGCTTGGGGGGGAAGCGATTTAGTTGTTAAGGGCTTAATAATTAAGGGATTTAGGTGTTATGGGTTAATAGGTTAGGTTTTAAGGTGTTTAGGGGTTATGGATTAAGGTTTAAGGGTCACGAGTTAAGAGAATAAGGGGTTAGTGCTTAGGGGGTTCATGGATTCTAGGTTAGGAGTTAATGGATTAAGGTTTAATGCATTAAGGGGTTGATGGATTATGAGTTATGAGTGTAGGGGTTAAGAGATTATGCCTTCGGGGTTAAGGGATAGGGAATTTAGTGGTTATGGGTTAATGGCACATTGGTTGTGATAATGGGGCCTCTAATACCCTTATCACCACTATGAGGGGTTCCCCTTTCAATTTTTCTTGTTACCTTCCCTATAGCCCCCCTATCCCCCATGACATTAGGTATTAATCCCCCTTCTCATTCTATAATGTGTGGATTATAGATCTTAGTAAACCATGCTTGGACATCCCATTTCTACCCATCCATGCTACATGTGTGTCCCCTAGTCTTGTTCAATACACCAAGAAATACTCCTCCCATTTCCTTTTTGGTCATATCATTCAAAATATCCTAACATTATGGGTGAATTTGGTGTTTGTGTTGTAAAGTGAACAGAGAAAACAATTACTTGCTTTTTCTGTTGAGAAGATGTATAAATTGATTGTCATGATTGGAATGTGCATGCATCAATTTACATTGGCTTATTTTTCGAGCTTAGACATCAATAATCATTTGGTAATACTCCATCCTATCGATGGGGTTTGGTATCACAAAGGTATTGATGGGCAGTTTGAGAGATTCTTCTGAAATCTTGTGTGTTGTGGTATTTAGCTCCTTGAGAATGTGTCTGAAAGATAGCTAGTGCAAAGAGTTGGGGGAATCTATGATATCCTGTAGGATGGGATGTAGGTAGATGTTTTATATCATGAATTATTGACCCAATTGATCATGATTTTTAAATCCCCCATGATCTATAGGGTTTGAATCTTTTGATGGATGCAATTTCCAGAAGGGTAAAAAGAGCAATGGAATCATCTTAGTTGTTGGAGCCTTAAATTTGGGTATATCTTACTTTCTTGCTATAATACTGGGAGAGGAAGAGTACCACACCCACTTTGCAGCTAGGTGGGATAACTTATGCAACACCAACAAAGAAGTCACAGGGGCATCCAAGAGGGAGTGAAGGAATTACCAAAATCACTTATTTTTGTGGTTTAGGATGAATCTTGTCTTCCAAACACTATTTTTTATCAATTCAGTTGTGATCTTTGTTAGAATTTCTCATGAAAAGAATGTGTTTTTGTTCCAATCCCACCAGATATTGCTGATTAGAATGCATGGGAAACCTTTATAATAATCTTCCATGATGTTGAGTAACTAAGTTTTGAAATTTTCTTCCAAGCTTAGATAGGACCATGAGGCTATTATGTTTAATTTTGCAAGGGTGGTGGCGATGACCTACAATGTGTTGGGAAAAGAGATAAATAAGTGAAGAAATATCATCATATGACTTTCCTAAAGCATAGATGTTGGGCTGATTCGTAAACTATCATGGATATTTCTTGTGAACAAAGTGTGTTGTTGTTCCAATCCCACCAGATATTTTTAATTATAATGCACGGGAAACCTTTTTAATATTCTTCCATGATGTTTTGTAACTAATTTTTGAAATTTTATTCCAAGATTAGATAGGACCATGAGCCTAACATGTTCAATTTTTTAACGGTGGTGGTGATGACCTGCACTGTGTTTTGATAAGAGATAAATAAGTGTGAAGAAATATCATCATATGACTCACATAAAAGATAGATGTTGGGGTGATTCATCAACTATCATGGATATTTCTCATGAAAAAATGTGTTGTATTCCAATCCCACCAGATATTGCTGATTACAATGCATGTGAAACCTTTTTAATAATCTTCCATGATGTTGTGTAACTAAGTTTTGAAATTTTGTTCTAAGCTTAGATAGGACCTGTTATCACCCTAGTAATTTCTTAAGTTGTGGGATTTTAGTTTTCAGTCAAAGAAGACTAGGGGTAACCACAAACCTAATTGGAACAATAGGATCTAGCACTCCTATAGTTCAGAGAGGGCTCTCTCTTTAAGATTTATCTTTGTTTTTATTTATGTTTTAGGCTAGTTATGATAGAACAATTTGGTTTTGTTGTAAGATGTTTGTTGGGTAAAAATCACTTAGGATTAAACTAGAGAGAGATCTACTTTTCCCTTGGGCTATGGAGTCTAAATCTAGATAGCAGTACTAGAAGGAGGGCCAAACGGGTGCAAATGTATTCAGGGCAAGGTAGATAACCCTCAGAGTTTTGGGGAAAAGGTTTAATTATGAAATGGTATAGTCATGATAAAGGGAAATGAAGGATCCTTTGATCCGGACAATGGGAGAAGGAGGCAGGGGTCAAACAGGAGTAGGAGCAATGAAGAATTCCTAACGCTGGAAATCAACAGAAAACATTTAAATAGTAACTTATTTAAAATAGGGAGCAATAATCTAATCCTGAAGTAATATTCCTAGTTACTCATTAAGACAGATCAAACACATAATGGATTGCATGGAACTCAGAAGTGAAACAATGACAAGAAGAAATGTACTTTACTCTTTAACTTATCGCAAGAATCCTAAATTATGATGCCCAATTAGCTTTGTCCAGTCTGCTACTTCGAAATCAACACATGTAAGCGTCCAATGTATCAACAAAATGTCTATAGTAATCTTATTAGTTTTATTCCACACTTAACACTTCTAATACAGAAGTATTTATACAAAATATTGTTTACAAATATCCTAGAGAGATGTAGGAATATCTTTAGGAAATACAAAATATCATTACAAATAAGAAAGACGACTGCTCAACAAATTAGCAAGTTGTCCTCTTATCCAAAATATATAGAACAACTCTATCTAATCAGGGGTATGTTTATAACATCACTTCCCTTGAAAGCTTTCTCTTGAAAGCACATAAATTCGAATTCTTGTTAGTTAAGCACATTTTTGTGGTGGAATGAAGTTTATCAGATATCTATTTATACTTTGTAGAGGTTTGACTTTGTTTGTCCTTTGAGTGTTGGTGAGGTTTCTTTGTATTTTTTGCATCATAGTCTAAAGTCTTTTGATCTGATTGTTTAATATGAAAGCTTTATTCTTATTGGAAATATATTTGAAATACCTGCATGATCAAGAAACTGTTATGGTTAATTAAATTACTAATTAGGTACTACAGAAAGAGGATGATGCTCAGAGGGCTTGCCTAGGTGACTTTGGGAGCAACCCGGAGGTGGTCAGACAAAGCTCTTCTAAGTTACAAATCTGAAGAGAAAAAACTGGTGATGTATATGTGGTTTCTCAACCTGGGCTGTATAGAAAATATTGGCAGATAGTGTTTACCTTTCCGTGTCTTCACGAAAGTAGGTTGTCTGGTCACAGAATAAGATCACTACATGTAGGTGATGGTTTTGTAGCAAGTTCTCAGCCTTATATTCAGAATGGCTAACAAAGAGGATCAAGTTTGAATACAGGATATAATTTGATGAATTTGGAGATTTAGAGTTAAAGAAAAAATTGTGGTGATGTTTGGATGGGTGCTAATTTGTAGGGTTTTCCATTTTTATAATTTTCTTTTTTGTTCTTTCTACCATGCTACTTAGTTTCTTTCTTGTTGCCCTAGCATTTTAAATTTTTCAATGTCTATCTCTCTATTGTTTCTTTCCCCATTTAAAATGGCATCCTTATTTGGTAGGTGTTTTCTTCAATATAGTGTGAATATTTTTCCATCACACAACTTCTGTGAGGTTTGTCTACACAAATAGCTTGTAAGGCCCATTCATCAAGGTATTTGATGAAATGAAATGATTATCGATGATCACCAACTAATGGTACCTGCAGAGATTTACTCTAACAATTCTATAGTTTTCCTGTGCCAACAATTATAAAACATTTTAACCTCATGAACTAGCATCCTCTGTTCTCTTAGCTGATGCTATAAGCACTTATTGCTATTTTCAAAGCTTTTACTCTCTAGTCCCATTGAGCTATTTCAGCTATTTGTGGACATTATCTATTTTCATTTAATTTCTTCAATTTTTCTAACTGTTATGCGTTACCTTTGGCCAATGCCTTCTTTCTTACCTATGCTTTTTCTGCTTAAGAATTCCAGCCAGCCAAAGTAGCAGGGGCAATAGGAGCCACACAGTCCAGCCAGAGCCCAGTAGGGGCAGCGCAAAGGCAACAGGAGCCATGTAGGGCTGACGCAGGCCAAGTCAGGGAAGTGCAGGGGCAGTGTAAGCCCTTCAAGTGTGACACAGGCCCTTACTGATCAGTGCAGGGGCAGTGTAAGCCCTTCAAGTGTGACAGAGGTCCTTATTGAGCAGTGCAGAGGCCGACGCAAGCTATTCAGATTGACGTAGAGGGATTCGGAGCAGCATATTACTGTCGTTTTTATTTCTCTATTAGGTGAACCAGTTTTGGTACCCAAGATTGTTGTACTTAGAAACTGCATAATAATGAAAACCCTCTAGAGCTAGTTGCACCAATTTTCTCGCATTGGGTTTTTTCCTGGGAAACTTGTCCAGAAAATCCATGCGTCACTTTTTCTATAAGCATGTTATTCGGTATTTGATTTGTATGTGTAGGTTGCTAGTTGTATTTACTATTTACTTTGCTAATTTATTGAATAGTTTAGAAATTAACTTGTAACTTAATTCAAGTAGGAGAAGTAAATCAAGATACTGCAGTATGGTTTCTTAGATTAAGAAGTTTTCATAATCCCTAGGTCTAGCCCCATTAGGTCACCTAGGGCAACAATTTCCCAGGAATCTAGCTAGAGGAAAACTTCTATCTCCTAGAGGCAGCTGCGTTTCTGGGTGTCCTCACTCTCCTTAGAACTTGGGCCAATTTTGATGGTGGAATCTTTGGATAAATCAAGCCCTAGCTCTAGGATCAAGTTTTTCCTAGGTGTTTCCAAGGATAGAACCTAGTAGGATCAATTTGACCTATCGAATTAAAAACTCTTGTCTAATCCTTTCCCATCACCTTTTCCAGGATAGGAACATCATTGGTTGCTAAATTCCACCCCCGAACCTGGGATGGGTCCACTTGGCCCCGTGTGGTCCCATTTGGTGTCAAAGGCCTTTCATCAAGGAAAATTGGGGAATCCAAGTTCCCAAACGATTTTATGGATTGAGAACTTCCTTCGTAAGTATTATTCTTCTCCCTCAACCCTTCAATCCCCCTCCTCTCTCCCTAGAATATAAATTCCATTGCTTAAAAGGAAATCAAGTCCCACTCTTTATTTTATCTTAGGGAAAGGGTTTTGAGGGTCACTTCCCACCTATTCATTGACCTATACTCTACAAGTGACTTCCTAAACTATCGATACTCCACCCATCGGTGAAAGTCCATGAACAGAAAGGAGCCTTAGTTGTGGTGAAAATGGGCTAAGCCTCCATTGTTTCCCTTATCCTAACAGTTGCCCTCTTAGGAACCCCTTTTAGGTCCACTACTAATTTGAGTGGTAACAATTTTTTCACAATTCCATTTGTGAATAACTCTTTGGTATGCCCAATTTTTCCATACTACATCTCCAAGATGAGAAGTCCAGGGTTATGGAGGTTGCCCTTCTTATCAATGAATTAATCCTATATAATATAGTGAACTAGGGCTAGTTGGTTGGCCCACTTGACTGTTACTTTATTCCTTCAAATTCTGCACATCCTTAGGCCCTATACACCTACCCTTATACCAATTTTGTTGTCCTTCACCAGAACAAGAGTCAGGGCTCTTCTTTGACAGTAACCTAACAACCCTCCAACTATACTTGGACTACCATCAATCTACCCAACCACAATCAATACTTTTTACTGATCTAGGGCCCACAATATTGTCTTCATCTAGGGCTCTTCAAATCTACCACCTAACAATGGTTTGAGTCCTCTCAAGATCACTGTTCTTGTGTATCGACAATTTGATCTTTGTTTTCCAATCTATGAACAAATATGAACTACTCCTCTTATCATAGTTCTAACAATCTATAGATGACTGAACTAAGGTCAAAAATCAACCACTAATAGTCCATTTACTAATTTTTTATAGGTTTCTTCAGATATTTGTCTAAAACTTTATGGAAAGTCCACCAAAATCAACTCCTATGCATGTCAATCCATTCTTCATATGGCACATTTCTTCTGCATGCTCAATTTTCTTCTCAGGTTCCACCCTCCTTTGGATATGTTGTATCCACACATACTGAATCTGCAAACCATCTTCCAGATCTGCGGTATCTATTGCAGAAATAAACCTCGCTCTAAGGGTCACAACCCATCTTCTTCTACACAAATTTTTCACTATCTTAAGGGCATACCTTATGAACTAAACATGCTAGGAAATTGTCCTAACTAGGGAATTATACCTATGTACTTCTAATTGTTGTAGAACAAACCCTATCCACACATAGAAAAAACACGACTCTTGCCTCCATAAGAGACTTGACCTAGCTCATATGGATCCATATATTCTGGGAATTTCTTTGACTGAATCTTTACATGAACTTAAAATCTCAATGTCCACCCTCAAACTAGGGTTAACTCAGTTAATATTACGCCTGCGTCGACTTCTGTTATGGCTCTAAATTACAGTGCAAGCCCTCCTCCGTTTATGTTGGTCTTTATCACAGACCTTGCAGCCTACTAACCACCACAAGGCAAGATGGTATCAACCCTCTCTTCTATTTCATCTATAAAATCTAACCAACGGGATTCAATCTGATCTTGTAATGTACTAAAACAAGACACTGAATCCTTCCTACAATTTGTGGAAAAAAAACATGATCGCACAATCACATATAAGTAAGAGAAACAAGTTATCAATCACACAACACAAGATGTATCTAGGGAAGCAACTTCTCAAAACCCTCTATCTCTATTTTGTATTAAGTCAAGGAATCATGAAACAATACAATGCTTAATCTCTCTTGAGATTCTCCAACACTCTGCCAATTGTCTCCCGCTGATCTAGGAAAATTTAGTTTAGTACTTAGCCAATTCTCAGCCTTCCTTTAGCCTGCCTTGCTCATGCAATTCCTATGGAATTATCTCCATATTAATTAGGAAAATCAACCTTCCTTGATTTTACAATCCATCATGGCATCCCAATGAATTTATAATTGCACATGGGAAATTTTCTATAAATAAAACTGGTAGTTATGTTCCTCTGAATTGTGTTACAGTAAGGATCAAGGGTATTTTTATTATTTAAAATAAGATAAAACCCTAAACAACCAAAACCATAACCCGAGGAGATGTAACACCAAGATTTTATGGGCCCCGTTGGGGTTAGTTGGGCAGCCAACTTCCCGGGGTCGTAACTTGGTCATATGATCTTCGTTTGACACACATGATACCTCATTAGAAATATCTCTCCGAGGAAAACAACTAATAATGTTATTTCATTAAAAATTCCAAACATTTCATGCCCAAAAAAAGTCGTTTGGGGCCTCAAAATGATTCTGGAAGTTCAGGACCCGAAAAACTGCAAAAATAGTAAATTGTGCTATAATTAAGGAAACTGAAAACTTGAAAGAGGAAATGGCGAGAGCCCAAGTGGAATAGGTGGGTGGCCACCAATATCCACCTCGATCACCTTAAATTGAATTTCTTGAGCTAACTCAATCAACATGACTTAGTTAACTGACACAAGTTGTTATGAGACGAAATTACAATTTATTGTCCAACTTATTTAAGGGAAAAATAAATTAGACGCCTCACATTCCTCACTCTTGGTACATCAAAATTCCTTACTAGTGTGGGTGCATTTTTTTTTTGTCCTTTCTAGTTGCCAATTTCACTATTTCTTGTTGCAAATTTCAACACTCTGTAATATTCCCAATTAGCCTTGCTAATTGGAATATTTCATTTTTGTTTAATTTTGCCGCTTTAGCTAGAAATAATAAATAAAGTGAGAAATAAGAGGGGTCACCTCACTTTAGTCACCTCACTTTATAAAACAAAGTGTTTTTCCTAGTTGATTGACGTTATAACTTAGAGAGGGGGCCTTGGGGGTTCACATGAGTATGAGGGGAGGCCTCACGCTGACCCAAGGTTAACTGCGCAGGCCAAGGAAAGTGAAGGACGCAGTCAAGGTTTTGGAGGGAGTTTAGCACTATAAAAGGTGGGGTTCTCACCTCATTTTGGGCATTGATGATTTGATATTGATATTGAGAGCTAGACTTCTGTCTACTTCAGCACGCCGGTTGTTTAGTCGGTCTGCAGCACTGTTTAGTGCAACCGAGTGTCTCCGTGCGGAGATCTCACCCTTAGCCTCGGGGGACTTCGAGTGCCTGCCCTGGTAAGGTTATTTCCTGAGCATCATCCTTCAGTTTCAGTGGTAACTTGCAGTGGTTTCTGGTGGAGATTTGGCAGAGGAGATACCCCCTTCTTGAGGCTGCGCAGATCCAGGGAGATAGGACGCAGATTCAGAGGGATAGGACGCAGATCTGGATAGGGAGGACTCAGATCCAGCAGATCTAGGCAGAGAGGACTCAGATCCAGCAGATCCAGGCAGAGAGGACGCAGATCTGGGCAGAGAGGACGCAGATCCAGCAGATCCAGGTAGAAGGGACTCAGATCTGGATAGGGAGGACGCAGATCCAGTAGATCCAGCCCTGGAGGACGCAGATCTAGAGAGATAGGACGCAGATCTGGATAGGGAGGACGCAGATCCAGTCAGGGAGGACGCAGATCTGATGAGCAGGGTCGATGAGCAGGTCACTGGTGGGTTTGCGTCTGTCAGCGTTTCCACTCTCGAGGAGTTTGGTTATCTCATCTGGAGGATTTGGTGTTGGGGATCCACCTCTTCTTGCCAGCCGCTTCATTTATTGCCAAATATTACCAGAGACAGCGTTTTCACTGGTGAGGGTTTGATTGGTGGTGGAGCATCAGCTTCACATTTTCTGGGGTTTGTCTGGAGGATTGAGACCATAAGTCTTTCCGCCACTACAGTTCCTCAAATTTGTAGCAAACAGCTTTCCATCCAGATTCTTCAGCCAGCTAGGACGCTGTCCCTATTTGCAGCCATTATTTGTTCTGAGAGGGTCTCCACTTGCCTAGGGCAAGGATAGGTGCACTCATTCCGATTATCTTGTACTCCTCTATATGTATTCTCAGATTAATAAAATGGCTTAGTGTTCTGGCATTCTATGTGTACTTGTTCCATGATCTGGTTCCAGCATTTTATTTTGTATATCTGTCTAGCATATTTATGTGTATTACTGGTTATTTCCCTTTGGGGATATTACAGTGGTATCAGAGCATAGATCTGGCTCAGCCTGTGGTGCTAGCAGTCTATGACGCTCGGGGATAACCCCTACATCTATCAGAAGGGACGCAGGGAAGCTGATAGTGGGTGGAAGTTTCCCTTCGGGGGGAGTGATTCTGATCAGGAGCCACCTGAGACAGATTCAGAGGCAGAGCAGCCTGAGAAGGGCCCAGAACAGCATAATCCAATGGCAGGTGATGATGTGAGGTTTAGAGAGATCCTCCATCACATGCAGGAGATGTCACAGAGACTCGTGGCCATGGAGATCAGTCAGAAAGAACTCCCTAGAGTTCTTCAGATCGGTGAGGGATCTGGTATGTCTCGCCACGTACCAGTGCACGATGCTATTCCCATTGTGACGACTCAGGTACCCGCACGATCCACTATGCCCACATTCTTGCCGGAAGACACAGGGACAGGAGTACGGGGAGGTGCACAGAGGGATAATCCAGCACCCACGCGACCTACCATGCCTACCTTCCTGGTAGAGGACGAGGGGTCGACAGCACCGAGAGAGTTGAGTCCAACTCGATGGGCGGCCGCTTTTGCAGAGTGGCAGGCCTTCGGACAGGCATTCATGGATTCTCTCACCTTCGAGCGCTATCTCCATATTCAGTATGGCGTCAAACCCCGTGATCAGCACCAGCACAGGGGGCACGGACACCACCGTGATGACCACCGCGCGGTTAGTAGATTCCATTTGCCTACGTTTGATGGTTCATCAAACAACTCGGCAAAGTCCTGGGTAGAGAAGCTGGACATCTATTTCCAGCTTAACCAGATGTCGGAGACAGAGGCCATTAAGGTGGCTACATTGCATTTAGAGGGTGAGGCTCAGGACTGGTGGTTTCATGGGATGGCGACACTCGGGCATTCCATAGTGACGACATATGCCGAGTTTACCAGGAGGGTGGTAGAGCGCTTTGACAGGAGGGATCCGGAGCAGCATTTTGTTGAGCTGACCAAGCTCAAACAGACTGGGAGTGCAGAGGCATACATTTCAGATTTCTTGAGGGTTTCAGTGATGGTACCAGACTTATCGGCAGCCCGGATGGTTTATATGTTTGTGGAGGGGCTGACAGAGCCACTTCGTGGCCTAGTCCGGTCGAACAAACCGGCTACACTACAGGATGCTATCAGTAGGACTCGAGACTTATAGGATGTCTTGCCCAGGACTCGGCCACCTTATCCCCAGAGACAGGCTTTCCAGCCTAAGGGTAAGGACACGAGGGCTCCGCCTCCGAAGGCGAATCCGGGACGAGGGCAGATTGATGATGAGGCCAGGAGAGAGCTGAGGCGGAAGCGATTGTGCTTCACTTGCCAGGAGCCATGGGCACCGGGACACAAATGTGCGGCAGGGAAGGCACATTTCATAGAGGTCTTCTCCGAGAGCAGCGGAGAAGAGGATGAAGGGGATGATGAGGAGGTAGGAGGTTGTTATGCAGCACAGAGTACCTTACCACCTCCACCACCCGCGACAGGTGGTGCATCATTTGCACCTACTGGGGGAGCTTTAGCCGCATTGCGAGGAGTCCCCAAGTATTTGACTCTGCGCGTACGGGGGACAATGCGCGGACAGCGGGTTTCAGTCTTAGTCGATAGTGGGGCCACCCACAACTTCATTGATGCCCAGATGGTTGAGCGGAGAGGCATACAGACAGAGGGCTTTGATGGGTTTTCTGTTTTGGTACCAGGAGATCAGACCATGGCATGTGCTCGATATGTACCAGAATTATCAGTGACGATGGGCAATTATACATTGACAGATCACTTCTTTGTGGTGGACATTCCGGACACCAACGTGATATTGGGAGTTCAGTGGCTTATTACTCTAGGGAAGGTCACGACGGATTGGAAGGCCCTAGAGATGGAGTGGGATGATCCCAAGATGGGGAAGCATGAGAAGATACGAGGGCAGAACACATACCCACCCCAGACAGTGTGGGCACACAGCATGGAGGCGACTTTCCGCAAGGGAGATATAGAGTGGGCAGTAGAGTTGCGGGCTTAAGAGGCAGTGGATACAGGGCGGACAGTGCACCCTGATCTACAGTCTATTCTCGACCGATATGCAGTAGTTTTTGGGGATATTCCACCCGGGCAGCCACCGGACCAGGGGTTTGAGCACACGATCGAGCTGGAGCAGGGGATACAGGCCGTGATTACCACACCATATAGGCATCCTAAGGCCTATCGGGACGAGATAGAGCGAGCCATTCAGGAGTTGCTGGCCCTTGGTCACATTCGGCCCAGCACTAGTCCTTTTGCTTCTTCAGTAGTGCTGGTGAAGAAGAAGGACGACACATTACGCATGTGCATTGACTACAGGGCTCTGAATAAGAAGACCCTGAAGAACAGGTACCCCATTCCCAGGATCGACGAGCTGATGGATGAGTTGAGAGGAGCACGGTTCTTCTCAAAGATTGATTTGAGATCCGGGTACCATCAGATACGTGTGAGGGAACAGGACATTCCCAAGACCGCTTTCAGGTTTCATTATGGGCACTTTGAGTTTCTGGTCATGCCATTTGGGTTGACCAATGCACCTGCTACTTTCCAGTCTTGTATGAATCACATTTTCAGGGATCATCTGAGAAAGTTTGTGCTGGTTTTCTTTGATGACATCCTTATATACAGCAGGACTTGGGAGGAGCATCTCCAGCATATTGAGACAATCTTGCACATTTTGGAGGAGTAGCAGTTCTATGCCAAGCTCTCCAAGTGTGAGTTTGGGTTGACAGAGATGCTGTATCTGGGACACATTATAGGAGTGGACGGGGTGAGAGTCCACGAGGAGAAAATCAGGGCTATCAGGGACTGGCCAGAGCCACGGAATGTGACGGAGCTTCGGGGGGTTATTGGTATCTGCACCTACTACAGGAAGTTCGTCAAGGGCTTCTCTCAGCTTGCTGCACCCCTCACGGATCTGACGAGGAAGGGGGCATTCAGTTGGTCGGACACAGCATAGCGAGCTTTTGACAAGCTCAAGGAGGTGATGAGCAGTTGTCCCGTATTAGCATTGCCAGATTTTACGCAGCCCTTTGTCCTAGAGTGCGATGCATCAGGAGAGGGGATTGGTGCAGTTTTGATGCAGGACGGTCATCCGATTGCTTTCGAGAGCCGGAAGCTCCTTCCACACGAGAGGCTATATCCCATATACGACAAGGAGATGTTGGCCATCATGCATGCATTGGCCAAATTCCGGCAGTACCTGGTGGGTGGCAGATTCAGGGTGAGGACAGATCATAACAGCCTGAGGTACTTCCTGGAGCAGAAGCAGTTGCAGGAGAGACAGCAGAAGTGGATCAGCAAGATCCAGGCCTACGACTTTGACATAGAGTATGTCAAGGGGAAGAATAACGTGGTAGCTGATGCCCTTTCTCGTAGACCAGCCACGTTATCACTCATGAGCTTGGACGCTGACTGGAAGGCTCGACTATTGGTTGAGTACTCCAAAGATAGATTTGCATGCGAGGTTCTGGATGGGCAGATAACAGATAGCAGGTACAGGGTGGTCGATGAGGTCATCTATTAGAGGGACAAGATATTCTTGACTGAGGGATCTCAGCTCAAGAAGAAGATACTCCAGGCTTCACACGATTCACCATTGGCGGGCCATCAGGGGTTCACCAAGACATACAGGGCCATTCGGGAGAGATTTGCATGGAAGGGCCTCAAGGAGGACGTACTCCAGCATGTCAGGGAGTGCGAGGTTTGCCAGCGAAACAAGGGAGAGATGAGTCATCCAGCAGGGTTGTTGCAGCCTCTTCCCATTCCGGAGGGAAAGTGGGAGAGCATATCGATGGACTTCATCACAGGGTTGCCCACAGTGCAGGGCAAGGATTGCATCTTCGTGGTAGTTGACCGGCTGACGAAGTATGCTCACTTTTTCGCTATTTCAGCACACCACACGGCGGCACAGGTGGCGGAGTTATTCTTCAGGGAGGTTTTCAGATTGCATGGTCTACCCAAGACCATTGTCAGCGACAGGGACAGCCGTTTTATGGGCGGATTCTGGCAGGAGCTCTTCCGACTAGTAGGGACAGAATTGACACCGAGCACTAGTTATCATCCCCAGACGGACGGGCAGACGGAGATAGTTAACAAGTGGCTGGAGGGCTACTTGCGTAACTACGTCAGTGGGCAGCAGCGAGCATGGCTGAAATGGCTACATTTGGGCGAGTACTGCTACAACACAACGCACCATATGTCCATCGGTATGACACCTTTCTATGCTCTGTATGGATATCATTCCTTATCTTTTGTGGACATGATATTTGGTATTAGCAGGGCTCCGCGAGCCAAGTTATGGATCTAAGAGAGCCAAGACATCCTCCGAGCTCTCAAGGACAACATAGCCACAGCACAGAATCAGCAGAAGTTGTATGCTGATAAGGGTCGGGTGGAGAGACACTTTGAGGTAGGGGACTTGGTCTACCTACGGCTACAGCGATACCGACAGTCTTCGCTCAAGCAGAAGGGGGCGGAGAAGCTAAAGCCTCGTTTTTATGGACCATACAGGGTGATACGCAGGATCGGGCAGGTTGCGTATGAGTTGGAGCTGCCCCAAGGCAGCCGGATTCATAACATCTTTCATGTATCATGCCTGAAAAGGCACTGGGCCAGCATGTGACAGTCACCGAGGAGCTACCGGCTACAGATGATGAGGGGAATCTGGTGTTACAGCCGGAGGCTATTATCGACACTAGGGAGAGGCAACTGCGGAGCAGGAAGATCAGAGAATTCTTGGTGAGATGGAAGAATTTGCCGGATGAGGATGCCACTTGGGAGAATGAGAGGATCTTACAACATCCATCACTTCAGTTGCTTGAGGACAAGCAACGTTTTGCCGGGGGAGACTGTAATATTCCCAATTAGCCTTGCTAATTGGAATATTTCATTTTTGTTTAATTTTTCCGCTTTAGCTAGAAATAATAAATAAAGTGAGAAATAAGAGGGGTCACCTCACTTTAGTCACCTCACTTTATAAAATAAAGTGTTTTTCCTAGTTGATTGACGTTATAACTTAGAGAGGGGGCCTTGGGGGTCCACATGAGTATGAGGGGAGGCCTCACACTGACCCAAGGTTAACTGCGCAGGCCAAGGAGAGTGAAGGACGCAGTCAAGGTTTTGGAGGGAGTTTAGCACTATAAAAGGTGGGGTTCTCACCTCATTTTGGCATGTTTGATTTGATATTGATATTGAGAGATAGACTTCTGTCTACTTCAGCACGCCGGTTGTTTAGTCGGTCTGCAGCATTGTTTAGTGCAACCGAGTGTCTCCGTGCGGAGATCTCACCCTTAGCCTCGGGGGACTTCGAGTGCCTGCCTTGGTAAGGTTATTTTCTGAGCAACATCCTTCAGTTTCAGTGGTAACTTGCAGTAGTTTCTGGTGGAGATTTGGCAGAGGAGATACCCCCTTCTTGAGGCTGCGCAGATCCAGGGAGATAGGACGCAGATCCAGAGGGATAGGACGCAGATCTGGATAGGGAGGACTCAGATCCAGCAGATCCAGGCAGAGAGGACGCAGATCTGGGCAGAGAGGACTCAGATCCAGCAGATCCAGGCAGAGAGAACGCAGATCTGGGCAGAGAGGACGCGGATCCAGCAGATCCAGGTAGAAGGGACTCAGATCTGGATAGGGAGGACGCAGATCCAGTAGATCCAGCTCTGGAGGACACAGATCTAGAGAGATAGGACGCAGATCTGGATAGGGAGGACGCAGATCCAGTCAGGGAGGACGTAGATCTGATGAGCAGGGTCATTGTGTGGGGTTTTGGCAACGTTTTTCAGTGTTTCCAGCCCTGAGGAGTTTGGTTATCTCATCTGGAGGATTTGTGGTTAGATCCACCCCTTCTTGCCAGCGTTTCATTTGGCTTCTGTGCTGTCACTAGCAGAGATAGCGTTTTCATTGGTGAGGGTTTGATTGGTGGTGGAGCATCAGCTTCACATTTTCTGGGTTTGTCTGGAGGATTGAGATCAACCATCTTTCCAGTTTTCAGCTCATAGTTCCAGTGCATTGTAGTAGCAGTTTTCCATAGCAGTTTCTTCAGCCAGCTAGGACGCTGTCCTTATTGCAGCCATTACTTGTTCTGAGAGGGTCTCCACTTGCCTAGGGCAAGGATAGGTGCACTCATTCTGATTATCTTGTACTCCTATATATGTATTCTCAGATTAATAAAATGGCTTAGCGTTCTGGCATTCTATGTGTACTTGTTTCATGTTCTGGTTCCGGCAACTTGTTTTATATATCTGTCTGGCATATTTCTGTGTATTACTGGTTATTTCCCTTTGGGGATATTACACACTCCCTCTCAACAAGAAAGGAATTCAATCTATCCCCATCCGGTATCTTTGGAATGTTCTGCATGCTACACTTCTCTAACGTTTTTTGCACCTGCAAATCTTGAAACTAAATAGCCTCCAAACAACTGAATTAGTATAATGCATCTGTCATCAGAGTATTCTGACTGCTGCTAGTTACTGCACTTGTCTAATACTGGATACTTTGCACTGCTGCTGACATCTGCATCCATGCCCTTTGAACTGTTGCTAACTCTGATTTGTGCTCCAGTATTTGACATATGTCACTCTGATTTCTGTCTTGCTGACATATGACTACATCAATCTAACTGATCCTTCGTACTACTGTTGTACTGTGGGCCCCTCATAGCCAGGTTTGATCCATGAGACACACCATCTCAATGGACCTTGCCCAGATTTCTTATCTTGGGATTATGTCTACACATCACCCCACCTTACACCTCGAGGTATGGCTGCTCCATCTTCCCATATCGCTAGAAATTTCCCCCTCATGGAGGTCTCTGCTTGAGTGGATGCTTCCACTCGGTCTCCTCTCTGCTTCTCCAATTGTGGCAGCTAGTTCACAACCTTCTGAGACTACTTCTCATGAGGATGCATGTTGAGAGGTAATTTATGCTCCCTCTAAACCGCCAAGTCTCTAACTTTTAATTTTCTCCTCAAAGCTTTGCATGCATCTGGTACCTCAAGTGCATATAGTTTCTTGATTCATGCATAGTGTAATTGTCTCGACGTTACAAAAAGTTTCTGAAAAAGAGTTGATTTTAAATCGATGATATCTCCCTCATCCAAGCCCCAATTCGACTGATTGTTTTTTTCCATTTTCGTAGATTTTTGCAAGGAATCCAAATATTCTATTTGTTTTTGAAAATTTTACACCAAAATCTTCATATATTCCCTACAAACTCGCCACCCAAAAAATTCCTTCTTTGATACCATGTAGAAAATCTAACCAACGAGATTCAATATGATCTTATAATCTATTAAAACAAGATACTGAATCCTTCCTACAATTTGCGGAAAAAAAACATGATCACACAATCACATATAAGTAAGACAAATAAATCATCAATCGCATAACAACATGATGTATTTTGGGAAAGAAACTGCTCAAAACCCCTCTATCTCTATTGTGTATTAAGTCAAGGAATCATGAAAACATACAATGCTTAATCTCTCATGAGATTCTCCAGCACTCTATTAATTGTCTCCTGTTGATCTAGGCAAACTCGGTCTAGTAGTTAGCCAATTCTCATCCTTACTTCAGCCTGCCTTGCTCATGCAATTCCTAGGGAATTAACTCCTTATCAATTAGGAAAATCAGTCTTCCTTTATTGCGTAATCCATCATGGCATCCCAATGACTTTATAATTGCACATGGGAAATTTTCTTTGAATACAAATGATAGTTATGTTCCCTTTAACCTCTGTCTCAATTGGGTATTCCTCGAAACTGACATGCATGGAACTATCAATATTGAATTATCAGTTATCTGTTTGATCACTCATTGTGAATTAAATCTAATTTAATTCACTGGACCTCTCACTAGCTCATCACTTAGTTAGAACTAGTTAAACTTATTTTGACTAATTTAATTGAGTTAATTACACTTGCACCCCACTAATGCATCAACTTCAACTGGACCCCAAAAATATTATAATCCCTCTATGTGCCTCATCTTAGACCCTCAACTCAAATTTATTGAGCTAACTCAGTCATCATGACTTAATTAACTGACACAAGTTGTTATGAGATGAAATTACAATTTATTTAAGCGAAAAATAATTTAGATGCCCCACATTCCTCACCCCTGGTGCATCAAAATTCCTCACCAGTGTGGGTGCATTTTTTTTTTTGTCCTTTCTGGTTTCCAATCTCACTATTTCTTGTTGCAAATTTCAACATTTCAGAATTTGATGTGGCCTTCACACAAAGACACCATTGAAATCACATGCCCAGATTCTCATGAGAAACCTCTCTTAAGCTCGATCTACCAAAAGAGAAGCAACAATATGCCATCCTAATTCCTAGCGCAAACCGACCGTTAAGGTATGCAACATTCTTCTGAACCCTCACATGATGATCTTGCTCTTGGAGGATGATCATGACCTCCCTTTAGCAACCCTTACTCTTCCCTCGTACTCGACCTACTTTAGGAATACATCTCTCTTCACCCCCTTGATGTTCCAGATAGTGGGAATACATGTCAAACATGCTAAGATGTGCCAAGTGAAAAGGCATGCCAAGATGTGCAAGGGTGTGCCAATGTGTGTCAGGGACTGTCAAGTCAACAAAATGGAGAAACAAGTTACTACAAGGAAATGAAGACACAAGAGGGTTAATAAGTCATTAATTTACATTTTCCAAGAGGGGCATGCTAGGCACACCAACACTAGGCGGCAAAAGGTGCCAAGTGCAAAGTCTTACTGCATTCTAAGTCCCAAGTATTCCTTTGTTTCTTCTCATCTATTTTAAAACAATTGATCATGACAAATAAATTTAATATTAAACCATGCCAAATCATACCAAGGCATCTCAATGTATTCCATACATGCTAAGACTTTCCAAGTGCCAACACATGCCAAGCACCAATATGTGTCAGGGACTAATGTTATGCATGTTATGAAGTGGAAGGGAATGTTGAAGAGTGATAAGGTGTGGTAGAGAGTGATAATGCATGTTGATGAGTGTTAAGGAGTACTAGGAAAAAACATTAAGGGAGCACTAGGTAAAAATTCATGGAAGGTAATGAATATGAGGAACATGTATTGCCAGAGACTAGTGTTAATGAGTGTTAGTTGTCATGCCAAGGAGGGAGTGACAAGGTATGCTAAGCATTGGTAAGGCATGCTAGGGAATATCAAGGTATGTCAAGAATTCCCAAAGTGTGCTTGGGCGTAACAGGGTGTGCTAATTATATCATGTGCCAATTAATAGTGCTAAGATATGCCAATACATGCTAGGTGCTAATGATGTGGTGTAGGGTGTCGAGATATGTCAATATCTGTCAAGGCAACAAAAGGAAGAACCAATAAGAGGGTTAATAAGTCAGGACTTTATCTTTTTGAAAAGGGGCATGCTATGCACACTAATAATAGGTCCCAATACATGCCAAGTGGCATTGTGTGCCACGTGCTAATGTATGTCAATGCATTCAACCAAGGTGTTCCAGGGCATGCTAGGGACTATATGCAACATGCCAACACATGCTAGGAGAGTTCCATGTTGTGCTAGCACATGCCACCATGTGCTTGGGCATTAGTGTCATCACAAGATGTTATAGGTACAAAGATATTCCAAGACATATGGGGTGCTAAGAAATGTTAGTGTGTGCCAAAGCATTAATTTAAGGTGTGCCCAGATTGTTGAGGATTGTTAGGTCTTTCTCATTAATAGAATTGTCAGAGCTTGATTATATATTGAATAATATATTTCCTACACACAATAGTGGAACTTTATCTACAGGGAATTTTCTAGATAATAAACTTAATAGATATGAATCATGTGTTGACTCATAGGAAATCTCTATTCGACTAGTCATTACCTAAGGGAAATGATGCACACTAATTACTTCTTAAAAAATTGACTGACCCTAACCACTATGGCCTTGGACATATTATAAAAAATAATCCACAATAATGGTATTAAATCATTATCTTTTGACAAAAAATATATTAACAGGCACATAACGTCATCAAAAACTCATTGGAATGATCAATGATGATGAACATTTTTTGACCGTCACCAAAAGTAAGAAAAAGAGTATTGGTGAGGGTCATTAAAAGTTCGTCACTAGAAGTGTCACCAAAGAGAGAATTAGTGATGGGCCTTTAATGAACCTCACCAAAAGTGTCATTGAAAATGTCTTTGGTGACAGACCATAAAGGACCATCACTATATACACTTACAGTGACGGTTTTTTAATGATCAATGATGACAGACATTTTTTGACCATCACTAAAAGTGAAAAAAATAGCATTGGTGAGGGTCATTAAAAGTCCATCACTAGAAGTGTCACCAAAGAGAGAATTAGTGATGGGCCTTTAACAACCCTCACCAAAAGTGTCATTGAAAATGTCTTTGGTGATGGACCATAAAGGACCATCACTATATACAGTTACA
Source organism: Pinus albicaulis (assembly GCA_034641835.2). Lineage (NCBI taxonomy): Eukaryota > Viridiplantae > Streptophyta > Pinopsida > Pinales > Pinaceae > Pinus > Pinus albicaulis. Next base: position 1,107,215,914 of record CM076574.1, read on the forward strand.
GTGACGGTTTTTTAAGGACCGTCACCATATGTGACATTGGTGACGGACCTTAAATGTCCGTCACAAGCATGACCCTCACCAATGTGATTTTTTCTTGTAGTGCCAGTTTGAAAAACACCCAGGGAAGTTCCGACAGCACTGTCCTGGTCCCTACACAGTTAAGGAAATCATGGATGGTGGAGCTGTTAGGCTAGCTACCCTACGCGGCAATATGCTACCAGGATATGTCAATGGTAGTCGACTCAAATCATATCAGATCAAATGACTATATGGTCAGAGTAGTTTTATAGGGAAAGATATGCCCACCAAAGAAGATGAGTATGACTAGGGTACGCGCAGGAAGCAACCACAAATTTGGAAGCCCGGAGGGGTGCGCAGGAGGCGCAGGTGTATGCTCAAAGTGCAGCAGGTGCACTGGGAGCGCAGGGGTGTGCTGGGTGCACAGGAGGTCCGAAAAATAGCCATTGGAACAGTAAAATCTGGTAAAAATCTAAAGTTACCGTTGAAAGGAGTGGGCGGCGGACATTTAATGAAGAAATTTTTGGAGATTTTTTACCGTTTTCTTGATCGTAAGTTCCAAGTAGCGTTTACCCTACTGTTGGGTGCTTGCCGAAGCTATAAAAAAGGTGGGATAGGTCAGAAAAGGGTTTCGTATCGCTTGAATAGCTCGTACATGGCATATTTGTCCTGGACAAATTTGTGTTGTAAGAATTTATGTGCCTATGGCGTCTCTTTCATGTCTCAGCAACCTGCTCCCTCTGATAGTAGAAATCCCGAGTTTTTATTTCACACTAGGATGACGGCTATGAATCCTGCTGAATCCTTAGAACCAGTAATCTTGGAAGAATAGGGCACTGAGGAAGTGGTGGAGATTGAGTCTGAGGCTGAAGAAGTTTTCTCCACCCCAGTAAAAAATAAGGGGAAGGAAAAAGCACTGGGCTTAAAAAAGCCCTCGAAACCCACAAAATGGGCTGGAGGGAAGCCTCGTACTTCCTCGCGAAATGTAAAATCCCCACGTGTGAAGCCCTAGGTGCGGGTAGAGTAGGAAGAGGTTCAGGCAGCAAAGCCCATCAATTGGCTACCTCCTTTCGTTCGGCCGCGCAGGACCTCAACATGCATGCCAAAGAACCTTGATGGTCTGATCACCTACTTGCAGATGTTGCTAACCCTGGGCGGGGTCCCCATCATTGGAAAACCCTTTGGCAAGCTTGATGAGGTGAAGTTCGACAATCATCACTTGTCCAACTATGAGGCCTTTCCCCAGCTAGCACCTGAGTTTTACCTAGAACAGATACTGGAATATGACGGGGTTCAAGTCATCCATATGCACTATGTGCGTGGGTTGGATGGTTCTAGGCTATTGAACCTGGTAAGGATGCCACATTTTGGCCACTACAATGTTACAGATCGCTTGGTGCGCCAGCTGCTTGCCTTGGTCCATGACGGTAGCTTGTAGATCTGGGACTGCATCCCTATTGATGCTGCGCTAATTCACCAAATTACTGGCCTCCCCATGGAAGGGACTTACCCGATGCTGCGGGTGGGCAAGAAGTATGAGCAGAAGATCGCTGACAGCATGCACGAGACTTACCATGTACTATGAAATACTCGAGGGTTCATGATCAGTACCATTAATGACCCAAGAACGCAGATGGGTACAAAGTTGCTAGCATGCAAGATAATGTGCATATGTCATTCAGTTGGTAGGATAGTGCGAAAAAGGAGTTTGCTTCAATTGGGCCCAGTGAGCTGCGCTGGTTATAGCTGCCACGAATGTGATCACAGGAAAAATTTCTTAGGACACCCAATTATTGGACACAATGATGCAGCTATGGACCAAGGTACAGTGTGATACTCTCCTACGGGAAACTAATCAAACATTGCGCCAGAAGGAAGAGGAGTTCGATCAATTGGAGGCTACCTTGACTACGTTGGTCCCTACCCAGTGCTTGGTCCGACTGCGCACCAGCCAGGCCCTTAGAGACGACATGGAGGCCCTTCGACAACGAAATCAGACGCTAAGTGATCACCTCAAGCCATGGGCAGACGAGGCCCTCAAGCTATCCCACTATGTTGATGTTGCAGTGAAACAACTGAACCAGAGATTGGAGAGCGCCGCAGCTGCTATAGAAGGCCCAACTTCACAGAAGTTGCTAGAGATAGCTCATACTACTGTTGCGCAAAGCGAAGGAGTGCTACCACCTTTGATCGATGCAGTCAAGTAGCTTCAGGAAAATATGGAGGACCCACGACTGCCATGACTTGGGACGAGTCACAAAATTGTGTTGGGGGACTGTTGGAACAAGGTCCCCTAAAATCTGTGAATTTTGTATATTGTGGTCTTAATTAGTCTAATGCAGGGGCTTTGGGGTGGGTCAAAGCCCCTAATGCATTGAAACGGGTCAAGGGTAGACCAAGAGTCCACAAACCACGGTTTGTGGACCATTGGATGCATAGGCTAAACTGGTATAAATAGATGAACCTTTTTTAGTCTTAGGTAGGAAAGAATAGAGATAAATGATAGTTGCGAATTGTTAGATTTGTTTAGGTTTCTAGGGTAAGGACTCCTGCTGGCTGTGCATGCAGAGATCCTCAGTCCTGCTGTGTGCGGACCCTGCTGGCTGTGTGCGCAGGCTGTGTTGGATTGTATTGGGTTTTGGATGTTAATATATGTGAATCTTATTAGAGTATCTCTGCGTTATCTGAGTTAATGTATTACTGTTGATATGAAATGTTGGACCTGTTACACTTACTTTTGATTATCTATTATTGCCGTGGATTTTTCTTTTTTATAATATGAAGTATTCCTATGATCTATTGTTTATGTGCTTATGATATTACATGTGATATTTCTAATGTGAAGCCGTTGATTAAGATCTATGACTGATAGTAGCTTTGTTAACTGTGGACTATACTGATTAGCGAACTCGCAAATAAATCTATTTTGTGTAAACCGGTTAGGCTACAAACTTAGATCTTCTTGATTTACCTACCCTCTCAGGGTGCAGAAACCTAGTTCCAACACCCTCCCAAGCCTGCGCAAGTAGGTCACTACAGAAAGGGCCAGTAGTATAGGGGTTTGTTAGCAAACCTTAACCTCTGAACCTGGGTCAAGACCCCGTGAGCCATCAGTCCTTCCTCATAAATTTCTGGCAATATTTTTTGGACTGGAAGTTTGTCACCTATAACCTTATTTAAGCATGAAACATGGAAAACTGGGTGCACTCGGGAAGATGCAGGAAGCTCCAATTTGTATGCCATAGTACCAATTTTTTGCAACACCTTGTAAGGACCATAGTACTTTGGCAATAATTTATTATAATTCTTAGCTTGATTGAGGGACATTTTTTTGTATGGCTGTAGCCGTAAAAATACCCGGTCACCTACATCAAAAATTCTTTTGTTTCGATGTTTATCTGCCCGTTGTTTCATTCCATTCTGTGCTAAATTTGGATTATCCTTTAAGATTTGGAGTGTTATGGTCCTATAATAATAGGATTCATAATTTTGAATTGACTTTGATTAGCCTTGTAATATGTACATACTTTTCTTTCTGCAAATTGTTTTCCCATATTAGAAAATTAAAAAATGTAAAGAGGGTAAACAGTCCTAAAAGAAAAATCAAAAGAATTAAAAGAAAAAATATCAAAAAGAATATAAAAATGGACCCCAAACAAAAAAAGATAAAAATAAAACATGAAAGTGATGCAAATCCAAATGGCACTACTATTTACTTTACTGCAAAATAAAGATTTTGTGTAGCTTGTCAAAAATGCCACAATCCATGAAGGTCAAACTGCTTAATCTTGACCTTTCATGCTTTAAATTTCATATTGTTAGATAGAGAATAAAGATCTAGCCAAATAGTTTAATCTTGGCATATCAGTAGTTAGGTATAGAATAATAAGGAGCTCAACAATTTAATTTGAGCCCTTGGAAGAAATAAGGATAGAATTAGTTACGTTGTTGTTTTAAAATAAAATGAATAAGGGTTTGCAAGTTCAAATGCACCCATGAAAATGAAGTAAAAATGTTAGGGTAGTAGATGGGTATGTAGAAGCATTTTTTACAAAATCGATAATAAAAAAATTGGTTATTTCATCTACTAACTTCGTTACAAAATCATTTCCCTTGTAAAAAATACCCCTTCCCCTTCATTTTCCCTTTTTCCCATTATCACTCATTTTTCCTTGCAAATGCTCCTTTTCCTAAGTTAAAACACATTTTTTTCTTTGGAAAAGTAAAAAAAATACTTTTACTGATTCCCCTTTATTTAAAAATACCCAAAAAACCCAAGAATACTTTAACCACAAGTCTAAAATAGTTAAAATCTATATGTCGGGACCCACAATGAAGAAATCTACCCCCAGCATCATTTTTTACACTATACTTAGTGTATTTTGACATTCCACAATTACATTACATTATTAACATTTAACCTAATGTATTAAATCCCTGTATTAACCTTTACCCCATATTAATATAATTCCTTTATATATCATTCCCCACCCATTATTTTTATTTAAACTATGGTTTAATATTCCCACATGTTAATTATCCCGAACCCACTTATTTACCCCTGCCTACACATATGTTATACTTACCTTAACCTTATTGGTTATATCATTCAATCGACCAATACATATAACCTACCGCATAGTCTAAACCTCGTGCTTCATGCTGTCAAATCCCAATACATTCATCACATTGTACTAGGGGTTAGATCTTCACCCGCCAGATCCAATCGCCATTAAAGCCTATCACACATCCGATAGTGTGATACTTAACACACCCCAAACCTTGTGAAAAGCGCAGTTTTCGGAGCTCTGCTCCAGGCTACATGGCCGATTCTTATTGGATTGCATCGCCACAAACATTACCACTAACCACTTCTGGAGCCTGCAAAAACCACTGAGTAGTTTTCTCCCTGGTGCGCAAACCACTTGTTCATTTGAAAGGACCGCTCATTAATGTAAACACTGTTTGGTTTAAATTTCATACATGCTACCCTTTGTTAGCCTTTTTTACCTTTCTATTACATTTTTCATTGAAGAAGCACTGTTGGCCAGTTTTTTCGCTACCAGATCATGTTGCTGATCTCATTTTAAGCCCAATTCACCAGAATTCAAGACCTTTGATGATACAGAACATTTCAAAACTGAATTGAAGCTTATAAAGACTAGTAAAACCTCAGAAAGATTTCTACTGCCTCAGAAACCCTCCTGCAAAGCAAAACTTCGGTTTTCCCAAGTATTCTTCAAAAGAAAAGGCCTATTCCTTGATCTAAAGAAGTAATACAACTAATTGAATCATTTAGAAGCCCTTTTGTTAATCCAAAGAAAACCATGTTACTTCCTAAATCTTTTTCTACAAACCCTAAGCAATCCTTTCACAGATTTTAAGGCCTTAGACCATTATAAATCACAGAGATTGAATAATTGAATAAATTTAAGCCTCTGTACCCTTGAAGAAGGCCTCCTTGCCTTCCAGTCCTTTCATATAGGCCCTAGGCATCTATTTACAGAACTTTGAAGCTCAAAAATTTCCTTTTGTTACATAAAAGAGAGTTTGATCAATTGAGCAAGTTATACCTTTGCAGACCATAGATAAGCCCTTGTTCTATCCAAATCCTCCTGTAAACTGTTATAAACTTTCAAAGGTGCTTTTACAGGCCTAAATCGGTGTTTCTAAAAGTCAAAATATTAATAAATTTATAAATCAAGCAAAGAAATGGATTCCAAAGTAGTAGTATCTGTCAATACACTACAACCTCCTCTTGTAGATGTAGAACACATTCCATTAGCTAACACAGACTTCAAGATTACTAATACAGTCACATAATTTAACCTTCTTGAGCTCCATTGTTGGAGCCAACAAAAATCCATAGATCAGGCTGATGAAGTTTTTATTTGGGAGTCAAATTTTCCAAAATATGTTGTCCCACAGACTTTCCAGTGCACATAAATAATTAGACTCTGCCAATCTTACTATATCCATGATCAGAGAGCCATAGTGAACTCTGAAAAAGAAGTTATATTTACCATTACCGCTAAGTCAATCAATCAAATGCTTCAGATACAACGTGGGTTAGATGAAGTTCCTTTGTCTATTGAAGCCCTCACTCAGTTATACTTGGATCTGGACTTCCCCAAGAGGTTCCAGATTTTCCAGACCTTCATGCCTTCTTCTGTAGAAATTCCCAAGCTAAATCCTCCATACTCTTTTGTAAAACTTTCTGAAAGGTCAAGACATATAATTTCTATGCGATCTTTTATTGTTGGATTTTTCACAAATGAGCATGCAGATGTTGCAGTACTAGGATTTTTGTCCACTTTCACACCTGGTCAGCCTCCTGCTACCATTTTTAATTTTTCCCAATACCTTGTTGACAATATTCATAATCAGTTGGTCAAAATGCCTTTTGAAGGTGTTTTCAAGTATTCCTCATTCTTATTCCATATGTTTTTATACTTTCAGTCTGAGAAATTTTCTATAAACCTTCAAAAGCTTGATGTAGAAGTAAACCCACAGTCAATCATATTTTGGACTCCTCTTATCAGAAAAGATTCATCACAGTCCACCTATACAGATTTCATAGATTCCTTCGTTCATCCCATGGTCAATTTGCTGAACATCAGCAGGAAGCCCATAATTAGTGATGAAATTAAGAAGGTCGTGCAGTTGTTTAAGCATAATAGGACATGTGATTGGTACTTGTATCAAAACCATACAGAAATAAGAGCTTATGGATCAAGTCTTATCCCTTATAAACTGCCCAAATACCTCCCAATGAGGTTATTTCCCCTTGAGTACATAAGGTAGTTTCTTAATTTAGATGCAATTAATTTCTTGGCAGCAAAGAAAAAGAAACAGTTCAAGTTGAAAAACTAGTTTGGCCCCTTAATTTGTAATAGAAAAAATGCAAGTTCTGAGGCTAAAAAATATTTGTAGGAACTCAAATTTAGTAAAATTTTTCTATGGTACTATGTTCCCCTATGAGTTATAAGTAAAATGAGAGTAAAATTCAAACTCACTCTTTATGTCCATGAGAAGAAACTAGACATTTAGAAATTCTCCAACCAGTCTGAATGGTTGGAGAACACCTTGGTAGAGGTAGAGAAGAAAAGTGCTACTAGTCAAACTTTGCAGACTTCAGCCTAAGAAGACAAGAACTCAAAGAGAAACAAAGAGGAAGGATCCTATACTTAGAGACTACAACAGAAACCAAATTTAAATTGAGATACAATAAAAAGCCAAAGTTAAATTGTTGGGGCCCTTGTTTTGAAAAACCTTGTTTTGAATGTTTTGAATTTGGAACAACGGCCAGATTTTGGGGTTGCGGAACAAGGACACACGGCAGCCGCAACCAAGTCGCAACCACATCAAACGGTGGAGCTACCAAGGTTGCGACAGAACAGGCACATAGCGGAGGAAACTAGATGCATAAGTGCAAATAAGGAGAAGATACAACGGAAAGAACGCAAGCGGAACACACAGATAATCAGAGAAAAGATAGAAGCAGTTGAAGAAGGACATAAGAAGAAATAATAGTCGCGACAGCGGGTAAATAAATAGCAGTCACCCGGATGAAGAAAAGGGGATGATTCCACAGCAGAAGAGAGAAGAGAGCAACTAAAGGAGAGAAACCGCATGCTGCAGCAGGAATCCAGAGCATGGATGAGGTCTCTGTAGTTCCTAGGGTCTATTGATGTAGAATCTCTGTTCCGCAAGGCATATGTATCAGATCTGTAAAGCCATTGCAAAGCTATGTAACTGGAGCTTGGCCAAAAGTATAATACAATTGCAGGTTGCTGTTTATTCGTGTGATTCACATGCATGTGTGTTGGTTGAGATGCATTAAAAATTTCATTTCATTTGCTTAATATCTGTATGTTCTCTGAATGATGTTGCGTACGTGATTCTATCTATGCAATCTAATCACTGATGAGAATGAGTTGCGCATCTGTTCCTTACCCCTGGTCTATTCCCCTTCTGCATGTGGTCGCGGCACACCTCGGGTGAGACTCTCTACTCTCCGAAGTAGGGTGATAATGCCGGCGTGATCCTCGACTACAGCAGATTCTTTTGTTGGCCACAATCCCTGAACCTGGGTCTTGCCCGCGAGACCTGATCACTCACCAACAAATGGTTCCGTTGCCGGGACTCGCATGATATGAGGGGATCTAGACCATGGTATCAAAGATCTTCGAAGGGGAGATACGACGATGGTAGGATAATCATTTAGACCATTTCATTGCTCAGCAAGCGGAGTTGATTAAGAAAGGGGAGGCAGCGATCAAGGAACTCGTCCTCTTCTCAGATTTAGCTGGTGATACGTATGAAATTTTCTGGTGAAAGTTCCCCACCAACATTTATAATTGGTTGCGGAGGTTACAGACGAAGGTACCTAGAGATGGCTTGCGGAAGATAAACTGCAGGTGGGCGCATGGAGATCTGGTGGCTCTGCATCAGTTGAACACCGAGTTGACCTGCGCGGTGGATTTTTGGGTGGAGACCACGGTGGAAGGATACATTGTGGAGTTTGCTGCTGAGTGCTATCAGTCCTTCTCGAAGGCCGAGGCTACCTTCCACTCCGGGCTCAGAGGGAAGCTGCTTAAGGAGATTCCGCTGTGGATTAAAGCTCTGATGGTGGATGAAGGGTTGATAGAATTCTGCAAGACAAGTATGAAAGCGTAAACCACCGGTGCTGGGGGAAGGGTTGAAGGGATCGTTGCTATGTAGAGCGTGACGCGGGGAGTGGGGAATGGATGTTGAGGCCGCAAGGACGCTGAGGGAGCGACGTGCACATCGGCGGGCGCAGATTGCCGATAGGTGGCGAAGAAGGGTGATGCAAGATTTGAAGAGACGAGAGATCGAGAGGAAGAATCGGAAGGAGGCGCCTCAGAGGGTAGGAAGTATGGACGCGGATACTCAGGGATGAGAAGGGACCATTGTGGGAGTACGATGGGTGCATGGGAGCCCAGCCAAGTGAGCACGCGAGATGGTGACTGACGAAGATGATGGAGATGTGCAACCCGAGGAAAGTTCTGATGGTGAATGGTACGTTGTGATGCAGCAGTTGTTTCAAGAGCGGACGACATTCAGTTCTCCAGCCTGCCATACTCCTCCTAATCTGTACGGCCAGGATCCCTACCTTCCCCTGGTACTTTATCAACCTTTGAGTAATATTTTTGTTAAATTACAAGCATTGAGTCAATTGCAGAGTAGTTTAGTGTCGCCGACAACACCCGTTAGTAGCAGTAACACTAGTAGTATTGCGTTCCCGAGTGGAACAGTCACGCAACCAGGACCCGGAGGATTTATCCTAGTCAACCCACCGCAAGTGAACATGGCTGGGTCTTTTACCCGATATCTCGAGTTCTCGGGCCGAGGTAATGATGATGTAGAGCAACACTGGTATTTGTGCGAAGCCATTTGGAGGGCTCGACAGATGCCGGACACAGGGAAACTAATAGAATTATAGACCACGCTCAGAGAGAGGGCTCTGCGATGGTTCATCAAGTGGTCCGAGGCCCACCCGAATCCTGTCATCATGGACGTGAAGCGAGATTTTGTCCAGGAATTTAAGCTTCCCCAGACGGACCAACAGGGTCTATCCGAGCTCTGGGAAATTAAACAGAAGGAAGGAGAAACCGCATGGGAAATAATGCAGCGATTCAAGGACGCGATTGGGAAAATCAGTTACCCGATCAACCCGAACCATCAGAGGGACTGGTTCATCAAGGCTCTGCTTCCCTTGATGCGAACCCCCCTCACCCAACAGAAGATCGACAATCTGCAGGACGCTTTGGAATAGGCCATGAAGATCGAGGCCATGGCGGGCTACCCTCAAGAATATCAGGGAGGGCCGGCCCCGCAGGATCCCTCCTTGGTGGGCTTGTAGCATCAGATAGCTAGCCTGACCGAAAAGCTCAAGGAGATACAGCCGGTCAAACCAGCTAGGCCGAACATTTGGTGCACTCACTACCTGGTCGAAGGCCATGTCGCAACTAAGTGTCCTCGGTTTCGTGGCGCGGGGGTGGGACCCTCTGTCGCGGAAATTCAAGGGGGCCACCCGCGGGGGGTGGCGCGGCGCTGAATCCACAGGGAGTATACGAGACGCAGCAGCCGTATGCGGGGTTCCCCTCCCAAATCAACCCAGCCGCCACAGAGTATTGTGAGATTTTCCGGACGGTGGGACATCCGCCTCGGATGTGCCCGATCCTACAAAAGTATTCCAACGTGCCAAACAATGTATATTGTGAGTTTTGCGCTTCCACGACTCACAACACTGAACAATTCCAGGCTCTCGACGCACTCGCGGACCGGTTGGATCGACCCTCCTACAGGGTGAATGAGGCTCCTAGAGGAAGAGGGGGTGGGGCACGCGGAGGCTGCGTTGGGGGCCGCGGGCCGGTGAAATGCTATAACTATGACTAGGAGGGCCATGTGGCTCGCGAATGTCCCCTCCCTCACCATTCGTGGTGTTCCCAGTGTTGAGTAAACACCCATGCGATAGAAGACTGTCCCGAGCTCATCAAAAAATGGGAAGAACGTGCACGACAGAGGGGCACAAACTTGGTAAACGCCGAGCCGCGGGTGGCTGTGACTCTGGCCATGCAGAACGTCGCTATTGTGATGAGGGGCGGTAAGAAAATGGGGGAGGATGCTCACGGAAAGGAGCTGGCACCAGTTGTCAGGCCAGCCTCCCTGCACCGGGTAATCAAACCAGAGGTGCAGAAGAAGTATTTTCAGGAGGCGGTTGAGGCATTTGCTCAGCTGCGCGAAGCGGAAGGCCTGGAGGCACCCCTGCCGACGCATCTTGGGCCACAACACACCCAAGGAACCCTGATGGAAGAATGGCTCCAGCTATTCCTCAAGATTGTTGACAGCGCTGCTCTGCGGCAGCAACTCAAGTGTACTTTGGAAGGGACACTGCAGGGGAGGACAGGACTGGGGGAACCGGTGGACCCAGCCCCCCAATCGGTGCAGCGCATCAAGCGAAATAAGTGACGAATGGGTAAATAGTTCCGGCTCAATACGCAGGTTGGGGGATTCCAAATCAATGACACCATGCTTGATTTGGGGTCTGACGTCAACATCCTGCCGCGCAAGACGTGGGAGGCTCTCAGAAAGCCATGGCTGGCCTACTCACCCATCCAACTCAGGATGGCGAACTAGTACTGCATTCTGCTGATTGGCCGACTCGAAGGTGTCGAGGTCGACATTGCGGGGGTAAAGACTTACACCAATTTTTAGGTCATTGATATTATGGGAGACAAGGATCCTTACCCCGCCCTATTGGGCATTGATTGGGCCTTTGAGAATTATGCTATCATCGACCTCAAAAAGGAGTTGATGATCTTTGAAGATGGGGAGGTCCGGGTCACTCAGCCTCTCGACCCATATCAAGGCCTGAGGTATACCGAAACTGTGGATAACCGGGAGGATGCTCAGATGATGGACCACCTATACAAGATGACTGCAGGGAAGCGGGAAGACTATATTAACCCGAATGTGACTGGCTCTGTCAGTTGGCGGAGTGTCCAGAGCTCAGAGCTGGGATCCGAACTCGCGTGGGAAGACTGGCAGCAGGGGGGGTACGAGACCAGCACGTGGAGATGTGCCCATGTTGGCCGCGTCAGCTGGATTGGTGCTGAGTTCAGGGAATACCCCACCCTGTCAAACATGCAAGCTGTCAATACCTTTATTACCAATATTGAGGACATTGTGCCGGAAGGGAGCAGACTACCCCTTTTGGACGTCGCATTACAGTCTACAGCAACTCGGTGGTGGAGAAATCACCGCACTACCTTGTCGCGGTGGAGTAGCATGGCAGACGCGTTGCGGGCGCTGTTCGAAGAATATGAAGGCCCTCGAAGCAGGCAGCGGTACTCTGGGACTTCCTATCCGCAGGACCACTTGCGGACTTGTGAGGAGCAGTGGTGAAGTATAGGATACCCGGAAGAGCTGTGGGTTCATCGATTTGTCCACTCTTTAGACACCATCCCCCACGCATGGTACTTGGAGGAAGAACGAAAACGAGGGACCAGTTCTTAGATAGAAGTCGAGCGCAAATTTGTGCGGTGCTTCTCTTTTGTGGGAGACACAGAGTTGGAATCTCAGGCCTTGCACGCTATCAGGGAGGTATTGTTTTTCCGCGATCCGCAGACCGACTGCTGCACGCTGCCCGCCCGTCCCAGGGTCGTGCGCGAGTTGGTTTGCCAAAGGATTGACGGCGATCCGGAGGACGATGATTTGGAGGACCTGAGGCACCTGTATTTTGAAGAGAAGGAAGGCGAGCAGAACGTTAACGAAGAGCCAGCCACCGAAGGGCTCCAGTTACGACCGCTGAAGACAAAGAAGCTAAACATCGGCACGGAGGAGAAGCCTAAGTTGGCTATAGTGGGTGATTACTGGGATGATGAGACGACCAAAGAGATTTTCAGCCTTCTCCAGGAATATGAGGATTTGTTCCCCTCGTCGGTCGCAGATCTGAAGGGCATCAAAGGCGACCTTGGCGAAATGCGCATCGTGCAGAAATCGGGTGCCAGGCCTGTGAAGCACCGGCCCTACCGGTTGAACCCGCGAGTTAAAGAGAAGCTTAAGATGGAAATCGACAAGATGCTGGCCGCGGGTCTAATAATTCCCGTGGAGGAAGCAGAGTGGGTGAGCCCTATCGTCATCCAGAATAAGAAGGACAAGGCAGAGATACGGGTTTGTGTCGATTATCGCAGTCTGAACAATGCCTGCATTCATGATCCATTTCCCACCCCTTTCAACGACGAAGTGTTGGACCATGTTGCAGGGAACGAAGCCTACTCGTTCACTGATGGCTTTTCGGGCTACCATCAAGTGTGTATCGCAGAAGAAGATAAGTCAAGACAACCTTCACCACCGAATGGGGGTCATTCTCATACCACGTCATGCCGTTTGGCTTGAAGAACGCTCCGGCCGTGTTTTCCCGGATTGTCATAGCCGCCTTCCGGGAGTACCTTCACAAGTTCCTGGAAGTCTACATGGACGAATGGACTGTCTATAGTTTATTGAAGAAACACGCTACCCTGTTTCGGGTCATGTTTGATCGGTGCCGCCAACTGCAGATTTCATTGAATTTAAAGAAATGTATTTTTTTTGTTCCGTTCAGCACGTTGCTAGGACATGTGGTATGCAAGCAAGGGGTTTGCGTCGACCCTGCCAAGGTTGCGGTGATTGTACACATGGAAGCCCCCGAGACGGTGAAACAGTTGCGGGAATTGCTCAGGCACACGGGATACTACAGGAGGTTTATCCGCAACTATGCCAAGATCACTGCTCCGTTAGAACAACTCCTGTAGAAGTCCACAGTCTTTCAGTGGACGGAGGAGTGTCAGGTAGCCTTGGACACCCTGAAGGAAAAGCTGGCATCAGCGCCTATTCCAGTTCATCTCGATTGGGATAAGCAGTTCCATGTGCATATCGACGCTTCTAGTATTTCCCTTGGGGCTGTCTTGGCACAACCCGACGATACAACGGTTGACCACCCGGTATACTTCACCAGCCACAAATTGTCCAATGCGGAGAAGAATTACACCACGACCGAAATGGAGGCGCTGGCGATGGTTTACTCTCTTTAGAAGTTCCGCCACTATCTTCTAGGGGGCAAGTTCAAGTTCTTCACGGACCACTCTGCCATGAAGTACCTGCTCAATAAGCCTGTTCTGGAAGGACGGATTTGCCGTTGGCTTCTGCTATTTCAAGAATTCATGTTTGAGGTAATCGTCAAGCCCAGGAGGTTGAATGTCAGGCCCTATCACCTATCTAGGTTGGAGACGGGGGAGAATGATGGCTCCCTTGATGATCAGCTGCCCGACGCTGACCTCTTCCGAGTCGAAGCCGTACCAGACTACATGGCCGATATTGCTGCCTATCTGACCACGGGGCAATGCCCCTAGGATTACACCCTGCTGCAGAAACGACATTTGGTCATCCGGGCCGCCGACTACCAATTGATCGCAGGGCAGCTATACAAACTGGGCCTCGATGAGGTTCTGCGCAGATGCGTCCTTGAGCGCGAACGAGAAGTGTTAATGTGGGAGTGTCACAGCGGTGTTGTGGGAGGGCATGTGGGTGCGAAACCCACCGCAAGAAAGGTGCTCCAAGCTGGCCTGTGGTGGCCAACAGTACATACCAATTGTAAGGCCTATGTGAAGCAGTGCGACGTCTGCCAGCGGATGGGCAGGCCCTCTCACCGGGACAAGCTTTCGTTACACCCAGTGCATGTGTTACGGCCGTTCGAGAAATGGGCTGTCAATTTTGTGGGGCCCATAGCTTCGGTCGCCAGACACTCCAAGGCCTGGTACATCATTACTACCACGGATTACCTCACCAGGTGGGCTGAGGCAGCCGCAGTACGCGACTGCACAGCGGATACCGCCGCTCGGTTCATTTTTGAGCACATCATTTTTCGGTTTGGCTGCCCGTGGAGTTTAACTAGTGATCAGGGTACGCACTTCATTAATGACATGGTCAAGACACTGCTGAACACCTTCTTGGTTCAGAATCACAAGAGTAGCCCGTATCACCCACAGGCTAATGGTACTGTGGAAGCCTTCAATAAGATTCTTGATAAAGGCTTGACTAAGATTTGCAATGCCAAGTGTGATGATTGGGACGAGCGCCTATCAGCGGCCTTGTGGGCCTATCAGACTACGGTGAAGTGCTTGACCAATCAAACGTCGTTCCAGCTCGTGTACGGCCGGGAGGCTGTGATCCCCGCCGAGTTTATAGTACCAAGCCTGTTGATCGCCACGTCTCTGAAGTTTTCGGAAGAGGCCTCCCTCCAGGAGCGCCTCCATGAATTACAGGAACTGGATGAGGCCCGCTTCCTAGCCAAATTCCACCAGAAGATTCAGAAGGACCGATAGAAAGCGTGGCACGACCACCACATTAAGAACAAAGCCTTCCAAGTTGGTGGCAAAGTTCTTTTATACGACAGTAGGTTCCAGAAGTTCCCTGGAAAGCTACACATGCACTGGTTGGGACCCTACTTCGTTATCAAGATTCGCGACTCCGGAGCTGTTCGGTTGGCACAGCTGGACGGTACAGTTCTGCCTGGGTGGGTGAATGGCGCACGCCTAAAACCCTACTAGGAGCAAGTACCTTTCATTTCTCATCAATAACTCTCGCACCCGAGAGCACCTGTAGTGTAGCGTAGTTGAATAACTCTCCCGCAACCGGGATGAGCGTAGAAGGTATTCTCTGTTCATAGGTAGTGTGTCAATAACCGCTCAGTTGCGAGGACTGCACCACAACCGACTGTGGTCGGGGCAGCGCCGGTCCAGCGTGTCATCCCTGTAGGATCCGTTCCAGTCTCCACGTCAATCCAGCTCAGTCCACCCACGTACTTGTGTCAGTCCGTAGGATTTCCTAGATCTGCAACATTAATTACCATACTTAGCAGCGACCACGCCATCATCATTTGGCCATCACCCTCAGTAACCTCAACCGTCGCGTCCTCCCATTTCCCCATGCCACTGTCAGCATCTGTCACAGCACTCATTGGCATGCGATTGATTGCACGATTATCGCAGAAAGAATGCCAGCAGGAATTAATTCGTTAGAAGGTCTCATCAACTCCACTCGTGCCAGGTGCTGACATAACTTGCATGAGCACCAAAAGCACGAGAATGCCGGACCCGTTCGAATTAGAAAGTGCAGTTGCACCAAAGCCATTGCATTCTTAGAACGCATTGCACCAGGAAAGGCGCCTAAGGAAAATTTTACAGGTCTATCAGCGCCGGGCCAACATGCCAAAGGCCGTTCCAGCCGTCATTGAACCAGAGCTCGACCCTCGGATTCACAAGACCGAGTCCCTGGTGGGAAAGTATGATAACGTAGCCTTGATTGATGCCAACCTCTCGAATGCTGCCGAATTTCCGTCCCTCCAGCGGCAGGCATACATGGAGCACTACGACACTGCAGCCGGAAACCCCGCCAGCCGCCTGTTGCCTGAGTTCAGGGGCCTTCAGACCTCGTCCCTGATGAACTTGAGAAATCTTCCGGTCTTTGGCACCATTGGACCAGTTCTGCAGTGTACACGCTTCCTCCTCAACCGAATTCAGAATGGGTCCCTGTGGCTGAACCAGGAAATTCCCATTCATGCCGAAGATATTCATCGCCTCACAGGGCTTTCGCAGACGGGTGCCGACGTCTCAACGGCCAGCCAGACCTTCTCCAAGCGCGCATGGAAGCCGGGTGATGCAGACTTCTATACCAAGTATGGCACTCGCAGGGGGGGAAATGAGCCAAGATCGACCTCATTAACAAGCCTGAGATTCGATTCGCTTGTTACCTCATTGCCAGCAAGACAATGAGGCATTACACCAAGGGCGAATGCACTCTTGATATTATTTCAATTGCTTAACATTGTGTCCAAGGCACCAGACTGAATTGGTGTTCATTCTTGTTAAAGGAGTTGTTCGATGCGTGTGAGGAGAATTATAAGCGCGCAACTACTTTTATTTATGGCTATTTGATTATTGCTTTTGCCATGTGGAAATGGCACATTCCACACATCCGGTTCCCAACAGAGATCCTCGAGGGCCAACCCCTCGCGATGAAATTCACTCCATGGCAGGTCTCAAATGACCCCAGTACCAAGCTGGTGAATGCAGATGCGTTTCGGTCATGGTACCGGCTAATGATGGATGTGGTGGCATGTCAGCAACGGGTGCCCAGGAACCTGTTGGATGACTATAGTGAGCAAGTATGGTTTGGGGTAAGTCACAAGCACACTTACCTACGACTCGCTTGCGTTTCGGCAGATACCTTCCGAATGACGCCACTGAAGTTTCAGCTGGACGATGCTACCTTCCACCGTGAAGTTTGCTCATGGGCGGGGGTCACGAAGCACATGCGGGATGGGCTCCCTAGATACAATTTTGACAGGATGGCACCAGTGCAACTGCCTGCTGAGATGGCGGTGGCAGCACCATCATAGGATCTCCCCGAACCACTCATCCCCGTCGTCTGCCACTTCAATAATCAGGTACGAAATCTCAATGCGGCGGCCCAGGTTATTTCTAGCGGTGCTACCCCATTTCCTTTATTTTCTGAATTTCAGCTCACTCGCTCCACTTCGCACCCTCGTACCACTCCGCTCACCTCCCCCATCCCCACTGTCCTGTTTACATCTGCTGATCCACTCACGACCCCGATGGGCGAGACGAGTGGGCCTAGAGATTCACCCGAGGCCCCCCAAGCTAAGAGGGCCCTCACCACCGAGGCAAATCCAGTGGTGGACCTCACTGCTAATGATCCACCACCGCCCCCAAGCACCGGGGTGCTAATTACTGAAGAACCCCTCATCGACCCATCCGAATTCATCAATATGCGCTTTCCACACACCCCCACCACACTCTCCACTGCTCCATCCACCGTTCCTCCGCTTGCCACTTCATCCGCCCCGTCTAATTCCTCAGCTATGGTGTCTGACCCCATTATCCGGGAACTCATGGGTGGGGACCGCGGGGCTGAGATTGACTCTGGTGCTGCCATAGTCATACCACCGATCGACCCAGTGGTTGAACCCCACCCTCCTTTCGCTGATATATTCACACAGCAGCTGCACACCGGGTCTGATTCTGCCGAGGTTCCGCCTGAGGCCATAGTTCCTTCACGACCGGCTCACCTTGATCAGCAAGAACTGCCGAATCTGAATATGGTTGACACTGCACATCCAGAGGCCACACCCTTCTCACCTCCTAGGCATGTCAATGGCATAGTTGCCGGTGGGCAACCGTTGCAGGAGAAAATGCCGGCGCAGAGCCCTTCTCGGACCACGACCTTCCAGCCTGACAATCCCGCTCAGCTGTATCTGCTGATTCAAAGGGCGGCCCAGCAGGCCGAAATATTTTATTTGGGACTCCAGCGGCAGTATGCCAAGTATCAGCACCAAATTTCCGCGCTTACTGAACAGCGCGACCAACTCCAAACAGCACGGGAGAAGATGGAAGCAATGATCACCAATGCCACCCAGATGTTCTCCGAGTTTTGGCCCTCCCTAGGGCCTCATTACCCACTGTTGCCTCCCGAAATCGCTGCGGCCAGATTCTCTGAGCAAGCTATCCACCTCCACGTCGCTGTTCAGGAATTGCACCGAGAGAATCATGAGCTTCGGGCAGCGTTAGCAGCCCGTGTAGAGCCGACCGAGCCTGAGGTCGACTATTCAGTCGAGGTAGCCGCCAAGCAAAGCCAGTCAGCTCAGATGCAAGAAGCACTTCAATCCACGGCACGAGAGGCCTGTGACCTCCTAAAGGGCCTTCAGGAATGCTCCCTGGCCCTCATTGTCAAAACCCAGCCGATTTCCGCCCAACTCCATCAGGTTTCCAGGGAAATTCAAGAGGCTACTGACCCCGCTAGGCTGGATCAATTATACGCCCAAGCTGATGAACTTGAGGCATAGCTCCAACACACAGAGGCTTGCTCGGCGGAGGCTAAACGCGTCATTTGTGAGCTCCGGCCGCCGCTTCAATCTAGCGCCCGGGCCATACAACAGCTCACAGCAGCAGCCAAGACCCAGATCAGCACAATGTTTGGACCTGTCCCAACGCCCATTAAGGAAGCTGCTGTCACCAAGCTCGCTGAGGAAACGAACTCGCTTATCCAGGGGTGGCAGCAAGCCGTGTCAGCGTTTACTGAGCTCCGAGCTACAACGTTCCAAAGGGTTCTAGAGTTGGGGCCCTTGTTTGAATAGCCGCCCGAAGACGCACAGCAAGGACAAAAACAAGCTGAAGGTGCACAGCAGGAACGAGCACAGGATGAAAGTGCACAGGGCGAACATGGCATGGGGTCAAGTAGGGCAATGGAGATCGAAACCGTAATTTGTGATTGACTCGGGGACGAGTCAAGGAACTGTGGTCGGGGCCTGTTGGGGCCCTTGTTTTGAAAAACCTTGTTTTGAATGTTTTGAATTTGGAACAACGGCTATATTTTGGGGTTGTGGAACAAGGACACATGGCAGCCACAACCAAGTCGCAACCACATCAAACGGAGGAGCTACCAAGGTTGCGACGGAACAGGC
Organism: Pinus albicaulis; assembly: GCA_034641835.2. Taxonomy (NCBI): domain Eukaryota; kingdom Viridiplantae; phylum Streptophyta; class Pinopsida; order Pinales; family Pinaceae; genus Pinus; species Pinus albicaulis. Next base: position 1,107,234,977 of record CM076574.1, read on the forward strand.
ACATAGCGGAGGAAACTAGATGCATAAGTGCAGATAAGGAGAAGATACAACAGAAAGAATGCAAGCGGAACACACAAATAATTAGAGAAAAGATAGAAGCAGCTGAAGAAGTACATAAGAAGAACTAATAGTCGCGACAGCGGGTAAATAAATAGCAGTCACCAGGATGAAGAAAAGGGGATGATTCCACAGCAGAAGAGAGAAGAGAGCGACTAAAGGAGAGAAACCGCATGCTGCAGCAGGAATCCAGAGCATGGATGAGGTCTCTATAGTTCCTAGGGTCTATTGATGTAGAATCTCTGTTCCGCAAGGCATATGTATCAGATCTGTAAATCCATTGCAAAGCTATGTAACTGGAGCTTGGCCAAAAGTATAATACAATTGCAGGTTGTTGTTTATTCGTGTGATTCACATGCATGTGTGTTGGTTGAGATGCTTTAAAAATTTCATTTCATTTGCTTAATATATGTATGTTCTCTGAATGATGTTGCGTACGTGATTCTATCTATGCAATCTAATCACTGATGAGAATGAGTTGTGAATCTGTTCCTTGCCACTGGTCTATTCCCCTTCTGCATGTGGTCGTGGCACGCCTCAGGTGAGACTCTCTACTCTCCGGAGTAGGGTGATAATGCCGGCGCGATCCTAGACTACAACGGATTCTTTTGTTGGCCACAATCCCTAAACCTGGGTCTTGCCCGTGAGACCTGATCACTCGCCAACATAAATCCAGTTAGGGAAGAAGATGAAACAATAGAGGTTATTGATATAGATACAAAAACAAAGGAAAATGCACCTACTGCAATAATTGAACAAGAACACCAGCCTACAAATTGAAACACTTAGCTTATTTAGAAGCAACACAGTGTTGACATTTCCTCATCCAAAAAATGAGTAGAAAAGGATATGGATATCAAAGAAATATATAAATAAATCAAAGCCAGAAATGAAGAAATTAAAACTGAAATATATTTCTAATATCTGAAAAAACTACTGGAATCCAGAATAGGCTACTTTACTCCTTTGAATATAAGAATAAAAAGATGTAGATGACTTTTCTTCAACCCACAGTTCAAACTCCCAAGTCATCTTCTGATTACAAAAAGATATATTTTGAGGTCTTGGCCAAGGATGTTCATCCTCTAGACCAAATTGAGTTTCATAAGCAGGCAGGGGAGATGATCTATTCTACAATGACTACCAAGGCCGTGAGTGTACAGAAGCTGCAAAACAATCTTGCAAATGTCAGAGATCAGCTAAAATTGGAAAAAGCATCTTCACAGGAAAAATACACTAGAATTAAATCTTCGGAAAAATTAGTAATTGAAGTAGGATATAATCCTTAAAATGTCAAAGTTGCAGAAGAATTAATAAAGAAGAAAAATGCAGACATTGTTGCACTAAAGAAGCAACTAAAGCTGACCCCTACAGAACATCCTCAAGAAAAGGAAGTCTTACAAGTTACAAATCAGAAAGATGAGATGATGAATCTCATTTTACAATTGATTGCTCAGATAAATGAAATGGAGAATGAAATGGACAAGTTGGTCCAGGAGAAAGAATCCAACAAAGAAATAGTCCCAGTTACTGTCATTCTTTTAGTCACTATTGCTGTACCTTCCACACTAGCAGAATCACTGGCTCCTATAGTCCCTATGGCTACAACACTTCCAGTTACTTCATCAACAACTTTAGCAACAGAGTCTTCAACAACAACAACACAACATTTAGATGAAGCAAGTAAAATAGTAAAGGCTATGCATGACATGTCTATTCAGACCAATGAGATAAACATACTTAAAGAACAACTTAAAATTCTTGAAGATGCAAATAAACTTGCTCAAATTATGCACAAGAATGAAGAACATAATGCAAAAAGGTTAAATGAGCAACTGAAGAAGTTAGACAAAGATATGACATTAAAAGAACCCATGGCACACATTAGACAAAAACTATGGGCCAATATCATTGAAGCACTCAATGATATTTGGCCATCCATATAGGTCATATATGAAGAAAAAGATTTATTCAAATCAACAAAAGAAGCCATTCAAAAGACAAAAGAAGTGCTTGTTAAGAAACCTGAAGAAGCTCTTGAAATTATCAAGTTTCTAAATTCTAAGAACAAGCAAGAGCTAGAAGAAATTGGTATTAATGACAGGACATAGACCATCCTAGAAGTTAGGAAGACAACTTCTAAAAATAATTTGATGATACAATTAGAAGAGAAATGCCAAAACATGGAGGTTTCTATCACAAGGTTCATGATCAAGTTTGATGTTCTAAGGCAAAAATGACTTCTCAATCCATTAGTTATTCATGAAAAACTAATGAAGCAGGATGACTATGACAAGAAAATGAGAGAAGTTGCTAAGGATCAGGATAATCTGCCTACCTCACATGGTATTCCAACAGGGAAGGTAATCTACAAGAATTTGGAGAATTTTTTTTATCTACAGCATGAGGTGAAACACATATTTATCAACAAGCCCACATTCTCAAATTATACTGAAGTTGACGAGATTTTCAGAAGGACGATGAAGATAAAACTTCCAGAGGCAGAACTTTGGGAAAAATTGGCTGATTTACTATGAAATCATATTGCAGTAAGAAAAAAGTGGTAAAAACAAAACAGAGCATGTTGTTTTCACATTTACAGTTACAATTTTGCAGTTAAAAAGAATATAAAATGAAAGAGTATCAAATGAAAGAGTATCAGGTGAAAGAGTATCAGTTCAAAGTCAAAGTTTAAAAGTCAAATCAAGAATTACAAAGCATAGATAAATATGCCAGTGTAAAGGACACTTCACTATCCAACTTCAGCTTCGTTGAACAAAAAGCAGAGAAAATACAAGTAAATACAACAAACAATAATTTCAATAAAAAAAGGGACAACTATGTAATATTCCAAATCTGGAACATCTACCAAGGGATGACTGGAAAACACATTTTCCAGTAATGGCTGCTACAGGAATTGAAACCAAGACCTGGATCCCTTAGAACAATGTGTCTAAGTGCTAAATCCAAGAGGAGGCTCCAAAGAAATCCTTCTAAGTGGGTTAAACAAATCTCCCACACTTAGATGTCCTCAAAAAGTTCCTGATGAGGGACTGCAGCAAATGTAAGCACATATAATGGAATAACAACATTATTTTATAGCCATGAACACATGAAGATATGAATATTCAATAAATGTATCATATAGCAGCAAAAGAGTACAATTCCTTGAGGGAACAATCACTCAAGCAATACAATGTAAGCCTCAGCAACACATCTACAAGGAAATGAGGAACTCTGTTATATAGATATGAACCCAGGCTATGATAGCTCTATCTATAGGGGACACTACAACATATAAAATGAAAATACAATGATATAGAAATATCAGCTCAAGAAATGTGGGGGAGCAAGCTCTCAACCCCTGAAAATAATAGTACAACAATCATACAACAATCCTTAGAAGGATTGGCTGCAATACATGTACAAATGGCAATTCTGCAGAAATGCCGGAGTTGCTGGGTAGCAGCTGCAACTCAAAACTGAAATAATATAGAGATGGCTGAATAAAATGTACAATCTGAAGCAAACCTCCTCCAATGGACCTCCCGAGTGCAAGGCTGATCCTAGAACTGAAAATATTGCTCTCTAAGATGACGATGCAAACCCTCACTGCCAATATGCACTGAAATAACGCAGTCTAGAGAAGGGACTACATTGATGATGATAGGATAAGCTTGGCCTGATGCCAGGATATGAAAATATTCCCTGAAAACCTTCCTCCCTAATATTCTCGAGGAATAGAAGCTCCCTCCTCTGAAAGATGAGACAAGGAATGGTGTTGTGGAACCCTCCACTGCAACACCCAACAACACTATGTTATACTTCAGCAGAAATATCGTAGTGACTAAAGAAGTGGCTTTGGCCTTGAGCCAATATGTGGAGAAAATGAAGTGCAATACTTCAAGAGGCCTCTCAAGAAGGAGAGGAAATCCTAAACAAGAATCCCTCATGCTAAGCAGCTATGCAACTCAGCTGAACAACCGGAGACTGCAAATAGTCTGAACAAACAAATGATAAAATGCTCAAAGATATCTCACTATGGCTGCCTCCTCCTCCTTTTATGCAAGTGAATGCCTCTTTTGCCCTAGACCCCACACATTAGAGTTTCTTACACAAAGAATCATTCTCCCTCCAAAACTGCGCTGTCTTCCCAAGCAAGCTACACCTCTTAGGCAACGCTGTTGACTTGGTCAAACTTGACCTTGTCTTGATGCAAATTGCCCCTTTTCACACTGGAAGGTGCAAAATAAGCTGCTCCAATGATCCTTTTCACACTATGAAGGACCTTATTCCTACTCATGGGCCTTTTACCCATTTTATTCACCTCCTAGATGAAATAAGAAAAAATTAATATTCCAATTTGTGGCATGCAAATTTTAGAATATTACAGTCCTCCCCTCTCAAAGATTGCTTGTCCTCAAGCAAGTGCAAGGATAGACTGAATTCTTTTCTCCTCTCCATGTAGCATCCCTGTATGATGATCTCCTCCAAGTGAAGTGATGCTATCTCATCAATTAAGTCTCCAGAATGCTCCTCCTCAGCATGTAAGTCAGATATCAAGCCATCATCATGTAAAGGTGAGATACTCAAAAGGATAAAAAAGTGATGTCTAGAGGTCCCTTTGAAGAAAGGGATCTAAAATATAAGGGGAATTATATTTCCCATATGGATCCTTATGGATTCCAACTAGGCAACTCCTGAAAATTGTATTCCACCTCTAGCTCTGGAAAAGTAGGTGGGCTTAAATTCTGCACGTGGTAGACAATGTAGCCTACCCCACGCTTCCCATCTCTCCACTTATGATAAGTGTAGAGCGTATGTTGATCCTGGGCTGCAATAAGGTTGCCCTCAAGTGGCAAGATGAGGACTAGATCTCCAAAGATCTCTCCCCCAACGCTGCAAATCATGCTGGCCCGAATATCCCCATATATGATGAGTTGGAAGTCATCATCATATGGCATCTCATCCATCATATGGCTCACCTCATAAAGTGACAACTGTGCTGTTAAGGTAACCATGTCATATCTCATGCTCTCATTAGAACATGTAGTGAAAAAAGTGTGAGGAATTTCTCCCTCAAAGGACACATTCACCCAATGTGTCTCTCCCCCAACAATGATCCTCATAAAGATAGAAACAATAAAGCCATAAGGAGCAAAGATGAGAATAATGCTTTCTGCCATATGCAACAATTGAGAAGGAAAATGGTCCCTCAAATGTAACCAATGCAGCTTTACCATCAACTGCAATAGAGACTGATAAAATGAGTGGTTTCTCAACCACTTTCCTGCTGCTCCAATCTCCTCATAAGTGTGGAGGAAGTGGATGATGTAAGGTGTACAATGAGCATGTCCTCCATAATATATTTCTTCCCCAAGTCCTCCTAGGGAATGGCCATCAATCATGCTTATGGCCTCATCTAAACCATGTGGTCTAGAAAAAAGAATGTTCCTCCTCGGAGCATCATCCTGCACATGTATGGTTAAGGGACATATATATACATCATATAAATTCTCATGTAAACAACAATGAATACCCTTACCATACTCTCTGCTCATACAAATGGAGTGGCCCATAGGTGAGTCTCCTCTCATCCTCAAAGAGAAAACAGGTGGTTGTACTAACTCCTTCAAAGAGTCATGTCTCCACTCCATCTGCATCTGATCCATGAATCTCTGCATATGCTGATAGATATCCTCCTCAATGCCCTTCCAAAAATACCCCTCCATGATGGTGTGGTATGCTCTCATAGAACAAGTGGGACTGAAAAGGAAATCCTCCTGAGCTACTTGTAGCAACGTCTCCTTGAGCTTGGAAGCTCCAGGAAAGAAGATCCTACCATGATAAAAGATGACCTCATATCTAATTGAGTATCCCTCCTCATGCAACTGGCCATCCAAGATCATGCAAGTAAAAATATCTTTGGAATACTCCACCAACAGCTGGGAGTTCCAATATGGATCTATCCTCCATAGTGACAACGCTGATGATCTCTCATGAAGAACACCTGTCATATGGCCACATATTCTTTGACATCTCCCATGCTAAAGATGCAAGTTGGAAGGCTACTATCTTTCCCCTGCTGCTTCTGCCACAATGCAGAACCTGAAATGGAAGTGGGTACTGATGATGTTGAGAGAATTCTCTCGCTCTTCTTGAGTCTACCCCAGCCTCCCAAACCTGTATCAAGCTCTCCCAAGGTTCCCACTCCTCTGAAATTACTGAGTGGTGCCCCAACATGTGAAGCATTCATCCTCCTTTGCTAATCCAATGGTCTCCCCGGAAAAATGTCTCCATGCAATGAGACATCCTCATGAAGAGGTGACTGCATATATGAATGAAAAAATCCATCCATGCTTCCACTGTGCAATCCAATCACCTTCTTAGGTGCATCAACCTCCAAGAATGAATAGGGATGTGTACTCCTCATCTCATGATGCTAGGTCTCCTCCCTACCTTCTCCTTGTGTCTCCATGGTTCCACAACTCCTCAACAATGGCACATGTAAAACATGAGTTGTGCCTTGATCTCCACACATGAGATCCTGGGGACTTCCTTGCAAAGATGCAAGCATCCCCCTATTTGGAGAAAGAGCTCATCCTTCCTTTGCATGAGGCACTAGATAATCTCTAGATATGACAGTGATGTTGCCCTCAATCTCTACAACATGAATGGGCAACCCTCCAATGATTAGATCCCTTTTTGAAAAAGAGACCTCCATGCTCTCTTGTCCAAGAGTGTGGGAAGAAATTTTCTCCTCCGGCAAAGTATAGTGCAAGTTTTCAACCTTCCCCATGGTTTTCTGAAATGGTACTGCGTTCTCATGCAGGGGTTTTATTTGATTTTTCTTGTTTGGTCTCAAAATGTGTGTTTCATGAATCTTTCTATTAAATATTTTCACTAATGCCTTAGTGAAACTAGCATAGGATGCAATGTTTACATTTCTCAAAGAAAAGGATTAAAAAATCCACTAGGCATAAGCCTTACCTCTCAAATGCAGTGCTACAAATTTGATGGCTTCATCTTCAAGAATGTGGTGCCACTGCAAAAAGGTCTCTAACTCCTCCACCCAAGCTTTGGATGAACATATAGGTGAACCTTCAAAGGTAGATAGAAGAAATCTTCCTGCTGCTCTTCTCCTTTCACCTTCATCTTGAAAAACTCTGAAAAAATGAGATGATCTCGGAATTTATGAGTTTGAGACTCATACTCCTTTAAGAAATCACTAATATTTTCCCTCCTAGCAACCTCTTCTTCTCTTTCCATCTCTCTTCCGACAATCCTGGGCATGTGACTGTGCTGAGTATTAGGATGTGTAGCTGCTTGCTCACACTCCTCAAATCTAGAGTTTGCTTCTGAATCAAACCCTCTTGGAGATTCTTCATACATCTCCCTCCGGATATTCTTGAAATCCTCATGAATGTTATGTACAGATTTAGGAAGAATATTTGTAAGCTTATCCCCCTTTTCTTTTTCTCCTCCAAAAGATGGAGTCTTTTTCTTGCTTATTTCTCTGTGTCCTTGATGAGAATACGAAGTGCAGGGTTCTTCCTCTTCTTTTTGCTTATCCTCCTTGGGGCAGTTCTTCATGGATCTGAAATATGATGAGATAAAACCCATCCACTTCAATATTCTGATCTTCTTGGGCTAAGACTCACGGGCTGAGCCAAGAAAGTTTCTTCAATACCACTGTAATATTCCAAATCTGGAACAGTTAGCAAGGCATGACCGGAAAATGAATTTTCCAGTAATGGCTGCTATATGAATTGAAACCAAGACCTAGATCCCTTAGAACAATGTGTCTAAGTAATAAACCCAAGAGGAGGCTCCAAAGAAATCCTTCTAAGTGGGTTAAATAGATCTCCCACACTTAAATGTCCTCAAAAAGTGCCCGACGAGGGACTGCAGCAAATGTAAGCACATGTAATGGAATAACAACGTTATTTTATAGCCATGAACACATGAAGATATGAATATATAATAAATGTATCATATAGTAGCAAAAGAGTACAATTCATTGAGGGAACAATCACTCAAGCAATACAATGTAAGCCTCATCAACACATGTACAAGAAAATGAGGAACTCTGCTATATAGATATGAAACCAGGCTATGATAGTGCTGTCTATAGGGGACACTGCAAAATATAAAATGAAAATACAATGATATAGAAATATCAGCTTAAGAAAGGTGGGGGAGAAAGCTCTCAACCCCTGAAAATAACAATACAACAATGATACAACAATCTTTAGAAGGATTGGTTGCAATACATGTACAAATGGCAATTCTGCAGAAATGCCGGAGTTGATGGGTAGTAGCTGCAACTCAAAACTGAAATAATATGGATATGGCTGAATAATATGTACAATCTGAAGCAAACCTCCTCTAATGGACCTCCCGAGTGCAAGGCTGATCCTAGCACTGAAAATCTTGCTCTCCAAGATGATGGTGCAAACCCTCACTGCCAATATGCATTGAAATAACGTAGTCTAGAGAAGGGACTGTGTTGCTGATGATAGGAGAAGCTTGGCCTGATGCCGAGATATGAAAATATACCCTGGAAACATTCCTCCCTAATCTTCCTGAGGAATAGAAGCTCCCTCCTTTGATAGATGAGACAAGGAATGGTGTTGCGGAACCCTCCACTGCAACACCCAGCAACACTACGTTATACTTCAGCAGAAATAACGCAGTGACTGAAGAAGTGGCTTTGGCCTTGAGCCAAGATGTGGAGAAAATGAAGTGAAATCCTTCAAGAGGCCTCTCAAGAAGGACAGGAAATCCTAAACAGGAATCCCTCGTGCTAAGCAGCACTGCAACTCAGCTGAACAGCCAGAGACTGCAAATAGTTTGAATAGACAAATGATCAAATGCTCAAAGATATCTCACTATGGCTACCTCCTCCTCCTTTTATGCAAGTGAGTTCCTCTTTGCCCTGGACCCCACACATTATGGTTTCTTCCACAAAGAATCTTTCTCCCTCCAAAACTGCAATGTCTACCCAAGCAAGCTACACCTCTTAGGCAGCGCTGTTGACTTGGTCAAACTTGACCTTGTCTTGATGCAAATTGCCCCTTTTCACACTGGAAGGTGCAAAATAAGCTACTCCAATGATCCTTTTCACACTATGAAGGATCTTATTCCTACTCATGGGCATTTTACCCATTTTATTCACCTCCTAGATGAAATAAACAAAAATTAATATTCCAATTTGCTGCATGCAAATTTTGGAATATTACAAACTAGCATTAGTTAGAAAGTTGTCACTATCTTCTTGCATGAAGATATTTCTTGTTCCATGAATAATTCCTAAGTTTATTCTTGGATATTTTGTATGAGTTTTTGTATAAATAATTCTCATTTAGAAGTATTGAGGGTGGATGAATTGCTAAACATTTCTGTAGTTGTACTATTCTGAACCTAAGGGTGATTGTACCAATTTCAATTAAGCAGACTGGATCAAAGCAATAAAGCATCATATTACAGGATTCATGAGTTTGGCCACTACATTCAAGTATTTTCACTTGTTTCTCTATCAATTTCTCATGTTTTTCATCAATACTTGTATGTTGTTCTAAATCTAAGTGATAAATCAGGAATGTTATTTCAGAATATGTTAAAAGCACTCTGTCTTGAACTACTTATCATTTACATGTTTTCCACTGATATCTAGACTAAGGAACCCTTAATTTCTCCCTAGTTTCGATTGAATCTGCATTTTCACTCATAATGCGGATTTAAGAACCCTTAATTTCTCTTTTACCCCGATTGAAACCATTTTCATCATCAGCCTTGAAGATCTGAAGTAACTCAGCTATCTTGCCCTGTAAACATTTCTCTTTATACCTTGATCCTGATCTAACTGCTTGACACATTGACTCCATTAGCCCAATGGAATACATACCTACATATATCCATCTGAGTAAGTTATTTCACCACCAAATCAAATCAAAATAAAAAACCAATTTACCCTACATAACTAGCCTAGAATCAATTAAAATAAAAAAAGATAAATCATATAGAGAGAGCCCTCTCTGAGCATTAGGAAGGTTAGATCCTAAGGCTTAAAAGTAGGTTTGTGGTTACCTCTAATATTCTTTAAAACAAAATAAAAAATCTCACAACTATTAAGAATTATTGGAGTGTTAGCATACTGGCAACCATACTGGGGACTAACGAATCCTCAGTGTTTAAAATTGCTCTTAAAGGAAATATTTTTACTTATCTTTTCACCTTAAGATTGTTTTAAATAGTTGTGAGTATCTTTTCATAAAAATTGTATCTGGCTTCCAGAAGAGTCTACTATACCAGGTCTAATCTAGATCCAGAACCTACTGTCATAGTAGATAATGCTGACAGAATTGTAAAGAAAAAAAAAAGAGTAGAGAGTTTAGGAAATAAAAATCCTCTAGTCAAAGAAAATTCCCTCCCCAAATAGTTATCAAGTTTACAAGACATTCAATTTGATCTAGCTTTTGAACAAACTTTGTTTAAAACTAAACCAGAAAGTGACATTTATAATACTATAATAGATCCTGATTTCATTTCATTCATTGAAACTAAGAAGGAAATTGTTTCAGTTGATTCTGATCAAAAAGTTTTTGAAGTATAGGATAAACTTGATGATTTAGCTGCAACTTTGATTAAGGAAATTGATGAATCTTATTTACAACATTCAGTTGAATTGACTTCTTTATCTGCTTATACACCTAATCCTTCTACCAGTTACTTAGATCCTAGTCATTTAGAATCTATAAGTTCATCATCATGTACTACCACCTCATATATTATTTCCACCACACTTCCTTCCACAGATTCATTTTTTCCCAAGCTTCCACTTCAACCTAGAATTTTATTTCCATCTCCCAACACCTAAAGTTCATCTCCTAACATTTCTACTATTTTTTCCAATACTTAATTCTCATTTCCAAGCATCTCTTCTAGCACTCCTGCTACCTTTTATAGTACTTCAATCAACATCCCAAATACATATTTTACTATCTCAACTTCATCTACAAGTGCTTCAACTTCATCACCAAGTACAAGTAACTTACCTCATGTTAGCCACCTATAAATTTTTGGCAAAGCAAACAGGTGGCTAAGTATGTTTCTAAGTCTTCAAGAGAAACATTTTCCTTGAAAATATATCATTCTTGAAGCCTCCATGTGTCTTCTATCCTTTGAATAAATCTTCACTGTTGTTTCCATTGAAAAAGCCCTATTGTTTTGTAAAAGAAACTTCTTTTAAGAGGCCTCCATTTGCTCCATTCCATTCCCACAAAATTCCCCATTTTCACCTTTCTTCCCTTCATAAATTTCCTCCAAAATCCCTTTAATTGACCTCTAAACCATCCTAAATCACTTTTGAACCATGTATTTCCCTATGTTTGGTTTAAAAAATCATCCCTTTCATCTACTGGAACCTTCATCCTGGCTTAAAAATCTCTATTTTAGGCCTAAAAACACCCTATTTGCACTATAGCAGGCTTAAGCCCTCGAGGGGTTATATCCATTAGCCCCTTTCCTCATATAGCCTTAGCCCCGCAACCAGGTGCTAAAGGCCAAAGAAACCCCAATAAAAACACTTACCCGAAACACTTTTTCCTTTTGTTTTATTATCCCCCGACATTGTGTTTTGAGTTGACGAGAACCGTTGATCTCAAAAGATCAATGGTCCTCGGGCGCCCTTCTTTTCATACCCCCCTCTGATCTTTCCAAAGATCTCCGCCCCACCTTTCAATCTCAACCGTCGAATCTATAGATCCAATGGCCAGGATCTATTTATGCCATCCCTATAAACATTTCATTGCCCCCTTTTAAAATATTGCCACTCCATCTTTTGATCACAACCGTCCATTCACATAATCCGAAGTTCCACATTAAACCCGAAAGTCCACTGATCTGCCCGCTCCACGACAAAAAATCATACGTTATCCCTAGGCCTCGCTGACCTCATTAGCTGTGCATCTCTCCCCGTTGCATGCGATCCACACCATCTGATCTAGGTCCTCCGATCCGACGGCCGACGTCGCGTTTCACATTTTTTCCACGCCCGAACTTTAACACCCCAAAATTTTCTGAAACTAGCAGTATTGAAAAGGACACGCGTCAAGAAGTGTATCGTATCACATTTTTTTTGCGAAACCCGCTTACCGCCCAAAACTTTTGTGAAAACCACTATGGTTTTTCACCTTACAACCTTTCTCCCCCACAATGTCTTTTCGACTTTTAATCTCAACCATAGATCTTCCTAATCTAATGGTCCGGACTTAATTTTTCCCCATTGCACTTTTCGCCCAACCTCCTCCCAAATTATTTCACCAATCAATCTCGGCCGTTGATCATTTTTATCTAACGGTTCCGATTTAACCTCCCGCCCAAACTTACAAAGCAGCCTTCAAACCTGTTTTCACAGGATTTTTGTAATTTTTGTGTGTTTTTGTAGGATATGTGGTTTTTTCCACAGTTTAAAAAATGAAATGGAGGCCGAGGATAATGATCCACAGGCCATTATTCATGCAAAAAAGGGACCATCAGAGTTTCATCGACTCTAACACGAGCCCTCCAGCGCCGTTGCTACCTTTGCAGCCATCAGCATAAGCCAAAGAGTATCAGAAGACAAATTAAAGGATTAAAGCCCATTATTCAATATTTAATGCTTATAATATAGTGTTTAAAGGATAGAGACATGGATAAATACCATAAGAATGATCAAGGAGGCTTAGGAAGCCTAGAGCAATCAGATCCAGATTAGCAGAGAGTTCTTCTCCAAGAAGGGCTATCTACACGACCTCCTCCATCTTCCATCGAGCACCAGAACAATTATTACACTGACAAAGTCTTTAGAACTGTCAGAACAACAGTTATGGAAGTATGGGAGACCTTAAAGGCGTTCTGTCACCTTACTTATCTCAGAAGACAAAACAGAGTACCAACAGCCAGAAAGTACTTCAAAGAAACATACCTGAAGTTATTGTCAAGACTTTTGACCAGACCACAGGATACACACAGTTAATGCAAAGCCATTATGTAGAGTGAGCACTAAACCTTCCTCCCCTCTATCTTAATTTATCATTTAAGTCCATATATACTACTCCACCTCCTCTTTCACCTATAAATATTCATTGAAGATTCATTGTAAGGGGTTGGGATTTTATCGACTGTTTGAACTGTTATTGAGGGGAAGTAGTTAAGAAGTTTGTATTATAGTAGGCTGGGAAGAAAAGTCTGGATTGTAAAGAGCCACTGGACTCAAAGTATGTGACTGGTTTTGCACATCAATTAAACAAGCAGATTCACAGGATCCTGGTCTATATTATTGGTGATGTTTTCCTTACTCAAATTGTCTCCTTTCATGTTTATCATACTGTCCATTATTCTCAGATAAAGAACAACAAGCATAGATTAGGAAATATTTCTGGAAGTACCCTAAGTCTCACTGTAATCTTTATCTTTATGTTTTCTGCTATCTGTGTATCTAAGAACAAATTCAACATAATTTAACCAGTATAGAAGTTGGCCTGTCCATGCTTACTGATATATGAATTTAGAGTTTGTTTTTAGATGTTCTTGTTGGGTTTCATCTAAAAGAATTGGGAAAATAGGGGATTAGAGTTAGCCCTGTCCCACTAGGTTCCTTTTCAACCAGTTAGCCTTTTCTAAGATCCCGTTGAGTTAGTGTCAAAAGCATTGAAAGTTAAAAGTCTTTCTTTGATCTTAGGCCTTACTCTATGTTTAATATTAAATGTTTTCTACTGTCTGAAAGTGGTTACGAGGACTGCTATATTGTCTTCCTTAAGATTATGCTGAAAGCAGGCTAAGTTAAAAGTCTTTACCTGATCTTAAGCTACCCTTTGTGTCTTTATTGGGAGTTTCTTTAGAGAGTATGTCGAAATCAGGCTAAGTTAAAAGTCTTTACCTGATCTTAAGCTACCCTTTGTGTCTTTATTGAGAGTTTCCTTTGAAAGTATGTCAAAAGCAGGATAGGTTCAAAGTCCTTACCTGATCTTAGGCTGCCCTCTGGTTTCTTTCTTTCACCCATTCTTAATTTTCCATCTCACCATCTATCTAAAAAGATACTTTGGTATAGATGACTTGCCCTATGGAAACCCTTGGATAGTTGTTATGCAAGTAATCCCCTTTCATGAATCCATAGCCCAATGGATTAACACTTCTCTTGACCCATCTTCCCATGCTAAAACATCCTTCTATTCATTTCCTTCTTTACTTCCATAACCTTCTCTGTTAATGATCTCTAACCCAAAAAACAAAATAAAAAACCCTTGTGCTTCATACCTAGCCTAATACATCAATTTGAGCCTTAAAGATATATCATTCTTTAAACTTATAGAGAGATCCCTCTCTGGATCCAGGAGGGCTAGATCCTAGGATCCCAAAGTGGTTTGATGTTGTCTTATCTTTTGGTCCTGCCAATCTGGCCAAAAAATTGGAACCACAACATAATGGCGACTCCACTGGGGAGCTTCTGAATTAATTTCATCTTAGACACCCTTAGGACCTCAAAAGACCCAAAATATTTGGTTAGATTGGTATTTAATTGCTGATGGTGGACAACATCCTGCTTCAAACATTAAAATTCATCCACCTGGCGACTCCACACTCCATAACTCTCAAAATACCAAATGATTCCACTGGTAGAAGACCCTGAACTGGTTGAGAAGATACGGTGACCTCTTTTTACATACATGGATCCAAGTATGGACAAAGAAGCAAAGCTAAATGCTTTGATGGACAGAGTGACTAGACTGATGAACATGCTTGGTGAAAAAATGGTGGAGATGTATGAGGCTAATTTATATACAGATGTTGATTATCTAGAGAAGCCCATGCTTTCTCCAAAACAAGATCAAACTCATGACTTAGACAATGAGCAAGACATGTATGATGATCAAGAATCTATAGAAGATGAAGAGGAAGGTGATCAAGAAATGCATGATTGCCTACCTATATCTTGTACTATGCTGATAAGAGAATATCATGACCAAATGGAAAAAGCTAATAGGTAACGCTGCTTTGAGGAAAAAAGTAACCACTTAGAAGATGCATAATCTAATGTGGAAGAAGAACCAACACATATAGGAACTCCCCCTCTAGATTATAACTCATCTCAGATTTCACAAGAAGAGTGGCATCCTGATCATATAGAAGAAACAACTCATGAGCCTTGTATTCTATCTGAATATCATTCTGATCATGAGGAATTGTTTGGATCAGAAAGAGTTCAGGAAACATCAGACAATCCTCAAAGTTTCCCTAAAAGCACAAGTGAAGATCTCCTAGAAGAGGATCAAGAAGACATCCTGCCTCCAAATCAGCCAATACAAGAAATGTAGAGCTGCTGCACTTCTACTCAAAGGAACACAAGAACATCTTCCCCTTTGACAGAAGAAGAGATAGATCAGATCATCAATAGACAACATTCCTTTGAGACCTTTTATAGAATAGACACTCTTGCTCCTTCATCTACTGAGCTTTATTGTACAAATTCAGAAAGCTCCTCTATAAATCAGAATGAAGAAAGATCTGCTGATAACCCAGTGTGTTTGATTGGTAGCATTACTTACTTCAATGATTTTCCTATTTTTTATCTATCTGATGATTATGTTCCCCAAACAGAAGATGATCTTGTAGGGCCATCATTAGTAGATTTGTGGGAGGAAAATAAGTTTCAGAAACTTCAGGAAATTAATGAGCCAAGTCAGGCTATCTATGATACTGATGAGGAAAGTTATGAAAGTCTAGTAGCAGATGAAGATTCATTGAATATTCACTCTGCTTTATCTCAAATCATCAGTAACAATTTTCATTTGATTGGGGATCAGTAGCCTTCCATCTCACAGGGTGAAGAGGAAAATAGTGAAGAAATTTTTGAGCAGGTTGAAACCAAGGAGCCTTCCCTTGAAAAAGAGGAAGCAATGGAACAAACCCCTGCTCAAGAATACGTTGATATTTTCACAGAGCTCAGCCCACCATATCAGAATATCTAAGAGCTACAAGAGGACAACACTGCAGTATATGATGAGTCCTCCAGTTCAGATGATGATGAAGATGAGGGATATTTTCTTTCTCAAAAGAATCTTCCTTTTGAGCCAGTGGAAAAGGAAGTAATATTGTTTGAAAACTACTTGTCAAATACTCAAAACCAAGTATTATTTCTAGATCCTTATGCTCATTTCCTGTAGACATTTAGAGAAGGATCAAAGGTCATCAAGAGCATCTTGTTGCAGACAACAAGAAACATTTTAAAAGATGTTGTTAAAAAACAAAGAGAATGGGAGTGGCCCTGCCTATCCAGCATGCTCAAAGAGATGAGCAGAGACCAGTCATGGGATCATCTGATTGACTGGATGTATTGGAAAAGAGAGTTTGTCAGCTAGACATGTAAAGATTTCAAGTTAGAGTAGGATAGGTATGAAATCTCAATAAAGCTTAGCCTGTGAGCATTTAGTTAGTTTTTTTTAATTTCCACAAAGTTCAGTCCATGTGCAGCTTGTATTTATGCCATAGACCCACATCAAATCAGATAGTCTAATCCTGGTTTGTCTGTATTCAAATCAAATAGTTTAATCCTGGCAGATATTAGTTTAGGTAGAGAAGTTATGAGTCCAACTGTTTAATTTGGTCTCATGGAGAAATAAGGGTAGAATTAGATTAGTTTTTCTGCTTTCAATAAAAAATTGATGATTTGAAAGGTTTGCAAGTCTAAATGCACCTTGAAGAAAAAATGTTAGGATAGTAGGATGGGTAGGTAGTTGTTTGGGAAATTTTTTTCTGCTGATTTAATATCCACCATGTTTGTGGCAGTTGATCAAAGAAAAAAAGGGTGTGTCAAGTACCAGGCATATGGCCTACTCCAAAGATTATTTTCTGAGATTCTTGACAGCTTCAAGAAGATTCCATCCCCATGTGGAGCCATTGTTAGCCACCTATAAATTTTTGGAAAAGCAAACAGGTGGCTAAGTATGTTTCTAAGTCTTCAAGAGAAACATTTTCCTTGAAAACCTATCATTCTTGAAGCCTCCATGTGTCTTCTATCCTTTGAAGAAATATTCACTACTGTTTCCATTGAAAAATCCCTACTGTTTTGTAAAAGAAACTGCTTTTAAGAGGCCTCCATTTGCTCCATTCCATTCCCACAAAATTCCCCATTTTCACCTTTCTTCCCTTCATAAATTTCCTCCAAAATCCCTTCAATTGACCTCTAAACCATCCTAAATCACTTTTGAACCATGTTGTTCCCTATGTTTGGTTTAAACAATCATCCATTCATCTACTGGAACCTTCATTCCGGCTTAAAAATCCTAATTTTAGGCCTAAAAACACCCTATTTGCACTATAGCAGGCTTAAGCCCCTGAGGGCTTATATCCATTAGCCCCTTTCCTCCTATAGCCTTAGCCCCGTAACCGGGCACTAAAAGGCCAAGGAAACCCCAATAAAAACACATACCCGAAACACTTTTTCCTTTTGTTTTATTATCCCCCGACGTTGTGTTTCGAGTTGACGAGAATTGTTGATCTCCATAGATCAACGGTCCTCGGGCGCCCTTCTTTTCATACCCCCCTATGATCTTTCCAAAGCTCTCCGCCCCACCTTTCAATCTCAACCGTCGAATCTATAGATCCAATGGCCAGGATCTATTTATGCCATCCCTATAAACATTTCATTGCCCCCTTTTAAAATATTGCCACTCCATCTTTTGATCACAACCGTCCATTCACATAATCCGAAGTTCCACATTAAACCCGAAAGTCCATTGATCTGCCCGCTCCACGACAAAAAATCATACGTTATCCCATCATATGTCATCAGGCCAAGCAGCATCGTGCTTGAGTGCATCTCCCGCGCATACGTTATGCAGTCGGATCTGGGTCCTCCGATCCGACGGTCGACGTCGCGGTTCGCATTTTTTCCGCCCCCAAACGTTAACGCCCCAAAATTTTCCGAAAATAGCAGTATTGCAAAGGACACACGTCAAGAAGTGTATCGTATCGCATTTTTTTTGTGAAACCCACTTACCGCCCAAAATTTTTGCGAAAACCACTATGGTTTTCCGCCTTACCACCTTTCTCCCCCGCAATGTCTTTTCGACTTTTAATCTCAACCATATATCTTCCTGATCTAACGGTCCGGACTTAATTTCGCCCCATTGCACTTTTCACCCAACCTCCTCCAAAATTATTTCACCAATCAATCTCGGTCGTTGATCATTTTGATCTAATGGTTCCGATTTAACCTCTCGCCCAAACTTCCAAAGTAGCCTTCAAACCTGTTTTCGCAGGATTTTTGTAATTTTTGTGTGTTTTTGCAAGATATGTGGTTTTTTCCACAGTTTAAAAAATGAAACGGAGGCCGGGGATAATGATCCACAAGCCATTATTCATGCAAAAAAGGGACCAGCAGAGTTTCATCGACTCTAACACGAGCCCTCCAGCGCCATTGCTACCTGTGCAGCCATCAGCAGAAGTAAAAGAGTATCAGAAGACATATTAAAGGATTAAAGCCCATTATTGAAGATTTAATGCTTATAATCTAGTGTTTAAAGGACAAAGACATGGATGAAGACCATAAGAATGATCAAGGAGGCTTATGAAGCCTAGAGCAATCAGATCCAGATTAGCAGAGCATTCTTCTCCAAGAATGACTATCTACACGACCTCCTCCATATTCCATTGAGCACCAGAACAATTATTACACTGAAAGAGGCTTTAGAACTGTCAGAACAACAATTATGGAAGTATGGGATACCTCAAAGGCCTTCTGTCACCTTACTTATCTCAGAAGACAAAACAGAGTACCAGCATCCAAAAAGTACTTCAAAGAAACATACCTAAAGTTATTGTCAAGACTTCTGACCAGACCACAGGATACACATAGTTAATGCAAAGCCATTATGCAGAGTGGGCACTCGACCTTCCTCCCCTCTATCTTAATGTATCATTTAAGTCCATATCTACTACTCCACCTCCTCTTTCACCTATAAATATTCATTAAAGATTCATTGTAAGGGGTTGGGATTTTATCGACTGTTTGAATTGTTATTGAGGGGAAGTAGTTAAAAAGTTTGTATTATAGTAGGCTGGGAAGAAAAGTCTGGATTGTAAAGAGCCACTGGACTCAAAGTATGTGACTGGTTTTGCACATCAATTAAACAAGCAGATTCACAGGATCCTGGTCTATATTATTGGTGATGTTTTCCTTACTCAAATTGTCTCCTTTCATGTTTATCATACTGTCCATTATTCTCAGATAAAGAATAGCAAGCATAGATTAGGAAATACCGTTGGAAGTACCCTAAGTCTCACTGTAATATTTATCTTTATGTTTTCTGCTATCTGTGTATCTAAGAACAAATTCAACATAATTTAACCAGTATAGAAGTTGGCCCATGCTTACTGATGTATGAATTTAGAGTTTGTTTTTAGATGTTCTTGTTGGGTTTCAACTGAAAGAATTGGGAAACTAGGGGATTAGAGTTAGCCCTATCCCACTAGGTTCCTTTTCCAACAGTTAGCCTTTTCTAAGATCCCGTTGAATTAGTGTCAAAAGAATTGAAGGTTAAAAGTATTTCTCTGATCTTAGGCCTTACTCTATGTTTAATCTTAAATGTTTTCTACTGTCTGAAAGTGGTTCTGAGGACTGCTGGATTGTCTTCCTTAAGAGTATGCTGAAAGCAGGCTAAGTTAAAAGTATTTACTTGATCTTAAGCTACCCTTTGTGTCTTTATTGAGAGTTTCTTTAGAGAGTATGTCGAAAGAAGACTAATTTAGAAGTCTTTACCTGATCTTAAGCTACCCTTTGTGTCTTTATTGAGAGTTTCCTTTGAAAGTATGTCAAAAGCAGGATAGGTTCAAATTCCTTACTTGATCTTAGGCTACCCTCTAGTTTCTTTCTTTCACCCATTCTTAATGTTCCATCTCACCATCTATCTAAAAATATCCTTTGGTATAGATGACTTGCCCTATGGAAACCCTTGGATAGTTGTTATGCAAGTAATCCCCTTTCATGACTCCATAGCCTAATGGATTGACACTTCTCTTGAACCATCTTCCCATGCTGAAACATCCTTCTATTCAGTTCCTTCTTTACTTCCATAACCTTCTCAGTTAATGATATCCAACCCAACAAACATAATAAAAAACCCTTGTGCTTCATACCTAGCCTAATACCTCAATTTGAGCCTTAAAGAAATATCATTCTTTATATTTATAGAGAGATCCCTCTTTGGATCCAGGAGGGCTAGATTCTAGGATCCCAAAGTGGTTTGATGTTGTCTTATCTTTTGGTCTTGCCAATCTGGCCAAAACATAGGAACCACAACACCTCCTATCCCAGCTAGAATTCTAGCCATGGCTGCCAGATATGCTCCCTTGGTCCTACTAGGGCAATTGCATAACATGCCCCAAGATTATCAAAGAAAAATCCCTCAATTTGATGGAACCACTCACTACACTACTCAACATCATGTTAACAAAATGATTGACTATTTCGAACTGCATGAACTTGATGATGATGATGTCCAAATGAGAAATTTTGCTCAAACCTTAGCTGGTGATGTAAAAAAGTGGTTTAAAGGTTTGAATGCTAGTAGTATTGCTGATTTAGAAGTTTTCCATAGAATTTTTCTTAGTATATGGGAGAAAAAGAAGAATCCATTAAAAATTTTGGCTGAATTTGAAAACATAAAAAGAGCACCAAATGAAACAGTTCAAGACTATTGTACAAGATATAATAGTATTTACAATGCAATCCCTGCTAATTTTAAACCTCCTCCATACTCTGCCTTAATCAAATTCCCTAATGGATTTGATACAGATATGGCTTACCAATTGAGAGAGAGAAACCCAGAAACCTTAGAGCAGATGAAAATTAATTGTGTAAGTGTAGAAGCAAACCTGTTAGCCAAGAAAGCGAGATTAAGAAATGAAATGAGAGTGACAATAAAGATGAGACATCAACCTCAGATCTGAAAATAGATAGCTTAGAAAAAACATTAGAAATAATGATGGATAGGTTAGAAAATATGGAAAGGAAGCCACAATGGGATAACCAACAACAAGGACCTCAGATAAGAAATCCCAATTTTAGGAAAAACACCAACACTGGAAAATCTAGAGAACCAACACCTGACCAAACAATAAGACCACCTTTCTAAGAGAACTATGCTGAAAGTTATCACCAAAATGAAGATGATGAAGACACACAGATCAATATAATGGGCATTAATGATGATAACACCATTTTTCTTACACAATAAGAACATGAGTTATATGAATTAAAACAGTTACAATTAGATTGTGGTGATTCTTTTGATTACAAGCAAGGTTATGAGTTTGAATTCAATGAAGTTCATAAGCAATATAACCTTAGAAGTAAGAAAAATGTAGAGCCCCCTACTAAGAAATTTGCCCAAACCCAAACAAAGAAAATAGTAGAGGCTCCTTTCTACAAATCCTCCTTAGGGAAACCCAACAAAACTCTAGTTCAAAACAGAAAAATTCAGATTCTAATCAGAAAATCTCAAGTCCCAAAATTTCACCTAGTCCTAAAATTGTTGACATCAAAGATGCTTCTGTTCAAACATCAATAGATCCTCAAAAATATGTTGTTCCAAGACAAAAAATTCTGCTAAAACAAAAATTTCAAATCCAAAAACATCTACTGCTGATCACCAATCAACTGATCCTAAAATAGTTGCTGAAGCCTCAAAACCTGCCAAAACTTCCACTGGATCTCAAACTTTCCCTGAAAAGAAAATTAAAAGCAGTAAAACAGTGGAAACAAAAAACAGAAAATGAGAAACAAGCTGTAGAAAAAGAAGATAAACCCACTCAAACTACAGTTACAAAGGAATAAATAATTCATTTAGGAAAATCACAAACACCATTCAACATCCAAGCTGAAATCGCCAAACTGAAGATACCAATTCCTTTGACATAGTTGGTAAAACATGGTCTATACAAATCACACATCACTGAAACTTTAAACATGAATGATGGAGAATATTCTGTAAATTTGAATGATGACCAACCAAAACTAATTTTTTGTCCTGATGTAAATGGGAAACACCAAGAAGGGAGAGTTCCTCCTTTTTACATTAGCTTAACTGTTCATGATCAGATTTTACATAATGCCATGCTAGATTTAGGAGCTTCACATAATTTAATGCCAAAAGAAATAATGGAGACCTTGAATTTAGACATCACAAGACCTTATAAATATCTCTTCTTATTTGATTCCAGCAAAGTGAAATGTTTAGGTTTGATAAAATATTTATGTGTCACTTTAGTTCAATGCCTTAGAAAAAGCATAGTCATGGATATTGTAGTAGCTGACATCCCTCCCAAGTATGGAATGTTTTTATCTCATTCATGGGGAGCTAAACTGCAGGGATCTCTACAACTTGACATGTCTTATGCAACAATATCGGTTTTTGGCCAATGTAAGAAACTTTACAGAGAGACATTAATGAAGTACATGGTTAGTAGTGTAGAAAGAGCTCGAAATTATCCCATTTATTCTACACCTACTAATATGGAATCCTTCATTTTATGTAATTCTGATTCTGGTATAGAGAACAACACTGAATTAAAACAAAAAGAGAAATACCCAGACAGTGAAAACATTTTTCATGAATCAATGTGGCACCTAGATTTTGATGGATCAATTAATAAATTAGGAGCAGGAGCAGGATTTTCGATACATAACATGGAACAGAACCATTCTGAAGGTCATGCCTTTAGATTAAATTTCAAATGTACCAAGAATATGGCTGAGTATGAAGCTCTGATTTTAGGACTACTGATTATTAGAAATTTAGGAGGAAAAAGAGTTTCTATCATGGGAGACTCTAATTGAACTGTGAAACAGATTATAGGATAATATTCTGTATATAATCCTAGATTAAGCCAATATAGAGAAACAATTTTAGATTTTATCAAAGAATTGCTTGAATGTGACTCTGTTGTAATTCCTAGAAAACAAAATGTGCAGGTACACAGTTTAGCAACTTTTGCTAGTACCTGTAATTTTCCTTTTCAGCCCAATCATCAATATACAACAGAAGTTAAACACAAGCCTACAATACCAGACAATCTAAAATATTGGCAGATATTTTCGCAGGATGAACAAATATATCATTTCATGAATGCTGAAGGAGAGTTTCAGACTTGTGACATAGACACATATTGTACAGTAGATCAAACCATAGATAGTGAGATTGATATAAATGTTGTAGATGTAAATAACTTAGATTTCATTAAACCCACTAAATTTAGAAAAGGTAGAAATAGATATTTTAGAAAAGGTAGATATAGAATAATTAGTAGATGATGATTTTGACATTTTAAACCTTTAGAACAACTTTTTACCTAAGGGATTAGCCCCTTTAGAAGATCTTTTTGAGTCAAATGATGTTGCAAGAAAACCAAAGATGGAACCGTTAAGATCTGAAATAGAAGAATGAAATATAGGAACAAAACTAAAGCCTAAGATGATACAACTTTCAAAAGCCTTACCTCAAGAAGAAAAATTAAAATACATAGCTCTGTTTAAGGAATTTCATGATGTATTTGCATGGAGTTATGAAGACTTAAAATCTTATGACACTAGCATAATACAACACAAAATACCCATAAAAGAAGATCAAAAACCTTTAAAACAGAAGCTTAGAAGAATCAATCCAGTTTTATTGCCTTTAATTGAAAAAGATGTTAAGAGAATGTTTGAAGCCTAGATCATTGCACCAATCAAATATTCTGATTGGGTTTCAAACTTAGCTCCCACTAGGAAAAATACAAGGTAAATTAGACTGTGCGTTGATTTCTGGAATTTAAATAAAGTGTCCTTAAAAGAAAACTACCCTCTTCCCAAGATGGATCACATTTTACAGAGGGTGGTTGGTTCATCCAAGATTTCATTTCTCGATGGATTCTCTGAGTATAACCAGATTTTAGTTCAGAAATAAGACAAGCAAAGACTGCATTTACTACTCCATGGGGTACTTTCATGTATGTGAAAATGCCTTTTGGATTAATGAATGCAGGAGCTACTTTCCAGAGAGCTATGGACATAGATTTTGCTAAATAAATTCATGATTTTCTTGTGATTTATCTAGATGATATTACTGTATTTTCAAAGATTGACAATGAACATCTAGATCATCTCAGACAAGTGTTTATCAAATGCAATAAATTTTGTATTTCTTTGAATCCATAAAAGACTCTCTTTGGACTTGAAGAAGACAAATTGTTAGGACATATCATATCTAAAGAGGGAACTAGGATTGACCCAGATAGAATACAGGCCATTATGAACATTAGTCATCCTAGGAATATTAAAGAATTGCTTAGGTAAAATCAATTTTCTCATAAGATTCATTTCAAACTTAGCAGAATTAATTAGAGAACTAAATAACATGTTGAAAAAATACTTGGCACTTAAATGGACAGTAGAGGCCAAAAAATCCTTTGAATAATTCAAATAGGCCCTTACAAAAACACCAGTCCTAATAAGTCCTGATTTCAAAAAAGATTTCATTATTTTTTCTTTTGCTTCAGAACATACTATTGCTGCAGTCTTACTGCAGAAAAATGATCAGGGCTATGAGCAGCCCATTTATTTTTTCAGCAAATCACATAGAGATGCTATTTTAAAATATAACATCATGGAAAATTAGGCACTAGCATTAGTGAAAGCTATCAAAGATTTTAGAGTATATATCTTGTATTCACACATCATTGCTTATGTTACAAATTCAGTAGTGAAGGACATTTTGACTCAGAATGAGCCTGATGGTAAAAGAGGCAAGTGGATTGCCACCATTTTAGAATATGACATGGAAATTAAGCCCACCAAACTCATTAAAGGTCAAGGTTTAGCCAAACTCATGGCTGAATCAAAATGCTAGGCCTTGGATATTAATTTTATTTCCCAGTTAGATGATCAGGAAGAGATGGCGACTCCAGAGATCCGTAAAGCCTTTTCAAATTCACCATGGTATGCAGATATCATATTTGTATTACTTAATTTACAAGCTCCTCCTAGATTGTCAAGAACTAAAGCTAAATTTTTAAAGTTAAAGGCAATGAAATTTTGTATCATAGATAATGCATTGTTTTGGAAATATCATGGTGGAATTTTATTAAATTGTTTACTTAAAGATGAAGCTGATAAAGTTATGGAATAATTTCATGCAGGTGACTGTGGAGGACATCTTTACTGGAAGACTACTATAGATAAAATCTTAAGATCTAGTTTTTACTAGCCTACACTTTTTGTAGATGTCAAAAAGTATGTGACCTCCTTTCACAAGTTCCAAATCTTTGAAGGGAAGAAAAAGTTGCTACCTTTACCCCTTAAACCCATATCCACAAAGGTGCCTTTTCAATAATGGGGTCTTGACTTCATCGGTGAAATTCACCCTCCATCCTCAGCCCAACACAAATGGATTTTGACAGCCACAGACTATTTCACCAAGTGGATAGAAGCCATTCCTTCCAGGCAAGCCACTGATACTGTCATAATATCATTTTTAGAAAACAATATACTGTCAAGATTTGGATGCCCCCAAAATCTCATTACTGATAATGTAGCTGCTTTCAAGTATAAAACGATGATTGAATTCTGTAATAAATACCACATTACCCTTGGAAATTCCACTGCTTATTACCCTCAAGGTAATGGTCTTGCTAAATCCTCCAATAAAATCCTTGTGAATATCATCAAGAAACTACTAGAAGACAATAAGAAAACCTGGAACAAAAGGTTAGTTGGTGTCTTATGGGCAGACATGCTTACCACAAAAAAAGCTATTGGTACATCCCCTTACCAGCTTGTTTATGGGATGGATGTTGTTTTTCCATCCTCTTTTGGAGTACCAGTGATGATGATGATCCAAGAACTGCAGGTTGAAACAAATGATATCCAGAGAAGAATAAATCAAACCATACACGTGCAGCAAACCAGGGAATATGTCTATGTCAAGTCACAAGTTGTTCAAGAAAACATTAAAAAGATATTTTATAGGAAGACTAAGGAAGATGATTTTTACATAGGTGGAAAAGTTCTTAAGTGGGATTCTAGGAGAGAAGAGAAAGGTAAACATGGGAAATTTGATTTCTTATGGAAAGGCCCTTATGTCATTTATGGTTACAAAGGTAACAATGCATTATTTTTGAAGGGTTTGGATGGATCAGAGCTGCCAGGTGGACCTATCAATGGTAGAATGTTGAAGCATTATTATTCCCCAGAATAACAGTAGTTCACTTTGTTTACTTTACTCATTGTACATAACATTGCAGATTTTAGATTAGATTGGATGTATTTCTTACAAATTTGAAGCCCAGAGAGAAGGCCCTAATATTTGAAGGACAAAACATCATAAATATGAATAATGCAGAGCTCAGAAAATAGTTTCAAGGCCAGCACAGTTAAAATTCAAAGGCTACTAGTCTCAAAGTCTTGACTTTTCACCAAGAAATGCCATCCCCATGTGGAGCCACTGTTAGGGTCCTATAATAATAGGATTCATAATTTTGAATTGACTTTGATTAGTCTTGTAATATGCACATACTTTGCTTTCTGCTAATTGTTTTTCCATATTAAAAAATTAAAAAATGTAAAGAGGGTAAAAAGTCCTAAAAGAAAAATCAAAGGAATTAAAAGAAAAAATATAAAAAAGAATATGAAAATGGACCCCAAACAAAAAGAGATAAAAATAAAACATGAAAGTGATGAAAATACAAATGCCACTACTATTTAATTTACTGCAAAATAAATATTATGTGTAGCTTGTTAAAAATGCCACATTCCATGAAGGTCAAACTGCTTAATCTTGACCTTTCATACTTTAAATTTCATGTTGTTAGATAGAGAATAAAAATCTAGCCAAACATTTTAATCTTTGCAGATCAATAGTTAGGTAGAGAATAATAAGGAGCTCAACAGTTTCATCTGAGCCCTTGGAAGAAATAAAGATAGAATTAGTTAGTTTGTTGTTTTAAAATAAAAATGAATAAGGGTTTGCAAGTTCAAATGCACCCATGAAAATGAAGTAAAAATGTTAGGGTAGCAGATGGGTAGGTAGAAGCAGTTTTTACAATCATGGATAATTAGAAAATTGGTTATTTCATTTACTAACTTCCTTACAAATTCATTTCCCTTGTAAAAAATACCCCTTCCCCTTCATTTTCCCTTTTTCCCCATTATTGCTCATTTTCCCTTGCAAATTCCCCTTTTCCTAAGTTAAAACACTTTTTTTCCTTTGGAAAAGTAAAAAAAATACTTTTACTAATTCCCCTTTATTCAAAACTACCAAAAAAACCCAAAAATACTTTAACCCTAAGTCTAAAATAGTTAAAATCTATATGTCGGGACCCACAATGAAGAAATCCACCCCCGACATCAATTTTTACACTATACTTAGTGTATTTTGACATTCCGCAATTACATTACATTATTAACATTTAACCTAATGTATTAAATCCCTGTATTAACCTTTACCGTGTATTAATATAATTCCTTTATATATCATTCCCCACCCATTATTTTTATTTAAAACATGGTTTAATATTCCCACATGTTAATTATCCCGGACCCACTTATTTAACCTCGCCTACACATATGTTACACTTACCTTAACCTTATTGGTTATATCTTTCAAAACCCCGACCAATACATATAACCTACCGCATAGTCTAAACCTCGGGCCCCACGCCATCAAATCCCGATACATTCATCACATTTTCCTAGCCGTTAGATCTTCACCCGCTAGATCTGATGCCATTAGAGCCTATCGCAAATGCGATAGCACGATACTTACCACACCCAAACCTTGTGAAAAGCGTGGTTTTAGGAGCTTCGCTCTAGGCTATGTGGCCAATTCTTATTGGATCGCATCACCACAAACATTACCACTAACCACTTATGGAACCTACGAAAACCACTTAGTGGTCTTCTCCCCGGCACGCAAACCACCTGCTCATTTGAAAGGACCACTCATTAATGTAAACACTATTTGGTTTAAATTGCATATACGCTGCCCTTTTTTAGCCTTTTTTACCTTTCTGTTACATTTTTTCACTGAAGAAGCACTGCCGACCAGTTTTTTCTCTACCAGATCACGTTGTTGGCCTCATTTTAAGCCCAATTCACTAGAATTCAAGACCTTTGATGATACATAACATTTCAGAACTGAATTGAAGCTTATAAAGACCAGCAAAACCTCAGAAAGATTTCTGTTGCCTTAGAAACCCTCTTGCAAAGCACAACTTTGGTTTTCCCAGGTATTGTTCAAAAGAAAAGACCTATTCATTGATCTAAAGAAGTAATACAACTAATTGAATCATTTAGAAGCCCTTTTATAATCCAAAGAAAACCCTTTTGCTTGCTAAATCTTTTTCTGCAAACAATAAGAAATCCTTTGACAAATTATGAGGCCTTAGACCATTATAAATCACATATATTGAACAATTGAATAAATTTAAGCCTCTGTACCCTTGAATAAGGCCTCCTTGCCTTCCAGTCCTTTCATATAGGCCCTAGGCATCTATTTACAGAACTTTGAAGCTCAAAAATTTCCTTTTGTTACAAAAAACAAAGTTTGATCAATTGAGTAAGTTATACCTTTGCAGATCATAAATAAGGCCTTGTTCTATCCAATTCCTCTTGCAAACTGTTATAAACTTTCAAAGGTGCTTTTACAAGCCTAAATCAGTGTTTCTAGAAGTCAAAATATTAATAAATTGATAAATCATGCAAAGTAATGGCTTCCAAAGCAGTAGTATCTGTTAATCCACTACAACCTCCTGTTGTAGATGTAGAACACATTCCATTAGTTGACACAGACTTCAAGGTTACTGATACAGTCACATAATTTAACCTTCTTGAGCTCCACTGCTGGAGCCAACAAAAATCCATAGATCATGCTGATGAAGTTTTTATTTGGGAGTCAAATTTGCCAAAATATGTTGTCCCACAGACTTTCCAGTGCCCAAAAGTAATTAGATTTTGTCAATACTGCTATTTCCATGATCAGAGAGCCATACTGAACTCTGAAAAAGAATTTTTGTTGCTAAGTCAATCAATCAAATGCTTCAGATAGATCCTGGGCCAGATGAATTTCCTTTGTCCATTGAAGCCCTCACTCAGTTATACTTGGATCTGAACTTCCCCAAGAGGTTCCAGATTCTCCAGACCTTCATGCCTTCTTCTGTAGAAATTCCCAAGCTAAATCCTCCATACTCTTTTGCAAAATTTTCTAAAAGGACAAGAAATATAATCTCTATGCTGTCTTTTATTCCTGGATATTTCACAGATGAGCATGCTGATGTTGCAGTACTAGGATTTTTGTCCACTTTCACACCTGGTCAGCCTCCTGCTACCATTTTTAATTTTTCCAATACCTTGCTGACAATATTCATAATCAGTTGGCCAGAATTCCTTCTGAAGGTGTTTTCAAGTATTTATCATTCTTATTCCATATGTTTTTATACTTTCAGTCTGAATTTTTTTTTATAAACCTTCAAAATCTTGATGTAGAAGGAAATCCACAATCAGTCATATTTTGGACTCCTCTTATCAGAAAAGATTCATCACATTCCACCTATATAGAGTTTATAGATTCCTTCATTCATCCCATGGTCAATTTTTCGAACAACAGAAGGTATCCCAGAAATAGTGATGAAATTAAGAATGTTCTGCAGTTGTCTGAGCATAATAGGACACGTGATTGGTACTTGTACCAAATCCATACAGAAATAAGAGTTTATGGATCAAGTCTTATCCCTTATAAACTGCCCAAATACCTCCCAATGAGGTTATTTTCTCTGGAGTACATAAGGTAGATTCTTAATTCAGATGCAATTAATTTCTTGGAAGCAAAGAAAAAGATACAGTTCAAGTTGAAAAACTAGGTTGGTCCCTTCATTTGTAACAGCAGAGATGCAGGTCCTCATGCTGAAAAATATTTTTAGGAGTTCAAATTTAGTAAGAGTTTTCTATGGTACTATGATCCCCTAGGAGTTATAAGTAAAATGAGAGTAAAATGCAAACTCACTCCTTATGTACATGAGAAGAAACTTGACATTGAGAAATTCTCCAACCAGTCTAAATGTTTGGAGAACACCTTGGTATAGGCAGAGAAGCAAAGTGATACTAGTCAAATTTGTAGACTCCAACCCAAGAAGACATGAACTCAAAGAGAAATGGAGAGGAAGGATCTTATACTAAAAATACTACAACAGAAACCAAATTTAAGTTGAGATACAATAAAAAGCCAAAGTTAAATCCAGTCAGGGAAGAAGTTAAAACAATAGAGGTGATTGATATAGATACAATAGAAAAGGACAATGCACCTACTACAATGATTGAAGAAGAAGAATAACTTACAACTTCAAGCACTTAGCTTATTCGGAAGCAACACAATGTTGAAGTTTCCTCATCCAAAAAACCAGTAGAAAAGGATATGGATATAAAAGAAAGATATAAAGAAATCAAAGCTAGAAATGAAGAAATTAAAACTGAAATATATTCCCAATATCTGAAACAAACTCCTGGCATCCAAAATAGGCTACTTTCTACCTTTGACCATAAGAATAAAAATATGAAGATGAATTTTCTTCAACCCACAGTTCAAACTCCCAATTCATCTTCTGATTACAAAAAGATATATTTTGAGGTCTTGGCCAAGGATGTTCATCCTCTGGACCAAATTGAGTTTCATAAGTAGGCAGGGGAGATGATCTATTCTACAATGACTACCAAGGCCATGAATGTACAAAAGCTGCAAAACACTCTTGCAAATGTCAGGGATCAAATCAAATTGGAAAAAGCATCTTCACAAGCAAAAGACACTATAATTAAATATTTGGAAGAATTAGTAATCGAAGTCGGATATGATCCTAAAAATTTCAAAGTTGCAGAAGAATTAATAAAGAAGAAAAATGTATACATTGCTGCACTAAAGAAGCAACTGAAGCTTCCCCCTACAGAACATCCCCAAGCAAAGGAATTCTTACAAGATACAAATCATAAATATGAGATGATGAATCTCATTTTACAATTGACTGCTCAGATAAAGGAAATGGAGAATGAAATGGACAAGTTGGTCCTGGATAAATAAGCCAACAAAGAAGTAGTCCCAGTTACTTTCATTCTTGTAGTCACTACTATTGTACCTTCCACACTAGCAGAATCATTGGCTCCTACAGCCCCATGGCTACAACACTTCTAGTTACTTCAGCAGCGTAGTCTTCAACAACAACAACACAACATTCAAATGAAGCAAGTAAACTAGTAAATGCTATGCAAGACATGTCTATTCAGACCAATGAGATAAACAAACTTAAAGAACAGCTTAAGAGTCTTGAAAATGCAAAGAAAATTGCTCAAATTATGCATAAGAATGAAGAACAAAATGCAAAAAGGTTGAATGAGCAATTGAAGAAGTTAGAAAAAGATATGACATTAAAAGAACCAATGGCACAAATCAAACAACAGTTATGGGCCAATATCATTGAAGCAGTCAATGATATTTGGCCATCCATATAGTTCATATATGAACAGAAAGATTTAGTCAAATCAACAAAATAAGCCATTCAAAAGATAAAAGAAGAGATTGGTAAGAAACCTGAAGAAGCTCTTTAAATCATAAAGTTTCTAAATTCTATGAATAGGAAAAAGCTAGAAGAAATTGGTATTAATGAAAGAACAGAGACCATCCTATAAGTTAGGAAGAGAACTTCTAAAAAGAATTTGATGATACAATTAGAAGAGAAATGCCAAAACATGGAGGTTTCTATCACAAGGTTCATGATCAATTTTGATGTTCTAAGGAAAAAAGGACTTCCCAATCCATTAGTTATTCATGACAAAGTAATGAAACAGGATGACTATGACAAGAAAATGAGAGAATTTTCAAAGGATCAAGCTAATCTGCCTACCTCACATGGTATTCCAACGGGGAAGGTAATCTACAAGAATTTGGAGAATTTGTTTCATCTACAGCATGAGGTGAAACACATATTTATTCACAAGCTCACATTCTCAAAGTATACTGAAGTTGAAGAGATTTTCAGAAGGACGATGAAGATAAAGCTGCCAGAGGCAGAAGTTTGCAAAAAATTGACTAATTTACTATGAAATCAGATTGCAGTAAGCACAAAGCAGTAAAAAAAAAACAGAGCATGTTGTTTTCACATTTACAGTTACATTTTTGCAATTAAAAATAATATAATATGAAAGAGTATCAGATGAAAGAGTATCAGGTGAAAGAGTATCAGTTCAAAGTCAAAGTTTAAAGGTCAAATCAATAATTACAAGCATAGATAAATCTGCCAGCATAAAGGACATTTCACTATCCAGGACCAGCTTCGTTGAACATCAAAGAGAGAAAATATCAACAAGTAAAGACAACAAACAATAATTTCAATAAAAATAGGGATAGCTAGCATTACTTGGAAAGCTGTCACTATCTTCTTGCATGAAGATATTTCTTGTTCCATGAATAATTCCTAAGTTTTTCTAGGATATTTTGTATGAGTTTTTGTATAAATAATTCTCATTTAGAAGTATTGAGGGTGGATGAATTTTTGAATATTACTATAGTTGTACTATTTTGAACCTAAGGGTGATTGTACCAATTTCAAGTCAGAAGACTGGATCAAAGCAATAAAGCATCATATTATATGTTTCATGTGTTGGGCCACTACAATGAAGTATTTTTACTTGTTTCTTTGTCAAATTTTCATGTTTTTTCATCAATAATTGTATGTTGTTTTAAATCTAAATGATAAATCAGGAATGTTATTTCAGAATATGTTAAAAGCACTCTTTCTTGAATGGAATATCATTTACATGTTTTCCACTGATATATAGACTAAGGAACCCTTAATTTCTCCCTAGTTTCAATTGACCTCTGCCTTTTCACTCATAATCCGGATTTAAGAACCCTTAATTGCTCTTTTACCCCGATTGAAACCATTTTCACCATCATCCTTGAAGATCTGAAGTAACTCAACTATCTTTCCCTGTAAACATTTCCCTTTAGACCTTGATCTTGATCTGACTGCTTGACACATTGACTCCATTAGCCCAATGGAAGACTGACCTACATCTATCTACCTTAGTAAGTGATTTCACCACCAAATCAAATCAAAATAAAAAACCAATTTACCCTACATAACTAGCCTAAAATCAATTAAAATCAACAAAGATAAATCATATAGAGAGAGCCCTCTCTGAGCATTAGGAAGGCTAGATCCTAAGGCTTAAAAGTAGGTTTGTGGTTACCTCTAATATTCTTTAAACCAAAATAAAAAATCTCACAACTATTAAGAATTATTGGATTGATAACATGGAGAACTTGTTTTTTATGCTCGATGTAATATTCCATTGCTTGAATGCTAGAATTTTATCTTAAAGATGATGTGATGGATGATGGTTGATATCCATAAAGTGCCATAAATGGGGTCATTTTTGCTGCAGTGTGGAAGGAAGTGTTATACCACCATTCAGCCAGAGGTAACCACTTGACTCATTGTGTTTTTTTATCAGATACAAAGCAACGAAGATATCCTTCCAAATAATTGTTCACTATCTCAATTTTCCAATGAGATTGAGGATGATAAGATGAGCTATGAGTTAGTTGAGTACCCAAACAAGAAAATAATTCCGTCTAGAAATTTCCAGTGAAAATGGGATCTTTGTCACTTACAATAATCTTTGGTTTTCCATGTAGCTTTTTAATTGTTTCCATTAATGCAGTAGCAACTGTACTCGCTTTAAATGGATGAGATAATGCACAAAATCATGCATACTTGGTAAGTCTATCAACTACCAAAATAATGAAACTATTTCCTTCGGAGTTAGGTAAACCAGTGATAAAATCCATTGAAAACACCTCCCAATGTTGACTTGGAATGGATAAAGGTTGTACCAGACTCAAGGTCTTAATTGTCTCAACTTTATTTTGCTGGCAAACGAAACATTCCATCGTAAAATTTTGAATATCAGATTTAAGGCCATCCCAAAAAAATTCTTTCTTCACCCTGTAGTAAGTTTTTAAAAATCCTAGGTGTCCTCCTAAGGGAGAGGTGTGCAATTCTAAGGGAATATTTTGTTTTAGATTGGAATTCTTACAAATATATAAGCAATCTTTGTACCATAAGGAATCATTTTTCCAACTAAATGTATCAGATGTATTGGGATCTTGTTACAACTTTTGAATAAGTGTCCACACTTCTTCATCATTCTTCCATTCCTCCCTTGCTTCGGTTATCCAATCTCATTGGATAATAGAAATGGCACAAAGCAATGCTTCCACATCCTCATCCTTTCTTGAGATTGAATCTGCAAAAGCATATATCTTCCCTTTTTTGTAGATGATTTAAAAGTCATAGCCCAACATCTTTGTGACCCATTTTTGCTGCTCTTTTGAAGATAGTATTTGTTCCAAAAAGTATTTAAGACTATCATGATCAGTTTTTACCTTGAAGTGTCTTCCCATTAGGTAAGGTCGTCATTCCTTTAGTGCATGTAGTATCGCCAACATTTCCTTCTCATAAATAGCTTTCTGTAAATAGTTTCCTTTGATTGGATGACTTTCAAAAGAAATGGGTCTTCCTTCTTGCATTAAAAAATCACCAATTACATTTCGTGAGGCATTTTTGGCTCGAGGGGTCCTGACCCAGGTTCGGAGGTTAAGGTTTGCCAACAAACCCCTATACTACTGGCCCGTTCTGTAGTGAAATGCTTGCGTAGTCCAAAGTCTCACCCGAAGCAGTATGGGAGGGTGCTAGAACTAGGTTTCCGCACCTTGGGAGAGTGTAGGTAAGTTAGGTAGAGCTGTGTTCAACTTCACAAAGCCTAGATCGTATATCACATAACACAGATCTATTAGTCCCTTCGCATCCATGTGCGCAATACCAATTATAATCACAGTAAACAATAGATGTAGAACAATAACGCAACTATTGCATATATTCTTGCATAAGGTATAACAGACAGATTCAAATCAGATGTCAACGTAGCATAAGAAAAAAACACAGTTACTTTCAGAGCTTAACACAAGACCATGCATAACATAACAATTATCATAGATTTTCATTAACAGATTCTGATATTCCAACAACCTTCCACTTTCATTAATCCTTCATATCCTTTTATAATACCCAAAACCCAACCTGCACACACAGCTGCAGGGTCCACACACAGCAGGACTGAGGATCTCTGCGCACATAGTCAGCAGGAGTCCTTTCCCAAATAACCCAAACAGATCTACTAATTCATAGTTCGCACCAATCTTAATTCATTCCTATCTTGACTAAGAAATGTCCTTCTATTTATAACGATCTAGCCTAATATTTCCTGTGGTCTGCAAACCGTGGTTTACGGACTCTAGGTCTACCCTTTGACCCATTATAATGCTTTCAGGGCTTTGACCCACCCCAAAACCCCTATGCTAGACTAAAATATGCCAAAAATATACAAAAATACTCAAAACTTTCCCAATTCGTAGCCTTTGGAGGACCCTGTTCCAACAGTCCCCCAAAACAATCTTGTGACTCGTCCCGAGTCACTGTGGTGGCGGAGCCTCCACCTGTGCATGTAGTGCATTGATGGTTGTGACCAGCGGGGCAACACTTCTTGACTCTGAGCAGCAGCGCTCTGCGCAATATCTATGAGCTTATATGATATCGGTCCTTTTGTCAGAGTGGTGACACTCTCCAGTGTCTGGTTTAGTTGCTTAACAAAAACATCAACATCCTGTGAGAGTTGGAGGGCTACAGCAGCCCAAGGCTTCAAGCGTTATTCGACGAAGTGCTTCTTATGCCGGAGCTCCTCAATCTCGTCTTGGAGGGTGTTGCTAGTCCTCAATCATGCCAACCACTGTGCAGGAACCAAGGTGGGTAATGTAGCCTCGATCTACTCGAAAGATTCCTCCTTCTGCCGCAA
This sequence comes from Pinus albicaulis, assembly GCA_034641835.2. Lineage (NCBI taxonomy): Eukaryota > Viridiplantae > Streptophyta > Pinopsida > Pinales > Pinaceae > Pinus > Pinus albicaulis. The sequence goes on from CM076574.1 coordinate 1,107,271,008, forward strand.
TTCCTAAATTATTCGCCGAAGGATCAGATCGTGCTGGACCTTGGTCCATAGCTGCATGGCTATCTCTTGTAACTGGGCACCCTGAGAAATCTGTCCTATAATGGTGTCTATAGCCATGGTCACTAGCGCAACGCACTGGGCTCGTACCTCTTGGGGTGTTTTGGGCTGCAATTTGGCCTGTAAGTCAGTGATTCTCTGCTCCAGCTACGTCTTAATGACTTGCATTTCCGTCCTAGAAGCCTTCAACACTGTGGCCAATCCTTCAACCTTAGCTCGAGGGGTGGCTGCAGCCAGGATCTCTTCTATAACCTCTGTGTAAAGCTAGTGGATTAAGGTTTTGAGCTCTGCTTGCTGCGAGACACGGAGGAGCACTTTCGCGTTCTGCTGTACGATGCTTTGCTCGGCCACACCGAGTTGGTGGTGTACTTTTTGGTTCCGATGGTGAATCTCCTTAAACACAATAGTGTGGAGAACTTGCAATGCTTCATGGGGAAACTAGGCTAGATTTAACTACACCCCTACACCTACTTGGAGTTGTATTCCCTGGTCTGACAAGCTGATCACAAGGGCGGCACTAGGTAAGGAACAGAGACAACTTTCCTCCATAGCTAGCGCTATACTGCTAGATGCCAATGAAATTCGTCCTTGAACCACACTAGTCTGTAGCGTGTCTGTCTTTAACTGTAGGGTACGAAGCTCAACCTAGATGGTATTGATCGTAGCCTTCTGTTGTTCCTCTAAAGCTACTCATTTTTATTTTATGGCCAATGTGACTGCATCTGCAATTTGTTCGAGATATCCCTCAGTTAACGTAACCGTCTCATCTTGTTCCTTCCGCTGGGCGCGCTACTTCTTTCGGGGCCCCTTGACAGGCTCACCTATTTGCTTTGTACCTTTGATATTTATTGCCTCCATGCCCAGATCTGGCTGTGAGTCGACCTAGGTTTCGGCCTCAGTGTCCTTCGTGGTGTTCTGCTTTGGCTACGTGTCCTTTTTCACGGCTACGCCTAAGTCCTTCCCTATACTCTTGCTCATGCCTCCCGTCTTTGTGATGATAACAGGTGGGAGCACCTACATCGTGTTAGTACCTGCGGTGTCCCTTGCGCTATTTTTGAAGCCTATCTTCCAGGAAGGAGGCCATAGTGCAATCACATTGTCAATTTCCTCATCTGCTACCATATACAACAGTGATGTCCATGTTTTCTCCTTATGGCCGTGGATCTGAATGTTGTGCATGGTAACTTGGAATGCTGCAATACTTTTGTATTTTTCATACATTGTTGGGGACAACTGGGGTGGAGAATTGATGGATGCAGCAATGCTATTCTGGAAGAGGACCCATAAGACTTGGTTATCCTATATGCGCTGTGCATCCTTGGAGTCCCAAAAATGGGCATACCAAGCCCCTTCGCACATATCTTGGGTGATCTCGGGGAGGACCGACTTCGCAGGGGTCTCCCAGGTGACTAGGGCTATAAGGAGCAGTAGCCAGGCATAGAAAAATAATTTTCCCTGCTCCTGAGACTCGCAGACATTGATTAAAAACTCATCGCATAAGTATTGGGCCCAATTGAGGTAGACCCCCTTCACATATTAACCTACTAGCTGAATGACATAAGCAAGGACAATTGTGATCTGGCACTTTCGCATTAGCTTGCATGCTAATAACATGGTACCCATCTTCGTAGCAGGGTCATTGATAGATTTGATGATGAAGCCCCGCGTATTCCTTTCCACATGGAAGGTCTCATGCACATATTCAGCGGTTTCCCCTTCATATCTCTTGCCCACACGTTCTAGAGGGTGCAGCCCGTTCATGGGAAGGCCTATAATTTTGTGAACCAACGCAGCATCAATGGGGACTCTGTCCTGAATCCATAGGCAGCCATCGTGAATTAAGGTGAGAAACTGTCGGGCCAGCCGATCGGTGATGTTGTAGTGGCCAAAGTGGGGCATCCGCAGCAGGTTCAAGAGTCCATATCTAGTGCTAAGGAATGACTGTGACCCCATCATCCACATAAATCATGTCGAAGTACAACGCGGGGACCAGCTCAGGGAAGGCTTCATAATTCGCCAAGTCGTGATCATCGAATTTGACTTCATGGAGCTTTCCACAAGGGGCACTAAGGACAGGGACCTCTCTCGGGGTTAGTGGCGTCTGCAGATAGGCAATCAGGCCGTCGAGGTTCTTTGGTGTGTGCATCAAGGGCCTGCGTAGTCGGATGAAGGGAGGTAACCAGTTGATCGGATTAGCAGGTTGGGCTTCCTCCCACGTAACCTGAGTCTGAGGCATTGCGCGTAGGGACTTGGCATGCCTTGGGGAAGTCCTAGGCTTCCCCACAGCCCATTTCACAGCTTTTGGGGGCTTCCCTGAGCCTTGTGCTTTCTCTTTTCCCTTCCTTGTGATCGACGTTAAGAACACTTCTTCATCCTCAGACCCAATCTCCATTACTTCCTCAATTTCTGGGTCTGCAGGTGCCAAGGGCTCAACAAGATTAGTGGCCGTCATCCTAGCGCGGAAAATGAATCCCAACTCTGGGTGGCTACTGTTAGAAGGGGGAGGTTGATCAGACATGAAAGGGACAGTGCAGACCCGAAAAATCTTACAACTCAAGTTCGTTCGAGGGAGAGACGATAAGTACACGTTGTGCAAGTAAGGTGGAACCCTTGTCTGAGCTATCCTACCCTTTTTATAGTGTCGGCGGGCGTCCAACGGTAGGGTAAAATTGACCTGGAACTTACCATCAGGTAAACGGTAAAAAATCCCCAAAATCCACCCCATTAAATGCCAGCGGCTCGCTCCTTTTAATGGTAACTTTTGCTTTTTACCAGATGTCATTGTGCCAACGGCTAGTTTTCGCACCTCCTGTGTGCTTGGTATACCTGCTATGCTTGGGTTAAACATCTGATCCTCCTTTGCATCCTCCCCCAAAACAGGCTTGATCCCTAGGTACTTCAAAACCAAAGACACTTTTTCTCGACATATGTCATCCCAACAGAACCGGGCCTCCTTTGTAAGAAAGCCTTTTAGCGATGCTGCAATCATTGCATACCCCCGAACAAGCTTTCTGTAATAACCTACGTGGCCAAGAAATGAACACAGTTGTCCCCTTGTTATGGGAGTTGCCAGATATATGATAACTCTACCTCTTATATCCGCACCCCCAATCTTAGCCAACGTGGGGTTCGTCACAATGGTACCCGTTCGCAGCCCGAGCGACCTGGTAACTGTGCGCATCTCATTCACTTCTGAGTCAGAAAGAGCTTGTGGATCATCCTTACCTTGCTTTGGGGCTAGGCTGCAGTATTTAACCAGGCTTGGTACCTGCGATTCCCATGTGGGCACTTCAGGTGCGACATACAGGTGCAATTCACCCCATGCTACAGTTTCAATGTCCTGTAGCGCCACGTCAAGCACCTCTGTCCCATTTACTAACCCAAATGTTCCTAAAAATTCCTCCTTCAAAGTCTCCCAGTGGCGGGTGCATTGATGTAGCTTCGCATCTAAGTACCATGCAGTGGGAAGTGGTCCCAAGGCATGAATAAACAGATGAACCCACTCTTTAGTACTCCAGTCGCACCACTTTTTCATCCAAGAAAATAGATATTCGCATGGGTCTTCTAGCCCATGGAATGCTTTGATTCGTACGTTAGTTGGGGATTCAAATCGTAGGATCATCATATCCCGACACTTGTCCCAATCCTAGAACGCCTCCTCATGCACCTCCCACCATCACGCAGGTGTTCCATGCATGGCTAGCTTAAGGGCCCATAGCCTTCGTTCCCTTGGAACCTCAGCCTCGAATTCTCATAGAAATTCCTTAATATTACCAGAACCATCAAAATAAGGTAGGTCTTGTACCTCTGAGGAAATGCAGCGGAAGTCCTTTGTGACCCGAAGACATCATAGCGCAGAGACATCATGTAGCCGATTTTTCCAATTCTCTATCTCCCCATCAGAGTCAGAGAAGCATTCACTGTCCTTTTCCCAGTAGAGTACTCCATCTATTGTGGGGTTGATCTAATATTCATCCCACGCAGTCAACTTATAGATGTGATCTACATCCTCTTCGTCACACACCAGTTCTGTGTATCATTCGCCTTCCACAGGATCTAATGGTACTATCACCCTTGTACCGTTATTCCCAAACACCATGCTTCTCTTCTTCAAGTTGATGATACCTCCCATATCCATGGCCCAGTCTAACCCTAGAAGCGCAGGGTAGGGGTCCGCATATTCTACAATTTGAATGACTTCAAAATCAGCCTAGACCTTGACCCTGTGATATCCACCATGATATTTTATAGTCTCCCCAAGGGTATGATCTTTTGATGATTGGCCATATGCAGCAAGGCAGGGACAGTGGTTTGTGTCGTGCAGCCACACGCTTTATCCTCGCACCACGATGCGGGGGTGTTCTTCAGTCCTACAACTTTCAAAGTATATGAACTAGGTCCCCGACCTACATGTAGTCTAATTACAAGTGATTATCCTTGGTGTGATCATTCATCCTGTATTATGTCACACCATCTTTCAAGGCTAGCCTCTACTCCTCGCACCTTTCGCGGATTCTGGATCTCCATGTGCATCGCCTCTAGTTGTCCTTGGATTTGTTGGACGCCCAGTTGGGTATCATCTCTGGGTGCAGCTTCTAACTTCATAGCAACCTCCGGGGATTTTTCCTGCGATTCGAAAGTTTGGTGACCCATAGGTACACCAAACCTCCTTCTCTGATCACCTTCTTCAGTCGTTGATCGACCTCCCACATAGATTCAGAAGACCCTTGCTTGAAATACTTTAGATCAACCACTATTTGAGAGTAGGACTTAGGCTTCTTGAACTGTTTCTTCAAGGCGTTCTTAATTTCTTCAATACTTGTGTTTGCATGCTGGCCGATGTATCCCATGTACCCGTCCAAAGCCCTTCCTTCGAAGGCAAGGGACAGTTGTGCCCTCTTCACCACATCACTAGCTACGTTCTACGCAGTCCATACCGATTATGTGACAAACCAAAACTGATCCATGTCTTCATCCCCCACACCATTAAAGGTAGGAAACTTCATGTGCACAACCATGTCGACTTCTAGTGGTGGCGGAGCTGTAGGCGAATTCTTACCCCTATGCTAGTTTGAGAGTGGTGTGGCTGGAGGACTTTGCGTTGCTGGTTCTTGTACCAGACTGTAGATGGATTTATCTCCTTCTTGGTTGGTCCGATAGTATTTTCCACTTCATGTCGTACTCCCGTCCAGATCAGAGGTCATTCATTCAGTGTGGCTACACAGAATACTATTTTCACACAGTAATATCTTAATCAGCAATGGTAAGGTCTTTAGAAACTTACCCCGGAATCCCTTGAAGAATATTCGCTCTCCTTTAGGGTAGGAGACGAGCTGATCAATGGCAAATTCTGTCACGAACCCTCCTAACACACTATCCACTCAGTGGTCCACCGTGCGAGTGATGGTGTTATCAGGCTTTTCTAGCTGCTGGATTAATTCTGGGGTCCACTGTGTGACCCACTCATCCTTCCAACACTTCTGAAATTTGACCAACCTTGTGTGCCACTCCTAGAACTTGATCGCAATTGTTACAAAGAGGATCTCGTAGCTCTCCGTGAAAATATACTTATTCTTCCACTCTTCGGTGGTCAACCTCTTACTGCGGTTTTCTTTTACTACGAATTCCTGAACTTGTTGTTCAAACCATTCGTCAATTTCTTTTCTTCCAGGTTTCCAATACAACCTTGGCATTACCTGATCCCTCTCTCAAAATGCTCCCAGTCCCGGCAACGAAACCATTTTTTGGCTTGAGGGGTCCTGACCCAGGTTCGGAGGTTAAGGTTTTCCAACAAACCCCTATACTACTGGCCTTTTCGATAGTGACCTGCTTGCGCAGGCCAAAGTCTCACCTGAAGCAGTATGGGAGGGTACTGGAACCAGGTTTCCGCACCCTGGGTGAGGTTAGGTAAGTTAGGTAGAGCTGCGTTCAACTTCACAAAGCCCAAATCGTATATCACGGAACCTAGATCTATCGGTCCCTTTGCATCCACGTGCGCAATACCAATTATAATCACAGTAAACAACATATGTAGAACAATAACACAACTATCGCAGATATTCTTGCATAAAGTATAACAAACAGATTTAGATCAGATGTCAACGTAGCGTAAGAAAACAACACAGTTACTTTCAGAGCTTAACACAGAACCATGCATAACATAATAGATATCGTAGATTCGCATTAACAGATTCTGATATTCCAACAACCTTCCACTTTCATTAATTCAAATCCTTTTATAATACCCAAAACCCAACCTGCGCACATAGCTGCAGGGTCTGCACACAATAGGACTGAGGATCTCCACGTACACATCCAGCGGGAGTCCTTTCCCCAATAACCCAAACAGATCTACTAATTCGTAATTCGCACCAATATTAATTCATTCCTGTTTTGACTAAAAAATGTCCTTCTATTTATAACGATCTAGCCTAATCTTTCATGTGGGTCTACCCTTTGACCCATTACAATTCTTTCGGGGCTTTGACCCACCCCAAAATCCCTGCGCTAGACTAAAATATGCCAAAAAAATACAAAAAATACTCAAACCTGTCCCAATTCACAGCCTTTGGAGGAACCTATTCCAACAGGCATCACATTCCACAATAAAGGTTTTTGTGAAGTCTGGTGTAGCTAAGACCGGTGCTTGGCACATTTCCTCTTTAAGATGTTCAAAGACCTTAGTTGCTTCAAGAGTACATGAAAATGCATCTTTCTTCAATAATGTTGCCAGAGGTGTTGTTATTCTCCCTAATTCTTAACAAAATTGAGATAATAACCTGTTAACCCAAGAAATCCTCGCAATTCCTTTATGTTTGTGGGGACTTTCCATTTCTTAATGGCTTTAATTTTGTTAAGGTCTACCTTAACACCCTCCTGAGATACAATATGACCCAAATATTCCACCTCTTGTACTCCAAAGAAACATTTGGATGTTTTTGCATATAATTGTTTCTCCTCCAATAGTTTGAGCACCCTATCAACATGTTGAACATGATCCTTCCAAGACCTGATATAGATTAGTATATCATCAAAAAATACTAACACAAATTTTCTAAGGAAGGATTTGAAAATGGAATTCATCAACCCTTGAAATGTAGAAGGTGCATTGGTAAGGCCAAAAGGCATGACCAAAAATTCATAATTACCCTCATGAGTTCTAAATGTTGTTTTCAGAATGTCTTCAGTCTTCATTCTAATTTGATGATATCCTGAATGAAGATCCAACTTGGTGAAATAAATTTCTCCATGTAATTCATCAATCACAGGAATGGGAAATTTATCTTTAATAGTGAGCTTATTGAGATCCCTATAATCCAGACACATGCACCATGATCCATCCTTCTTGTGCACCAATAATATTGGAGCAGAGAAAGAAATTTGGCTAGGTTGAATTATACCAACCTCTAGCATTTCTGCAACCATAAGTTAAATTTAGCTCTTTTGGACATAGGGATATCCGTAAGGCCTGGTGTTTGGAGGAAAACTTACTGGAATGAAATTAATAGCATGATCATGATTATGAATAGGTGGGAGTCATTTGGGAGTTTCAAACACATTGGAATGATTGTACAAGACTTTTTGGAGATATGGAGAAATAGATTATTTTTATGTTGGAACTTCTAGTGAGAATACTTGCGCAATTACACCTCATTTTTATTTCTTCAAAAGCTTTGTCATGACATTATAGCTTATTATATTTCATGGCTTCCCTACGATACCCCGTAGTTCAACTTCCTTTCCTTCCAAAAAAATTTTCAAGAAAAGTTCTTGAATATTAAAAGCTATCGTCCCCAAATATTCTAACCATTGTACTCCTAGTACAACATCAACACCACCCATTGGAATGGAGAGCACTGGACTATTCAATACATATTATTCTATGGTTAGCTTGATATTATGGCACTTTCTAGAGAAATTTATAGTTCCTCCATTTGCAACCATCACTTAACACTCTGGTGCTCAGTATAGGAAGAAATTCAATTCCTTGGCTACCTTACAATGAATAAAATTATGGGTACTACCCGAATAAATTAGCATTATGACATTTTTATTCTTCATATGTCCTTCTATCTTGAGAGTTTGAGGAGTGGTAATTCCTGCCAATGCATTACAAGATATGGTCGGATTAATTTCTTCTTCCTCTAGGGCTGGTTCCTGGTGTATATCCTCTTCTTTTGAAGTTTCTTGTTCCTTTTCTTCCTCCTCTTCACAATCTATGTAAAATAATTTCTTCTCATCACACTTATGACCTTTTGCGTATTTTACATCAAAACTATAGAAAATCCCTTTTGCTACTTTTTCTTCCAATTTTTGTGGTGTCAACCTTGTAGGTTGTGGAATTATAAGAGTAGCAACACTTCCATATTTATAGTTGTGAGTGGTAGGCTTCCTTGTAGCCATAATTTTTCTTTCAATTTTTCTTGCCAACCTGAATGCCTTCTCCAATGAATCAAGTTCCCAATGGTGAAACTCATGTTGGACATTATCCTTTAAAGTCCCTATGAAGACATCAATCATGTGCTCCTCTAGAATATCCTTTACCCTTATATTTAATTTTTGGAAGTCCTCAATATGCTCCACCATTGAACCCTTTTGTTTGAGATTTATCAATTGGATAAAGAACGTATTGCTCTTTGTATCCTCATAATGTGATATCATTTCCTCCATAAAAATTGACCGAGTGACAATTTATTTATGAGAGAAAAGCCATCGATACCATACAAATGTATTTTTCTCTAAATATAAAGTTGCAATGCGTACCCTTTGTGTGTTTTACACATTATGGAGATCAAATTATTTCTCCATCTGTAGTATCCATGTTACGGGATCCTTGCCATCAAAATTCCTCATATCGATCTTTGGAATATGGTGGGTCTTCAATCCAACATTAGAGTCTATGAAATCATGATTAAAATTTTTTTTTTCTCATCAAGATTTTCCTCTACTACCTTTTCACCATTAGGAAGCTTTTCTTGTAGCAAATTTTCCAAACCTTCCATGCCTTTCTTCAAATTTTCCATTTTGCCTTCTATACCATCTATATTAGCTTCCATTCCATTATTAAAACCTTCCATGTTGCCTTATATACCATCCATATTAGATTCCATGCCATTCTTCAAACCATCCATCTTAGCTTCCACGACTTTCTTCAAACCATCCATCTTAGCTTCCATTTCATTTTTGGTTACTTTTTGCTAGAGCGAAATTTGTTGCACTTGGTCTCGTAATTTTGATATATCATGTTGCACTTCTTCATCTTCATGCATCATAGTAGAGATTTTTGAGAAATTAACGAGTGTGAATTATTTTTTGGAGGATTTGCAAAACCAAACACTGCTATCTATGCTTCAATATGCCCTTGTAATCACTTCAAACTGATTTTTCAAACAAAAATTATGCAATTTTTTAAAAAATACACACATTTTTCTTGCTTTTGGGAAGCTCAATATTGATACTGATGTATCTCTTGGATTTTGGATCTCCAATATTTGAGCTTCAGTCTTGTAGCAGCCCTCTAAGTCTTCTTTCCAATGCCGCAGGTCATACCTGATTTGAATTCTTCAAGGCAAAATTATGTCCAATATCCCACAGTGACCTAATTATGGACGGGTTCAGTAGAGCGAACTTGTAATATGTACCATGTGTCATTGTTTCATCCTTAGGCTCTAAAATTGATACCACAACAACAAAATTTCATGCACTTCTGGTCAATTCTTACAAAATTCCAATCCGATGTCTGAAATGAAATTTTTGATGAATTTTCCTCGACCACCTGTTTGAGATGAAATTCTGGATCATGCAACAACCCTAACTCCCTTAGTTCATATATCTGAAAATATAGTGAACCAAGGTCTGAAATTATTATACGAAGTTCCTCATAATTTTGGATCAAATGGGTTTTTATTTTAGCTTTTGAAACTTTGTATAAAAAAAGTTATAGCGAAAATTTTATGATGTCCTGTTTGCAGTAGCGAAACCCTAGAATCCAAAGCTCTGATACCAAATGTTATGAAACCAACTCACAAAATAGAAGGAAATATAGATCAACGACTTATAAATAAGCCTCTTTGAGGGGGGAAATTCCTTTTCAATACATAAATGAATAATTCCTGGATGATACAGATGACAAAACCTCCTTTCTATATATAGGAGTCCATGGGGTCAAAATATAATCCTAGCCGACCTAACAATAATAATGTAAGGGCATAACAATAAAAATAGTGGGATTTTATGGGGCACAATAATAACAATATAGGGACTATAGGGGTACAAAAATAACAATATGGGGCTACGCTAACAACAAGAAGGGATTACACTAGTTATATAGGAACCTAACACTCTATCTTCTTCCTAGCATCTTTGGTCACATGGCAATAAATTGCTAAACCAAAAATTTTAAAATGTGACACATATGGTCTCTTACCTGAAAAATATTCCTTTGGTGTACTCAGCCCAAGTGTCAAATGAGGACTTCTATTCTGAAAAAAATATTGTTTTATTGCATGCCTCTGTCCATAGATGCAACGATAGGCCCTGATCATGTGACATAGCTTGTCTTTCTCCCACAATAGTTTTGTTCTTCCTTTCTGTAACCCCATTTTGTTGTGGGCTATGAGATGCTATCAATTCTCTTCGAATTCCTTTCGAGGCACAAAAAATCTTGAATTTGTTAGAGACATATTCTCCACCATTTTTGCTCCTCAGAGCCTTCACCTTCTTCCTTGTATCTTTCTCGACAAGTGCCTTGAACTAACTCACAAAACTTGGAGAATGTCTAATATTTATTCTGCATAAAGAAAATAAAACACTTTTGTGAAAAATCATCTACAAAAATTCACGTAATACCTGTGTTTTGTTGTGGAATTTGTCGAGAACAGTCCACACACGTCTGAGTGAACTCTCTCAAGGATCATCTTTGCTCGACTTTCCATATCATGAAAGGTGGATTTGGTATAATTCTCCAATGTACACCCTTTGCATGTATCTCTCTGCGCAAGTGTACCGTTTGGAAGTCCTGTAGAACTCTATTGCATGATCTTCAAAGTTCCATGGTGTAGATAGCCCAATCTCCTGTGCCATAACTCACCAATTTCTTAACTCTCCACATTTTATACTTTTGTGCTTAAGGAAACATAATATTATAAATCCAATTTGTAGAGGTTCTTTAATCGAACCCCAATATTTTTCACCTGTCCCATGGCTTTGTAAAGAAGGAACACATTTCCTTCACTGAATTTCACATCATAGACACGGTCTTCCAACATAGCAACAAAAACCAAATTCTTTTTTAAACCAAGAACATACATGACATATTTTAATGTGAGAGGATTACTTGCTCCCTCCAAAAGTTAACTGTATCAACACCGGTAGCGCTATACCTCCTGTCATCTCCCATCTCAATGTGCTTCTGGAGATCCTTCTCCTCCAAGATACTAAAGAAATCTTTGTTTATGGTCATATGGAACAAAGCTCCACTATCTAATTTCCACAAAGAACCCATCACTGAAGACATCATGCATGCGATGAGGGTGAAATCAAACTCGAACTGTGAAGCAAGTGCTTCATCTGTCGCTCCTCCTGAGGTCTTCTTATTTGTATTCTTGTGCAGACACTTTGTAGCATAGTTTCCACGCTCATGACAGTGAAAACATTTTACCTTTGATAAGTCTCACTTCTTGCCTACATGACCATAATCTGATTTGGAATGGGACACCTTTCCTTTCCCTCCCTTCACTTTTCTAGCCAATGCACAGTTCTTCTCATCATCAGTGTTTGATGAGGACCCATATCTAGTGTTCTACCGAATCTCTTCTTGTACCAAGACAAACCAAAATCACTCCCTCTCTGGTAGCTTCTCCCTCCCATTCCCTGAATCCTAGTATCTATGCCAACTCTTGGGAAGGCCTAGAAGTGTTAGGCTCACCAAATCATCATGGGAAACTGTTACCCCAACGCTTCCAAGCTCATCTCGACATTGAATGAACTTTGTCAAGTATTTTAGGATCGTGTCTCCCTTCTCCATCTTGATATTTTTGAGCTTTTCCTTCAATGCCAACTTCCTATGGTCACTGCTATTCTGAACAGATCTGTTAAGGCCTTCCACATAGCATATGGAGTCACCTTTCCATGTATGTTTGAGACAATATAAACTCGAACTCCTTCTAAAAATATCCTTCTCGCCTTTGCTACATTCTTCTTCCATGCATCAAGAAGTTGAGCATCTTAATAGAAGAAGTGTCCTCAGACACACACATTTTATTAATAAGGAAAAGAAAAATTACATAGAAATTTTACAAGAGTTGACACAGGAATACTCAACACGCTTGCAAGTAGGAAAATGTGCTTTAAATATGCTAAATGTCCTAACCATTTTAGTTACTGATCACTTATTTAATTAACAAGTGTTCATTTACATTGAATGTTATTCTAAAAAATCTACTAAATATTTTCCTAAATTGGAGCCTATTAAAGAAATGAAACCTTTCTAGATGCCACATATTTTACAACAATTCATTATTCTAAAAAGGTATCCAATATTTAATTAAATTTTATAAATAATTAAATATTATATTCTAATTACTAAGCTAAGGTTTGTGTATTTTGGATCATCTAACATTCCACATTATGATCCAAATATACATTACAACATATACCAAGTTCATCCCTAAACTTGGTAAATTTATTCCTACCAAGTGGTTTTGCGAAAATGTCAGAGATCTGATCTTCTGAACGACAATAGATCAGATTGATGACATCATTTGTTGAAAATGCAACAAGATGATGGAGCTTAGTGAAAAGAAATCGCCTTCACTAAGTGGGCCCGCAGGCTATTTTTGGCGCAAAGTCTATTTTTAGACTATGTCTATTTTTAGAAATATGGATCATGTTCTATGAGTTGCGGGATGTTATTTGTGGATGGTTGGTCAAGTCGGAAAAAATAGATGGACTTCTATTTTTAGACATATTGGGCGGAATCTATTTTTAGATTGCCAGTCTAAAAATAGATATGTCGAATATTATTAGCTCTTAATAATATTTGGACTATCAACATTATCTTATTCTCTTGGAGCACTTCAGTTAAGTGCACAGATGTGGCACAGGAGCTGACAGAAGGAATTACGCTATTCCTAAGGGTTAAGTGGAGCTATTGCATGGATACTTCAGTTAGAACTCATGTGACAGAGTTTGGCGGAGTTATTGAGCTAGTTGATGGAGTTGTGTTCAGTTTAACTGAGTTAAACATAGTTGAGCTAGTTGTATCTAGTCTAACTGATTGATACACTAGTGAGAGTGGTGTAAATTAATTATTAATTAATTCACTAATTATTAACTCATTAATAAACTAAAGAATACATTAGTTAACTACAGTGCATGGACAGTTTCAGTGGAGACTAGTGAAGAGGTAGGTGAAAGAGCAATGTGACTATCAGTTGTGACTATATTGTTGCATGATTTGCAACAACCAGTGATTGGAGATGCCAATGAGGATTGCGTGAGCAAGGCTGGACCAATTCGAGTTCATTCAGGTTCATTCTTCAACAGTGATTGCGCAGTAGAGGCAGGCTATCAGGTGGCAGAGATTGGAGCATGTGATTTGCTAGATCGGGCTTGATTAGTGTGTAGCAATTGGAGATTATACTGAGAGCTTGTGAGGAGCTTTGTATAATGATTTTTACATGATCTCTATGACATATAATATACATATAGTTGGGGGTTTTTAGCTTTAATATTTCCCATAAAATACTGTGTTCATATGTGTGATTGTTTATGGTTTTAATGTGCACATGCGATTGTTTTTATTTTTGCAGTTAATGATCAATGGTAGAAGAGATTTTGTATTGTGAATGAAGTTAAAATAGTGTGTTATCAGGATAATCTTGGTGTATAACATATCATTAATTCAAATTTCTACATGGTATCAGAGAGATATTGATCATCGGAGCAATTGCAAAACATTGAAGCGGTTGAGTTTTGAGCTGGTGGAATTCAAATTTGCAGCAGTGTTTTCTTGGTGTCGAAGTTGAGATGTATTTAAACGGATTTAAATTGGAGTATGCCCTTGAGGGCAGCTCGAATTATATTGCATGGAAGGACAGGATGGAGGTGGTTCTAGATGACAATGGGTTGAAGGAGTTCATAGATGCAGAAATTCCAAAACCTGCTTCTAGCGATGTTGTCGCACTTGATGCATGGCAAAAGAAGAAAGAAAAGTGTCGAAGAATTATGTTGGAAGGTGTAAAGGATCACATAGTTTCCAGCCTTCATGGTAAGGCTTCTCCATTCTTGATGTGGAAAGCATTGATAGACTTACTCCAAAGAAAGAGTGACCAGAGGAAGTTGGTGCTCAAGGATAAACTCAAGAACATAAAAATGGAGAAAGGCGATAGTATGCCCAAGTACCTCACGAAGTTCATCCAATGTAGGGATGAGCTGGGAAGTGTGGGGGTGACTGTAGATGACGAGGACTTGGTGATCTTGGCTCTCCTTGGGCTTCCAAAGAGTTGGCATTCCTATCAGGACTCTGTCAATGGTTGGGAGAAATTGCCAGGATGGGAGCGACTTTGGTCGGATATTGTGAAAGAGGAGATAAGGTGAAGTTCCAGGGACGGATCTTCATCAAAGAACTCAGATGAAGAAAATTTCACTTTGACTTCCAAAGCAAGGAAGGGGAAGAGCAAGAATAATGCTTCTCAATCCGGTGCGAAAGGCAAGAAGCAAGACATGTCCAAGGTGAAGTGATTTCACTGTCACCAACACGAACTACGCCACTAATTGTCCACAGAAGAAGAAAAATAAGCAGGCTGCTGGATCTGCAGCTGGAGAGGCCTTAGCCTCACAGTTTGAGCTGGATTTTTCACTGATCGCATGCTTGGTCCTCAAGTGTGATGGGTTCAGTGTGGTTTCTTGACAGTGGTGCATCTTTTCACATGACAGGAGATAAAGATTTGTTGACTAATCTGGATGAGAAATATCTTGGAGTGCACGTCGAGATGGGCGATGATGGTAGATATAGTGCGATCGGTATCGGTACCATTTCCTTTGAAAGGGAGTCTGGTAAACCCTTCGTATTGAAGGAAGTGATGCATGTTCCACGATTGAAGAAGAATCTTATCTCTGTGGCGATGTTAGTAAACAAGGGATATGATGTTGTCTTTAGCGAGGGAAAGGCTTTCTTGTGCAGTAAGGCAACTGGTGAAACCCAGAGGATAGGGGTTTGAGTTAAGAACCTTTATCAATTGCAGGTATATGGCTGCACAACAATGGCAAGCAAGGTAGAAGGAGTGGTGAGCCGGGATGATGGCGAGTTGTGGCACCGGAGATTGGGCCACCTTCACCATGGAGCTTTGAAGATACTGCAACAAATTTCTACTGGGCTTCCTAAGGGGAATCTTGTGCAGTTAGATCAGTGCAAGGGATGTACCTTGGGAAAATTTGTGAAAGCCACCTTTCACGAGAAGGATAGTCACGCCACGATGATCCTTGAGAGAATTAACACAGACGTGTGTGGACCTTTCTCAGTAGCTTCGAAAGCAAAGCACCGGTACTATGTGATATTTGTTGATGATTTTTCTTGGAAGTGCTAGATCTTCTTCATGCAAAAGAAGAGCGAGACATACTCAAATTTATATGAGTTCAAGGCACTGGTTGAGAAAGAATCGAGGAAGAAGGTGAAGGCTCTTAGGAGCGAAAATGGTGGTGAATTAATCTCTGGCGAATTCAAGGAATTTTGCAGTGCAGAAGGAATTTGAAGAGAGCTCATAGCACCTCATAACCCACAGCAGAATGGGGTTGCTGAGCAGAAGAACAAAACGATCTTGGGTGCTGCAGTGATGTTGCATGATCAGGGCCTTCCCATACACTTGTGGGTTGAGGCATGCAATACTGCAGTATATGTGCAGAACCGTTGTCCTCACAGGATACTTGGCATGAGTACACCCAAGGAGGTGTTTTCTGGTAAGAAGCCTGATATTTCCCATTTGAGGATTTTTGTTTCACCTGTTTACATTCATGTGACAAAGGATGCCAGGAAGAAGTTGGAGCCGACTTCAGAGGTTGGGATATTTGTGGGGTACAAAAATCGTGTGTATTTTCTAGACAGTCGTAATATTGTTGTGCGACGGGATATCAAATTTCATGAGGAGAAAGCCATGAAGTGTTCGCTTGAGAGGGAGCCACACTTGTATGCAGATGAGGAGTTGTTAGTTCCTAAGGATGAGCCTCAGGATGTGGATCAGCCACAAGAGGAGGTTCATGGAGTGGAAGAGACCACTCATGTAGCGCCAACCATCAGAGGGCGAAAGCGCACTACAGAAGCTGAGTGACTGGCACAAGATGCAGAGAGGGTTGTAGGAGCACCTACATCATAGTGCAGACAAAGACAGTCACCTAACTGGTACACTAGATACATGGCTCTTATGAGAAAGTGTATCATGATAGAGCCATCCTCTTTCAAGGAAGCTAGGAGGATCTCGCATGGGTAGATGCCATGGTGGAAGAGTATGATTCGATTGTCAGAAACAGTGCATGGGAGATTGTCCCAAGGCCAGAAGGGAAATCAGTGGTGGGTTCGAGATGGATCTACAAAGTGAAGCAAGCAGCTGACGAGAGTGTGGAGAAGTACAAGGAAATATTTTTTGCCCGAGGCTTCTCACAGATTGAGGGGATCAATTATGAGGAAACCTTTGCACCTGTCGCAAGGTATTCTTCCATACAGACGATTCTTGCTCTCTTAGCGCAGATGGGGTGGCACATTCATCAAATGGATGTGAAGACTGTGTTCCTCAATAGAGTGATTGAGGAGGAGGTGTACATAGAGTAGCCCGAAGGTCTTGAGATCTTCAGCAGCGAGTCGCATGTGTGCAGGCTCAAGAGAGCATTGTATGGGTTGAAACAATCACCTCTTGCTTGGCACACATGGATAGAAAGTTATTTCACCAGACTTGGATTCTCCAAGAGTGAGGCAGATCCGAACCTATACCAGATTGTGGTGGAGGGTAAGTTGCTGATCATTGTACTTTATGCAGATGATTTGATTTTGACGGGTGATGAACTGTTGATACTCTCACGCAAGGCTGATCTTGCAAAAGAGTTTGAGATGAAGGACTTGGGCCTCCTTCATTATTTCCTGGGATTGGAAATTTGGCAGCGCAGTGATGGACTGTTTGTGTCTCAAGGAAAGTATGCCCGGGAGATACTGAAGAAGTTCAACATGCATGGCTGCAAGCCTATCGACACTCCTCTTCCTGGTGGTTGGAGGAAATAGGTGTTGGCAATATGATGCAATGAGTTGTCCTTGATAGCAACCTATTTGCTAAGGTATTAACTGGTTTGTAACATCCAAGTCGCGTATGTACGCGGATTAATACGACCCAAGTCGCATATGCCCTTTTGCGCTCCAAAATTACAATACCAAGGGGCATTACCACAGTTTTGGCACACAGTATTGAGCGTTGTATGGTTTATTTGATTCTGTCCAAGAATACCATCGGAAGTGGTGTGGTTTTGGCTCATGATATTGATAAAAGCTAAATCTATTTAAGGAGAAGAAGATCATAGTGCAAGGTGTGCATAAGTAAGGGTTGTTAATGAATAAATATCTCTAAGGAATATCTGCATGGATGAACTCTATTCTTAATTGATAGATCTGAATCAATGATGCACCCATGGATCTCTAGATTTGAGGATGATGAAGCTCTACGATGATCTTCAGAAGAAGAAATGGTGAAAATCTGGCACAAAGTCTGCTGAAGATAATGAAGAAATCTGGGTAAGTTCGTAGATCTGAGCTATTTTGCAAAGTTTTCCATTTACAGATCTATATGTTGGTTTGTCTCGACAAAAGTGCGTGTATACGCGGGTTCTCTTAATGAAAAGTGCATATAGGGTTTTCTAAAGAATAAAATACACAGAAGTATACGCGGGTTGGTGTGCAGAAAAGCGCGTATGTACGCGGCTTCAGTAAAGCAAAGTAGTGTATGCTATTTGAATTAATGAAAGATCAGGGTTGAGTTTGTATCTACATATCTATTCTGAAGTCTGGGTTATTTCTGATATTCTAGTTACAGTGGTCTCACTGTTCTGTTTGAAGTATTGGTCAAAGTATGTTTGTTGATATGTAAAGGGTTGTGATGAAGCTGTTTGATCCAGTATGAAAATTGATGAAACGTGGTCTGCAGTGGGTCTAAAGGTTGAAGCCTTCAGTATGGAAGTAGAAGCTTTCAGCCAGTAGAAGCTGGTGCTGAAATCAAGGGGTTGAAGATCCCTTCTAGGAGAGGCTAGTAAACGAGATCAGGGGGTTGGAGCTCCCTTCCAGTTGTAGCTAGAAAACAAGAGAAGGTTGCAGCCTTCTCCAGGTAGAAGCCTGCGTACTGGTATAAGTCTGCATCAGTACAATATTGTAAAAGGTTTTCTATATAATAAATATTGAAGACAGAGACGACAGCAGCGGTGGTTTTCTCTCGATTTGGGTTTCCACCTTAAATCTTGGTGTTCATGTGTGTGATGCTTTATATTGTTTTTTACTGATCATAACTTCTGATTATCTAGCCTTATTCATAACTGAAAAATATGATTAAAAGACTGATTCTCTAAATCTGAAAGATAAATTAGTATATGCTAGTTTCCTTCTACATTTCCGCGTGCATACGCTAGTTCAGTTCATAAAAACCACGTATGGAAATCTGCTCAAAGAAAAGGTAAAAAAATTTCCAGTTAGTTCAAAACACTGATTCACCCCCCCCCCCCCCTCCCCCCTCTCAGTATTTTTTCCAACAATTGGTATCAGAGTAGGTCCTTTTGAAAAATCTTAGCCGCTAGAAGGAAGATCAAGCAAGATGGAACAACATCTATCTGGCCTCCGCTCTTCAACGGAAAAAATTTAATCCTCTGGAAAACAAGGATGAGATCCTATCTTCAGTATCTGGGAGCAGATGTATGAGCTATTGTTGAAGGAGGATATCAATATCCAGCCGCAGTACCAACAAATCCGACGAAAAGAAAGAATTATGAAACAAATGCAAAGGCGGTCAATGCTCTATTGGGAAGTCTAACTGAATCAGAATTTGTCAAAGTCATTCTGTTGGATACAGCAAAGGAAATATGGGACAAAATCATTCTAAGTTATGAAGGTGATGCAAAGGTAAAAAATGCTAAACTCCAAACTCTCAAAATTCAATATGAGAATCTAAAAATGCATAATGAGGAGAGCATTGCCAATTTCTTTTTACGTCTTGATGATATTGTAAATCGTATGAGAAATCTGGGAGAAACAATAACCGAATCTACTTTGGTTGAGAAAATTTTAAGATCACTAACGGCAAAATTTGAGTCAAAATTTTCGGCTCTTGAAGAAAAACAGGATCTTCAAAATCTTACTGTGGTGCAACTTCATGGCATACTAACTGAATATGAAATGAGAAGAGGAGGATCATATGAATTCAAAGAAGCTGTCTTTAGAGCCTCTACAAAAGGGAAAGACGTACAAGAGACAGAAGGATCAGGGTATATCTCAGAAGAAGATGAGGTAAATTTTGTAAAGAAACTTCAACTTGGCACAGGACGGTCCAGAGGTAAGCTTCCTTTCAAATGTTTTGCTTGTGGAAGAGTTGGTCATTATGCTGCTAAGTGTCCTCATAAAGAAACACATGAAAAAGGGAAGGAAGTAGCAAGAAGGAATAAGAATCGGTTTAGCACTAGAAAAAGTTACTATACTCATGAAGACAGTGATGGGTTATCTGATAGTGAGGAAGAATGTGAACAAGATCTTAGACTTCTCATGGCATTTGAAAAAGAATCTAGAGAAGAAAAAGATACCTTTATGGATGCTTTAGAGGACAATGATTTTCTTAATGAAAACAATCAACTCAAAATATGCTTAGAAGAAAGTAAAATAACCATAGAAACTCTGAAAAATCAGCTTGAAGAAAAGGAGAAACACAATGAGAAATTAGAATGTGAAGTAGTAAGTCTAAGAAAAGAAATTGAGAAAGTAAAGACTTTGAATCTTTGATTTGCTAAAGGATCTGAAACTTTAGATGAGATTATCAAGGTACAACGTTCTCCTCTTATAAAGACAGGTCTTGGATATATTGAAGAATCTTCTCAGGCTTCAGCACCAAATTATCTAAAAGCAGCTATATCCAGTGTACAACATTCTGCCACTCAGCAAGGGAATAAAGTATCATTACAGGTAAAGTATGACCATCTCAATTCAAAGAACACTAACAGGAATACCTTTCAAAGAAGCACCAATAAACAGGTAAATTCAAGTAGAAGATTTCATGATCGCAAAAATTTCTTCTTCAATGGACAATGTTTCTCATGTCACAATTTTGGTCATAAAGTTGTTCAATGTGTTGCATATAAAACCATCATGACAAGAGAAGCAAGAAAGAAAAGGATGGATATTGGAACAAAGAATAATACCTATAAAAACTTTTCTCCTCTTAAAAATGAAGTTGAATGTGCTTATTGCAATAACTTTTTCCATGAAGAATCTGAATGCAGGAACAAAGTCCAGCCAAAAGAGAAATTTCCTTCAAACTCCAAAGTGTGGAAAAATAAGGAATTACAGGTTGAAAATTTTGGCATAGCTTTATTTGCAGAAGGTGAAGAAAATCAATGGTATATTGATAGTGGATGCTCAAAACATATGACAGGTGACAAAACAAACTTCTTGCATATAGTGCTCTAGAAAAGGAAAAGAATGTTACATTTGGAAATGATACTCCTGCTGTCATTAATGGAAAAGGGTCTGCTTTTCTAAAAGAAAAGGTGAAAGCCAATAATGTCATGTATGTGGATGGATTAAGGCATAACCTGTTAAATTTAAGTCAAATGTGTGATCAAGGAACTGAAGTTGTCTTTAGTTCAAAAGAATGTGTGGTACGTGACCTTGATACAGGTAAAACAATTGTAAAAGGAAAAATAACTCCAAGCAATCTGTATGTATTGAAGAACTGCAAAGAACAATGTTACTTGAGTAAATCTTCAGAAAACTGGCTATGGCATAGAAGGTTGGGGCATCTGAGCTTCTCTCAAATCAACAAATCAAGCAGACTTAAAATTGTTCGTGATCTTCCCAATATTACTCTACCAGAAAGTATCATATGCAAATCTTGCCAATTCGGTAAGCAAACCAGAGTGCAATTTAATGCCAAGGAAGGATCATCAAGTAAGCCTCTTGAACTCATTCATACTGACATATGTGGACCTGTGAGGAAAAATTCACCACGTGGTGAACAATACCATATCTTATTTATTGATGATTTCTCTAGAATGTGTTGGATTGGGCTGCTTAAACACAAAGATGAAGCATTTGAGAAATTTCAGATCTTCAAAGCACTAGCTGAGAATGAATTAGATCTAAAAATAAAATGTCTCATATCTGATCGAGGAGGAGCATATACATCAGAAGAATTCCTTGAATTTTGTGAACAACATGGCATAAAAAGACAGTTTTCTGTAGCTGGCACTCCATAACAAAATGGTGTTGCAGAAATAATGAATAGAACAGTTCAACAAATGGCTAGAGCTATGCTTGATGACTCCGGAACACCTGACACATTTTGGGGAGAAGCAGCACATACAACAGTAAACATTCTCAACAAGGCACATGTTCGTGTAAATAGTGATAAAACCCCATATGAACTCTGGTATGGTAATCCTCCCACCGTAAAGCACTTTAGAATTTTTGGAAGAAAATGTTATATCAAAAATAATGATGAAAAACTTAGCAAGTTTGAACCCAGAGCAGATGAAGGAATTCTTCTTGGTTACTCCTCTATAAGTAGAGCATATAAATGTTACAATAAAATACTTCGGAAGATTGTTGAATGTATTGATGTTGTTATTGATGAGTCTCCTGCAGCTCCAAAAGAAGAAAAACAAACAACAGATGAAGACGAAGATGACACATATCCTTCTACATCAAATAGAAATGATATAGACAGTGAACCCAATGAAGAACTCGGAGATGATTTATCTGAAAAAGCACCATCCAGATATGTTCAAAAGAATCATCCAGAATCTCAAAATTTGGGAGATAAGGAATCAGGTGTACAAACAAGAAGGACCCTGGTGGGATATTCTAGCCATCTGGCATTTGTATCCACTATTGAACCACATAATGTCAATCAAGCTAGCAAAGATGAATGTTGGATTCAAGCCATGAATGAAGAGCTTGATCAAATTGAAAAGAATCACACTTGGGAACTAGTACCAAGACCTCATGACAAAAATGTCATTAGAACTAAATGGATATTCAAAAACAAGTTAAATGAGAATGGGGATGTTATAAGAAATAAATCTAGACTTGTCTGCAAGGGGTATGCTCAACAAGAAGGTATAGACTTTGAAGAAACTTTTGCTCCTGTAGCTAGACTTGAAGCCATAAGAATGTTTCTTGCTTTTTCAAGCTTCCAACAAATCAAAGTTTATCAAATGGATGTTAAATCTTCTTTTCTCAATGGTGATCTAGAAGAAGAAGTTTATATAGAACAACCAGAAGGATTCATTTTGGGAAATGATGAAAAACTTGTTTTTAGACTTAAAAAGGCTTTATATGGTCTCACACAAGCTCCAAGGGCATGGTATTATCATCTTGACAAATATCTTCATCAAAAAGGATTTTCAAAAGGGTTTGCTGATAGCAGCTTATACACAAAAACTGAAAATGATAAACTATTGATTGTGATTGTATATGTTGATGATATCATTTTTGGAAGTAATGAATAATCTATGAGTCAGAAATTTGCTTCTCTTATGCAGCAAGAATTTGAAATGTCTTTACTTGGAGAACTAACATTCTTTCTTGGCTTGCAAGTGCAACAAGCAACAGATGGCATATTCTTATCACAAGCAAAATATCTTAAGCAAATTCTGAAGAAGTATGGCATGGAAGAGTGCAAACCTGTAAGTACACCAATGATAACCAGATGTAATCTCAGTTCTCATGATGATTCTCCCGCGGTGAATCAACCAGAATACAGATCTATGATAGGAAGTCTACTTTATCTCACTGGGACTAGACCAGAAATTATGCATGCAGTTAGGATTGTTGGACGATTTCAGGCTAATCCAAAAGAGTCTCACCTTCAGGCTGTCAAAAGAATATTCAAATATCTACAAGGAACTCAAGACTTTGGACTATGGTATCGAAGGAATGTTGATCTCACTCTTCATGCTTACACTGATGCAGATTGGGCTGGAAATGTTAATGATCGGAAAAGCACTAGTGGTGGTGCATTATATATGGGGCCCCAGTTAGTATCTTGGTTCAGAAAGAAGCAAAGCTCTATTTCCTTATCTACAACAGAAGTAGAATATGTGGCTGCCACATCATGTTGCACTCAACTTCTTTGGATGATGCAAACCTTACAAGACATTCAAATCAAATGTTCACCTCCTATCTCCATTATGTGTGATAATACAAGTGCCATCAGTATCTCAAAGAATCTTGTTATGCATTCCAAGACCAAGCACATTCCCATTAAGTATCACTTCTTACGTGAACAAGTGCTTGAACAAAAGGTGAAGTTGGAGTATGTTCCCTCCAAAGAAAAAGTTGCTGATATATTTACCAAACCTTTACCCAAGGAAGCGTTCGAATATCTCAGACAGAAGCTAGGAGTTGTCTCTGCCTCTCAGAAGATCAGATCTGCTTAAATTCAGAAGATTAAATTGGATACGCAGATTTCCTGAAGGAAAGTCGCGTATATACCCGAGTTTATACACATAAAACCGCGTTTATACACATAAAACCGCGTATGGGTGTTTGCTGACAAATTCTGGGTCAACGTTCCTCAGCACAGCTGTAATGCTGTTTGGTATCTTTGATGATGTTTCAGCTCTCATATTTCTGTTTCATTCTCTGATATTGGATGAAGAAGCCTTGACGATTTGCTGTTGAAAGAATTCAGGATGCACAAGCTAAGGGGGAGCTTTGGTCATATAGAAAGGATGCATTGTTGGCATTATTCGCTGTGGTCTGATCTCATGCTTGAAGATTCTTTGGTATTGATTGTATAAGTCATTTCTGTAATTTGATGAAAAGGTCATGTTAAGCCCTATGATGTAAAATTGTAATATTCAGTTATGTAAGGACTCGTTCCAACAATGTAACCCCACTTGATTGGATAGTTGAGTCAATTGTGTAAATCCACTTGGTTGGATCATTGAAGTAACTATCGGTCATTAGTGATAGGAAAGGTCGTAGAGTCATGTCCTTCTTTGAAAAATATGGTTGAAGATTAAGTGTGAACTCAGGGGGAGCATGGTAACTTCAGTGCACATCATATCTACAGAGCTCATCTTTCTACAAGGAAAGAGAAACCTTGTTTTGGTTTTGATCCGACCTTTGCCCTTGATGTCAAAGGGGGAGAGTATCATGGTGTTTGGTGTTTGGATAATGGTTATAATCAATGTATTTATCTGTTGTGGTGATCAAACACCATCGTGGTTGCCATCAAGTCCAAAGGGGGAGATTGTTGGCAATATGATGCAATGAGTTGTCCTTGATGGCAACCTACTTGATGAAGTTGTCCTTGATGGAAACTGACTTGATGAGTTGTATTTGATAGCAACTTATTTGCTAATGATGTATCTACAGATCAGTTCAGAAGTAGCAGAAGAAAGAAATTCCAGTAAGTGCCAAAGAAATAATAAACAGGATATATCACAAAGAATACGCGGGTTTGTAACAGCCAAGTCACGTATGTACGCGGATTAATACGACCCAAGTCGCGTATGCCCTTTTGTGCTCCAAAATTATAATACCAAGGGGCATTACCATGGTTTGGCACACAGTATTGAGCGCTGTATGGTTTATTTGATTCCATCCAAGAATACCATCGGAAGTGGTGTGGTTTTGGCTCATGGTATTGATAAAAGCTAAATCTATTTAAGGAGAAGAAGATCGTAGTGCAAGGTGTGCATGAGTAAGGGTTGTTAATGAATAAATATCTCTAAGGAATATCTGCATGGATGAACTCCTGTTCTTAATTGATAGATCTGAATCAATGATGCACCCATGGATCTCTAGATCTGATGATGATGAATCTCTAAGATGATCTGCAGAAGAAGAAATGGTGAAGATCTGGCGCAAAGTCTGCTGAAGATAATGAAGAAATCTGGGTAAGTTCGTAGATCTGAGTTGTTTTGCAAATTTTTCCATTTACAGATCTATACGCTGGTTTGTCTCGACAAAAGCACATGTATACGTGGGTTCTCTTAATGAAAAGCATGTATAGGGTTTTCTAAAGAATAAAATACACAGAAGTATACGCGGGTTGGTGTGCAGAAAAGCGCGTATGTACACGGCTTCAGTAAAGCAAAGTAGCGTATGCTATTTGAATTAATGAAAGATCAGGGTTGAGTTTGTATCTGCATATCTATTCTGAAGTCTGGGTTATTTCTGATATTCTGGTTACAGTGGTCTCACTGTTCTGTTTGAAGTATTGGGCAAAGTATGTTTGTTGATATGTAAAGGGTTGTGATGAAGCTGTTTGATCTAGTATGAAAATTGATGAAACGTGGTCTGCAGTGGGTCTGAAGGTTGAAGCCTTCAGTATGGAAGTAGAAGCTTTCAGTCAGTAGAAGTTTGTACTGAAATCAGGGGGTTGAAGCTCCCTTCCAGGAGAGGCTGGTAAACGAGATCAGGGGGATTGGAGATCTCTTCCAGTTGTAGCTGGAAAACAAGAGAAGGTTACAACCTTCTCCAGGTAGAAGCCTGCGTACTGGTATAAGTTTGCATCAGTATAATATTGTAAAAGGTTTTCTATATAATAAAGATTGAAGACAAAGACGACAACAGCGGTGGTTTTCTCCCGATTTGGGTTTCCACCTTAAATATTGGTGTTCATGTGTGTGATGCTTTATACTGTTGTTTACTAATCATAACTTCTGATTATCTAGCCTTATTCATAAATGATAAATCTAATTAAAAGACTGATTCTCTAAATCTGAAAGATAAATCAGTATACGCTAGTTTCCTTCTACATTTCCGCGTGCATACCCCATTCAGTTCATAAAAACCGCGTATGGAAATCTGCTCAAAGAAAAGGTAAAAAAAAAATTCAGTCAGCTCAAAATACTGATTCACCACCCCCCCTCTTAGTATTTTTTCCAACAATAGGATGCTACATCGGCAGAGGTAGTGGATGCCACTGTTTATCGACATTTGGTGGGGTCGCTTATGTATTTGGTCAATACACGACCCGACATATGCTATGCTATTAACAAACTTTCACAAGCTATGGTTAAGCCTACCAAGCTCTACTGGAAGGAAGGCAAGCATGTATTGAGATATCTTAGAGGCACATCAGGATATGGATTATGGTACAGACAGTCGGATGAGGTGAAGATGTGTGGCTTCACGGATGCAGATTGGGCAGGGAGCCCAATGGACAGAAAGAGCACATCTGGAGGGATTTTCAGTATCGGGTCGACAATAGTTTCTAGGTATAGCAGGAAGCAGAGATCCGTGGCACTCAGTTCAGTAGAGGCCGAGTATATGGCAATGAGTTTGGCTACATGCGAGGCTATATGGATGAGGAAGATCTTGGTTAGGTTGTTCGGTTCACACTTAGATCCTACCGTGATATATTGTGATAATCATAGTTGCATCAAACTCTCGGTTAATCCAATATTTCATGATAGATCTAAACACATTGACATCTGGTATCATCATATCAGAGATTTTGTGTAGTGGAAGATCATGTTATTTTCATACATTCCCACAGAGGATCAGGATGCTGATATCTTGACAAAGGCGCTCACCAGGAGAAAATTCGAATACCACAGGGGTAGGATAGGGGTGGCAGATAATCCTTATCTTGTTGAGAGGGAGTGTTGAGATTGCAACAAGATGATGAGCTTAGTGGAAAGAAGTCGCCTTCACTAAGTGGGCCCGCAGGCTATTTTTGGCGCAAGTATATTTTTAAATTATGTCTATTTTTAGACATGTCGATCATGTTCTATGAGTTGCAGGATGCCATTTTTGGATGGTTGGTCAAGTCGAAAAAAATATATGGACTTCTATTTTTAGACATATTGGGTGGAATCTATTTTTAGATTGCTAGTCTAAAAATAGATATGTCGAATATTATTAGCTCTTAATAATATTTGGACCATAAACATTATCTTATTCTCTTGGAGCACTTCAGTTAAGTGCACAGATGTGGCACATGAGCTGACAGAAGGAATTACGCTATTCCTGAGGGTTAAGTGGAGCTATTGCATGGATACTCCAGTTAGAACTCATGTGACAGAGTTTGGTGGAGTTAATGAGCTAGTTGATGGAGTTGTGTTCAGTTTAACTGAGTTAAACATAGTTGAGCTAGTTGTATCTAGTCTAACTGATTGATACACTAGTGAGAGTGGTGTGAATTAATTATTAAATAATTCACTAATTATTAACTCATTAATCAACTAAAGAATACATCAGTTAACTACAGTGCATGGACAGTTTCAGTGGAGACCAGTGAAGAGGTAGGTGAAAGAGCAGTGTGACTATCAGTTGTGACTATATTGTTGCATGATTTACAACAACCAGTGATTGGAGATGACAATGAGGATTGCGTGAGCAAGGCTGGACCAATTCAAGTTCATTCAGAGCCATTCTTCAACAGTGATTGCACAGTAGAGGCAGGCTATCAGGTGGCAGAGATTGGAGCATGTGATTTGCTAGATCGGGCTTGATTAGTGTGTAGCAATTGGAGGTTATACTGAGAGCTTGTGAGGAGCTTTGTATAATGATTGTTACATTATCTCTATGACATATAATATAAAAATAGTTGGGGGTTTTCAGCTTTAAGCTTTCCCATAAAATACTGTGTTCATATGTGTGATTGTTTATGGTTTTAATGTGCGCATGCGATTGTTTTTATTTCCGCAATTAATGATCAATGGTAGAAGAGATTTTGTATTGTGCATGAAGTTAAAATAGTGTGTGATCAGGAGAATCTCATTGTATAACATATCAGTTATTCAAATTTCTATATCCTTTGCAATGAATGTTCTGATGTAATGATGTTTTGTATCCACATGCTTCTTTTGGAATGAAAAAATTGGATTTTTGGCAGCTTTATGGTTGATTGGTTGTCGATGAATAAAAATGTAGCTTTTGCTTGAGGAATGCCCAGGTCATGCAAAACTCTGCACAACCAAACAAATACACATGTTGCTTCCCATGCTTATATGTATTTGGATTCTGCTAAAGAAGTGGCCACTATAGCTTTCTTCTTGCAACTCCAAGACACAACATTTGACCCTATGTTCATCCAATAACCCGAGATTGATGCCCGATCATCAATAATTCTAGAAAATTCAACATCTGAATATCCGCCAAGTACAAATTTATTAGTATTTTTGTAAATAAGACCAAAATATTTTGTTCCTTGGATATATCTAAGGACTCTTTTCGCTGCATTCTAGTGGTTGTTGCGTGGTTCCCGCATAAATCGCAAAATAATACTGACAACATAAGATAGATTTGGATGAGTGGTTGTCAGATAGATCAAAATTCCAATCAACTATCGATAAGTAGTATTGTCTACCATTCCCCCCCTTCAAATTTTGAAAGTTTCAAGTTTTGTTCCATGAGGGTGAGAATTAGCTTGCAATCTTGCATCCAAAATTTGCAAATAATTTTTGATGCATACTTATTTTGAGAAATGAAAATATGATGTGGATGTTGGAATAGTTCAACTCCAAGATAGTAGTGAAGTAATCCCAAATTAGTCATCTTAAAACCAACTTGCAACTCCTTGAATTGTGAAATATGATCATTTTTTTTTCCAACAATGATAAAATCATCTGCATACATAACAAGAATTACTAGATTTTTTACTTGCTGACATACATATAAGGTATCATCAGATTCACTTCATTGAAAGCCAACTATGTGAAGGTATTTGTCTATTTCGGCATACCAAGCTCACAGAGCTTGTATTAATCCGTATGTTGGGTCCATGTGATTTAAAATAATGGGAGGAATAAACACTACAGGGGGTCACATCAAAACCACTTTGGAATCCTAGGACCTAGCCTTCTTGGATTCAGAAAGGGGTCTCTCTATTAAGTGTTTTCAAAGGATATATATTTATGATTTTTTTATGATATTAGGCTAGTTATGAAGCTTAGAGAACTTTTTTGTTTGGTTGGGATGGATATCATTAACTGAAGAGGTCAGTTGAAGGGTGAAGGTGAGAGTAAATTGAAAGAATGTTTCGCCAGAAAGGATAGGTCATGAAACAGTATTAACCCCTTGGGCTATGGAGTCACAAAAGGATTTAATTGTACAATAATTCTTCAAGGGTTTCCATAGGGCGAGTCATCTATATTAAAGGATCTTTTATATTGAATTGTGATATGAAACATTAAGATGTTGTGAAAGAAGCAAAGCTAAGACCAATTAAGAATTTAACTTTACTAAGGCAAGAAAAACCTTTCAAAGTAATTGTTTGAAGGAAGCCAAAGGACAGGGCAAACCGTAGACTTCTTTGGACCTTTTATTAAATAAAACTTTTCAGACAACAATCCAGTAATCCTAAGACTCTTTTAGAAAGGAGAAAACATAGAAGATAACAAGGAAAATAGCCTAAGATCAGACAGAAACTATGAATCTAGCCTGATTTTGGCATACTCTCAAGGGATATTTCAAAGCAAATGTTAAATACTAGCCAAAGGATAGGGAAAACCATAAACTTCTATGGGTTAACTCTACTTAGCAGACTTTGAAGAGAACATTCAAAAATAATATCTCAGGTTGTACTCAGAAAGACATGGGCTCACCAACATTTCTTCACTAGTTATACTCTATTGAATCATTTCTAAAATAACAAAATAGATAAAACTGAAGGGTAATTAAGAATCCTTCAATGAAACCTTAGCAGAAGAAAACATAAAGATAAAGCTTTTAGGCAGAAGTAGGGTACTTTTGACAATAAATCCTAATCTAAATTTTATGTTCTTTATTAGAGAAAATGGACAACATGTGAAACAAAGGAGAAGCAAAAACAATGAGGAATAACTTCACCTTTAACATAGACCAGGATCCCATGAATCAGCTTGTAGTATTGATGTTCAAACCAGTTACATACTTCAAGTCTAGCTGGTCTTTACAGCTCAAAACTTGTCCTCTTAGCCTAGTATTCTTCAACTGCTCAACAACACTTCAACAACTTCAACAACTATCTTACACTTTGATGATAATCCAACCAACACTTACAATGAGCTCCTCATATGATATTTATAGGTAAATGAGGAGGTGGAGTGAAAGAAAGGGTGTCTAAATGTTTCATAAATGATAGAGTAAATGTTTTTGACCTTTGAGACCATGCAAGGCCCAAGGAAAAATGTATTTAAGTCTAACTCTACATTACATTTAACTCTTTGAACTACTTAGTTGCTTTTGTTGACTTTAGGCTTTTTAGGTAGGCTAGCAATAACTTCTGAGCTGTCTGTACAAAATATCTCTATTTTGTAATAACTTCGTGTATCTTATGGGAAAACAGGCTGGCAAGTGTCATTTTAATCCTTTTGGAGAAGTAATTTCTTCAGTGATTTGTCATTGAAAGCCTTCTTTCTTGTTGATCTGTCCATTTTGTGGCTTTAAATCTGATTAGGCCTTTGATTTGGCTTTAGGCCTTTCCTGACTTTTTTGTCTTTAATTGTGTTTTATCTTTGTAAACCATTGGTTAAGTCCATGATTTTCTTGCTTTTGACTTAACCTTTAATCTTCACTTCTTTCTTCTGTGTACAGGTGGTTTGGTATGCTAGAGGGTTTCAATACACGATCAGTGTTCATGAGGCACTGATCACTATTGAATCTTGGAACTGCCATTTCCCATTATGTATTCTCTAGAACCAAGGATCATCATCCTAAAGCTCTCTGCAACTTAAATTTTCTGTGGGAGGGCCGGTCCATATGGTCGCCATTAAACCTGCAACTCAAACATAAAAAATATTATAAATCCTGCATTTTTGGATAAAAACTGCGATTAGAGGCTTTGGTGAGGGCGGAGGAGTGATGCGAAAGAGAAAAATGCATGGAGGAGAGGTTTCATGGAAAAAATATGAAAAAACAAGGGAAATATTTGAGTAATGGCGCAAAAATGGTGAAAGCGGTTTTGCGAAATATCGAGGTGGTATTCGCACGGAGGTCGGGTGGTAAGTGGTATTGGTCTTGGCGGGCGCAATACCATACACCAGGCGACACCTGTCCAAGGTGAAACCACCTATTTCGCGCATAAATGGGGCGTTAAGCCTTTTTGATGAAATAGGCACGATATTTCTTGTGGGCCTTCAGGACGGTTGAGAACGAACGCGATGGGAGAAGGTGCTCGGTGGAGAAATAGTGGGACCGGGGGTTGATGTCAACAGTTTTATCTGGTGGTGGAAAGGTTTATCGTGGGGTTTAATGGTGGAAATAAAACAGGAACCGTTATATCCGAAATATCAACAGTCCTGATCTTTTTGCGGGGAGGAGTGGATAAGTAATATTTTGGAGAACGCATGATAAGCGGGGAGGCGATCACCATTGGATTGATGAGATCGACAGCTAAGATTTCGCCGGGAAAAAAACGTAGTGCGAAGGGGTGAAATAACGGAGGAAGGGGGCTAAACGAAGCGGGGGGAATGGTTAAGTGGAGAAAGAAATGACCAGGGGCGGGAATGAAGAAGGGCTGAGACTTTAGCCAATGGTCATAGGCCTTGGTCCTATGAGTGAAGGGGCGAAGGACTTAAGCCTTCAATGGCTTAAGGCCTACTTTTATGAAAAGTCAGAAATAGGCCCAAAAAGGGGGTTTTTAAAGCCATTTTATGTTCCTATAGGGATAAAAAGAGAGTTTTAAACCATATAAGGAAGTTTTATAAGTTTTAGAGGCTTTTTATGAGGAAAAAGGGATTTTTCAGAGGAAGAAATGATGAGCTAGGATAAGTGAAACAATAAGTGAGATGGAGGAATTTTGGAGGAAATTATGAAGGTGATATGGTGGAAGAGGGGCTTGAAAACAATTCCTTTTGTATCAACATGATAATCTTGGAGGCTTTGAGTGAAGATGTTTTAGTGAAATAATCTCTTTGTGGATTAATGAACACAATGGGCTTTTCAAGAACTCACATATTTTCATAAAATTTGTTTCTTGAAAGCCTAAGAACCTTTTTAGCCATCATGAGATATAACAGAATTTATAGATGGCTAACAATGGCTCCACTTGGGGAGGGAAGCTCCTTGGAGGTGACAAGAACCTCAGAGATAAATCTCTGGAAAGTATACCAGTGCCTTGTTCCTTACTTTTGACATTCATCTTTTCCTTTGATGATCATGTTGCTTAAAAAGATGATCTGCAAAATTATAACAAGATGATTTTTCTCCCAAACTTCTACCTACACATCCTACTTTTCCTAACATTTTTTCTTCAGTGGGTGCATTTGGACTTGCAAAGCCTTTTAACATCAACATTTTATTCTTTTATTTGAAAGCATGAAACTAATCTAATTCTACCCTTATATCTCCCATGAGTTCAAATTAAACAGTTGAACTCAGTAATTCTCTACCTATTCTATCTGTCAAGATTAGGCTATTTGACAGATTTTTATTCTCTATTTCTAAAACAGGAAATTTAAAACATAGTCAAATCAGGATTAAACGGTCTGATTTTCTATGGGGCTATGGCATTTTGTACAAGTTTCACATAGAATTTATTTGCAGAAATTTAAACCAAAACTGTGAAGGCTTAAGATCTAAAATTTTCTAAGCATTATTCCTTCTTTCTTTGGCTCAAGTTTTGATCTTTTTGGAGCCATTTCTATTTTCTTTTCTTGGTTCAAATTTTGAGCTTTTCAGAACCATTTTCTTTCTACCCTAATCTATTCTACTGATAAGCCAATATTACACTGTTTGGAAAATCTGTTTTCACTAACCTATTAGTATAAAATTCAAATTTTATTTAGTCATGATTAGGCTGTACGACTGAATAACAATTTCTTTTCAAGCAGTGGCATTTTGATTTGCACACTTTCAGATTTTTGCTCTTTTTTTGGTATGGGACTGTACCTTTTCTTTTTATCTGTCCTCTTTTCTCTTTCTCTATTGTTTTTGTACTTAATTTTCAAACTTTATTTCAAGCTATGTTATTTACAATGAATTGAAAAACATTGAACAAAGATTCTAACAAAAATAATGTTTGAGCATCCTGCCATTGACAGGACCTCCAAAAAGTTCAGATCCATCCATCTCCTGAAGAAAAAATGCATTTTTAGCTATAACAGACTGAATGAGATAAGGGCCTTTCCATAAATTTTCAAACTTTCCATGTTTGCCCTTATCCTCTCTCCTGGAATCCCATTTTAGTACTTTATCACCAATGTTAAAATCACTTTCTTTTGTTCTTTTATCAAACAACTTCTTAATGTTTTCTTGTACTTATTGTGCTCTATTATAGACTTCCTCTCTGGTTTTCTGCAACTATACAGTCTGATTAATTCTTCTTAACATATCATCTTCTTCATATTGTACTTCTTGGATCAACTTCATGACTGGCACTCCTAGACTGGTTGGAAATATTGCATCTGCTCCATAAACTAGCTGATAAGGAGACATTCCAATTGGATTTTTGACTGTAAATATGTTTGCCCATAATGCATGTACTAGCTTGTTGTGCCATGATTATTTATTCTCTTCCAACAAATTCTTGATAATGTTTACCAAAATTTTGTTTGAGGATTCTTCCAACCCATTACCTTCAGGGTTATAAGTTGTGGAATGGCCCAATGTAATCTGATATTTATGACAGAAATCAACCATATTTTTGGATCCAAATGTAGCAGCATTGTCAGTGATAATTTTCCTAGGACAGCCAAATCTAGACAAGATATAATTTTCAAGGAAAGAAATGATGACTGAGTTTGTGGCATTCCTAGAAGGTATGGCTTCTATCCATTTGGTGAAGTAATCAGTTGCTGTAAGGATCCATTTGTGTTGGGAAGATGAGGGAGGATGGATTTCCCCAATGAAGTCTAGACCCCATTGTTGAAAAGGAGTTTCAACAATGATTGGATGCAAAGGTAAGGGTAGCAGTTTTCTCTTGCCCTCAAATATTTGACACTTGTGATAGGCAATGACCATCTTGTGGATATATTGAAAGAGGGTGGGCCAGTAGTAGCCAGCTCTAAGGATTTTGTTAACTTTAGTTTTCCAGTAGAGGTGGCCTCCACATTTTCCTTCATGGAACCCATGCTTGATCTTATCTGCATCATTCTCTGGCAAACATTTAAGCAATAATCCACTAGCATTTTTCCAATATAAAAATTTATCTAAAATGCAGTAATTTACAGCTTTTAGCTTTAAAAACCTTGCCTTTTTTTAGACAAACCAGGAGGGACATTAAGATTAAGGAGCACATACAAAATATCAGCATACCAAGATGAATTCAGAAAATGATCTTCAATAAGTGGAGTTGTCAACTCCTCCTGTTCATCTAATGCATTAAACATGTTTATATCAAGTGCTTGTAAGTTTGATTCAGCCATTAGTTTTGCTAGTCCTTGGCCTTTGATGAGCTTAGTTGGCTTGATTTCTAAATCATATCCTAATATTACAGAAATCCACTTTCCTCTCTTGCCATCAGGATCTTGTGTCAAGATGTCTTTTACCACTGAATAAGGCACAAATGCAATGATGTTTGAGTGTAAAATGTAAACTCTAAAGTCTTTTAAGGCTTTTACCAAGACAAAGGCTTGTTTTTCCATTATATTATACTTCAAAGGTCCATCTCTTAATGCCTTGCTGAAAAATGCAATTGGCTGCTTTTGTCCTTTAATGTATTTATGTAGGAGGATAGCAACCACTGTGTGTTCTGATGCAAATGAAAATATGAAGAAATCTTTTGTAAAATCGGGACTAATAAGAACTGGTGTTTGTGTAATTGCATGTTTTACCAGTTCAAATGATTTCTTTTCTTCTAAGGTCCATTTAAATCCTTCTTCTCTTTTAAGCATATTTGTCATGTTTCTAAGGAGTTCAGCAAGGTTGGGTATGAACCTTCTCAAGAAATTAATCTTTCCAATAAAATATTGAAGTTCCTTGATGTTTCTAAGATGATTGATTTTCAATATACCTTCAATCCTCTTTGGATCTATCTTTATCCCTTCTTTAGATATGATATGACCAAGAAGCTTACCTTCTTGGAGACCAAACAATGTCTTCTTTGGGTTTAAGGATAAACCATATTTTTTGTATTTCTCAAAGACTTTTCTTAGGTGTATCAAGTGTTCTTCATCTATTTTGGAATAGACAGTTATGTCATCTAAGTAAATCACATTGAAGTAACCTATTTCTTCTGATAAAGAAATATCCATGGCTCTCTGGAATGTGGCACCAGCATTCATTAAACCAAAAGGCATTTTCAAATACATGAAAGTGCCCCAAGGAGTGGTGAAGGTTGTTTTAAGTTGATCATCAGGGTGTACCAATACTTGATTGTATCCTGAAAAGCCATCTAGCAAAGAAATTATTTTGGAACCTACTACCCTTTGTAAAATATGATCCATTTTGGGCAAGGGATAGTTGTCCTTTAGGGAGGCTTTATTTAAGTTTCTGAAATCAATAAAAAGCCTTATCTCTCCTGTTTTCTTTCTAACAGATACAAGATTAGATACCCATTCTGAGTGTCTCACAGGGACTATAATTCCAGCATCATACATTTTTCTAATTTCTTTCTCAACCAGAGGTATTTGAATAGGGTTAATTCTACGCAAATTTTGTATGAAAGGTTTCTGGTTTTCTTTGAGGGGTATCTTATGTTGAATTATTTCTGTATCATATGATTTCAAATCTTCATAACTCCATGCAAACACATCAGAAAATTCTCTAAACAGCTCAAGGTATTTCAGTTTAACGTGAGTTGGCAGTGTTTTAGATAATTTAATTATTTTAGGCCTTTCTTCACTGCCTATATTGCACTCTTCTACTTCAGCTTCAATAGGTTCTATTTTTTTCCTTTTTGCAACATCATTAAAGTCAAACAATTCTTCTAGAGGGACCGGTCCTTTTGGCAAGCTTTCAGTTTTGGATTGCAGCATTTCTAGATCTCTTTTTCCTAAATCTGCATATTTTTTTGTTTTATGTTTGGATTCTTTGGTTAACAGATTTATATTAGCCATCTCAGGAGATTCTTCTTCTTCAAAAAGTGATTTTTCATCAGTAGGACAGTCTTCATCATAATCTGAATTTGAACTTGGCATTTCAAATTCATTTTTGGACTGTAGGAAGTCTTCTATTTGTTTATCTCCTTCAAAAACTTTCTAGTACTTTTTATTATCTAGGACCGCTGGTTTATATTTGACTTGGATTGAATATTTTTTGTTCTCATGGGGTCTTAGACATGTACTAGCAGAAAAGGCTAAACAATTGACAAGGATATTTTGGTTTCTAGGGACAAAAGTAAGTTGGAATTCAGCAAATGATTTTAATAGGTCCATGGCATCATCTCTATAGGCTCTCAGTCTTGGATGTTTGGCATTGTATTCTCCATTTACTTGCCGAATTATTAGTTCTGAATCTCCATGGATAGTTATTCTCTTGGCTCCTAATTTTTTCAGAGTATGTAGTCCTAAGAGGAGTGCTTCATACTCTGCTATGTTGTTGGTGCATTGAATTTTTAATCTGTATGAATGACCTTCAGCATGATTGTTCTCTGTTTTGTGCACCAATATGTCTGCTCCTGCACCATTTTTAGTACAAGACCCATCGAAACTCATGCTCCAAAGAGGACTTTTTTCATATTTTTCATCAATTTCCTCTTTGTCCCCTCTATTTTGTTTATTTTGATCATCACTGTGTTCTTTTTGAGGATCTACACTATTTTTATTTGTTTCTTGTTCCTCAAGGTTTTCAATGTGTTGAGGAATTTTTCTTTGATTGTTATGATTGGCACTATGTTGATGATTGTTTTGATGCTCAAGACCTTCATTTCGTTTGCTATGATTTTCTGATTTAGCAAACTGTTTGGCTGATTTTTCTTTCCCTTCCTTTCCGTTTGTGGATGCCACTATGTTGGTGGATGTTTCATTTTCTAATCCTTTCTCATTAGGAATTTCATCATTGTAAATAATGAATGAGTCAAGGTCGGTATGAATTGAATAAAGAGGAGAATTTTCTGGTCTTTCTTGACTCCTCACAATGTATTTCATGTGTGTTTCCCTATAAAGTCTTCTAGGTTGATTGAAGATAGGTATAGTGGCATAAGTCATATCCATTT
The DNA here is from genome assembly GCA_034641835.2 of Pinus albicaulis. Taxonomy (NCBI): domain Eukaryota; kingdom Viridiplantae; phylum Streptophyta; class Pinopsida; order Pinales; family Pinaceae; genus Pinus; species Pinus albicaulis. Next base: position 1,107,308,327 of record CM076574.1, read on the forward strand.
GCATAGTGCCTTGAAACTTAGCACCCCAATATCTTGAAAGGATCATGCCATATTTGGGGGGTATATCAGCCACAAAAATGTCCATTACTAATCTTTTGGCTGGGATTTGTGCTAAGTTGACACAAAGATCTTTTATTAGGCCTAGGAATTTAAATCTGCTAGAATCAAAGGAGTATAAATCCTTATAAGGTCTGGTTACATCAAGGCCTAATCTTTCTATTATCACCTTGGGAATGAGGTTATGTGATGCTCCAGAGTCAAGCATGGCATTGTGCAGAATGTTATCATGGATGTTTAGGCTAACATAAAATGGAGGAACTCCACCTTCTTGAAATTTTCCTTCAATTTTTGGTCCAAACAGAAGCTCGGGTTTGTCATCATTTAAGTTAGCAGAGTCATTGTGATCTCCTATATTCAAAGCTTTTAACAATTGGGACCTATATACATATTGAGTGACTAACTCAATGAGAGGGATGGATATTTTTATCTTGGTTGTTAAACACCATGTTGAAGCACACACATGGTGTATGAGGAAGAAGAATGCACACACAAGAGAAACAACACACAATGAAAGATAAGCGTGAGGCTTTCTTATTTTCCATTATACAAAGATGTACATTTATAGTGCAATGGTGTGACTCTCGGTTTCATATTCCAAGGCCACTTGGACTCCATTGTGACTTTTTGCATTCCACACCTACCCATGTAGGATTAGGTGTTCCAACATCCCCCCTTAATCCGAAGGGGTGTGTGTGAGTCCAAGAAAAGAGTTGTAACACAAATCTGCGAAGTATACATGGAAGCACTTGGGCTGAATCAACTCTCTAAAATGTTGGAAAAAAGAGGTGGTTTTAGGATGACCACAAACACTAGAACGCAAAACTTGTTGCAGTTCCCGGAACTCTTCCAAAGCTGGCATGAAGCTAAAAGCTTCTGCTAGAGGAATTGTCCCTCATAAAAAAGGGAGACCTTCGACCTAAAAGAAGGGAGGTCTATGACCTGTGGTGGTTTTAGGTTGTCCACCAACCAAAGATGATGGTTTTAGGTTATCCACCAACCGAAAATGATGGTTTTAGGTTATCCACCAACCAAAGATGATGGTTTTAGGTTATCCACCAACCGAAAATGATGGTTTTAGGTTATCCACCAACCAAAGGCATGCTCATGGGCATCCGTGTCTCTAGCTACATCTCTGAATTTGGAATGACGAATTGTGGCTCAGGCTCGCTTGAACTGCTCGCTACAACTCTGAACATGGAATGAGAGATCGTGGCTCAGGCTCGCTTGATTTGTCGTCGAAGCTTGTACATGACCACCATTTTCCCCCCTATCAGGGACAAGGTGAGATGATGGCGAAAAATCAACTGCAAGTTTGTTCAATATCTATGAACAAGTTATAACATGTGTCGTAAACATCTTCTTAGCTGCCCATGCCCATTGCCAAGAAGCGATCCATCCAAGATGAATCTTGGTTTTTGCAGGAGGCTTGTTTCTGAAGCATCTGTCTGAAGAATGAGTGTGCCGACCACAGTGCTTGCATGGATGAAGATCAAAACAATGATATTTCATGTGGCCAACTCGATCACAGTGTTGGCATGTTACAATCTGATGTTGTTGTGGAACAGGATCTGGAACAGCTGCAGGTGAACTGTCATACCTGAATCCGGCACTCTGAAATTTGATGGGCTTGGTGTAGTCTGGAATATGAAAGGACACATCCTTGTCATATCCAAGACCAGTTCGGTGCTTGTTGTGGAAAAGCTCTTCCCAAGGTCTGATGATGGGCTTGAGAAGTGCAGGTTGAGCTGTTGCATCTGCATGTACATCTGTGCATCTACAAGGAGCTGAATATGAATCAACTGCAACTTTATCTTCTTTCTTCTGATGAGAGTCCTTCACAATCTTCTGAACAGAAACAGGTTCAGAATGGTGACTCTTTTGCTGAAGTTCTTCTTGTTGGAGCTGAGATTCCAACTGCAAAAACTCAATCTTCTCATGTGCATCTTGCAAACAACTGTGAATTTTACAAAGAGCATCCTTGCTCATTTTTATCATGTCATCAACATTTGAATGAATGAGGTCATTCAACAACACTAATGCCTCATTGATTTTGGCCATTTTCAACAATTTAGGCTCAAAAATGAAAGGGTGTCGGCTACAACCGAAAATGCACCCGTTTACAATGTGATTCAACAACAAATACAAATGACTCAAGAGGACTTCCAACTATGGAAAGCACAAAATCTGCTCCTCAAATGATGGAGGGCAATCAACAATCCAACAACTCAAATTTTCTGATTCCAACTATGAATGAAGAGGCAAATTCACTCACAATGTGAGTTCAATACAAAATCTCTGCAAAAATATGTTGTAAATGTGCAGCTGAAAACTATGCAAGAGGCCTTTAAGGCAGCTGAATTCTCTTCTTCAAATAGCTGTTTCAAACTTGTCTTCAAATGTCAAATTCTTCAAAAAATCACTTTTCAAATCAATGTCACAAAGCATACGATGTCAAATCTGCAACTTTCTCTATGTGTACTGTCCATTTTCTTCAGTTCTGCTCACAAATTTTCTCTCTTTCCTCTCTCTCTGCTGTTTTTTTTTTTTTTTTTTTTTAATTAATTAAAAATTAATTAAAAATATATATTAATTAAAATTGGGAATAATTAAAAAATGTGGGGAATGTGATTGAAATGGGAGGCGGTAGTATTATATGGGAAGGAGAAATATAATGGAGGGAATTAAAAGGGAGAAAATTTAATATAATGGGAATTAAAAAATAAATCAATGGGAATTAATTAAAAGTGGGAGTAATTAAAAAATAAAATAAAATGGGAAAGGGATTATTAAAATGGAAAGGGATTTATTAAATTAAATGGGAAGGGGATTAACTTTAAAAAAGAGGGAGGTAACGTATTTAAAAGGAGGGAGTGGTATTATTAAAATGAAGGGGCGGTAATGTGAATGAGGAGTGGCGGTATAAGGAGTGAGTGAAGCGTATGGAAAGGTAGCGGATAGGGATATGTGAGGGAGGTTGGTATGTGAGGAGTGAGGGGCGAATATTAAAATGATTTTAAAATAAAAAAGAGAATTTAAAGAGCCGTGGGCGGGAAGGGCGTGTGGAAAGGACGGACAGAGTTGGAGAAAGGGTGAGGAGCGAAGCCCACGGTGGTGAGATTGGGAGTGTAAAACACTCCTTTGGATTAGGTGTTCCAACATTGGCAATTTCACTCTCTATGCTGAAAGGAGTTTGAGTTTTGTAAATGTTTAATTCAGCCTTTTTAGTCACTGTTTTCTCAGCAAAATCAGCTTGTTGGTTTTTAATATTTACAGCAGTTAAAATGGTTTTTTCAGGAGCATTAGCTGAGGTGCTAGTGCTACTAGGGTCACCACTGTGTTTGTCATGAATTTGGGTGTTTTTTCCCTTGTTTTGATCAGAACCTTCAGCCACTATGTTATTGTTTTCAACTGTCTTTTTGGAAGTATTTGCAAGGTTGTTTTTAGCATAATTTTCAGAGGTCTTTTTCTTGGGAGCTTCTTGGTTATTTTTACTCCTTAAGTCATATTGATTATGTACTTCTATTATAGCATTTTCAAAGCCTTGTTGGTAGTCTGCAGACTCTAGGCTTTCTTATTCATAAGGTGTATACATGACTTGTTCTTTCCTAGTGAGGAAGACAATATCCTCATCATTTTTTCCCAACATTTTCATGTGATTCTCCTCTGTTTCTTCAATCACTCCCTCATCTTCATCAGTATAATTCTGTTGGAAAGGAGGTCTGACTTGTTGATCAAGGCCTCTTTGTCTAATTTAACGGGGATTCCTTCTAAAGTTCTGATTGTGGTTTTGATTTTTGTTTTGAGGAGTTGTTTTGTTTTCTTTAGGATAATCTCTCCCATTTATGTTTATTCTTTCCATCATCATCTCCATGGTTCTGACCAAATTATCAATTTTAGATTCTGATGTGGAAGATCCTGCTTCATCTTTGTAGGTAACATTTTTCTCTGCTTTCAATCTAGCCCTTCTGGCATTAAGGTTAGCTTCTACACTTAATGCCCCTTTCTGCATATCTTCTAATGTGAGGGGTTCTCTTTCCCTTGAACACATGTCTGGGTCAAATCCTTCAGGAAACTTTATTAAGGCTAAGCCTTGTGGGGGTTTCATTTGTGGAGGGAGTGCATTATAAACACTATTGAATCTAGTGCAATAATCTTGGACACTCTCTCCAGCATTTATTTTAAGATCATTGTATTCTGACAGGATTTGAAGGGGGTTTCTCTCGACTTCCCATTTGTTCAAGAATAATTGATGAAAAGAGGGGATTTCATTGATACTGTTAGGGGTTAAGCCTTTGAACTATTTTCTTTCTTATCCCCTTAAACTTTGAGCAAACATCATAAGTTTTACAATTTCATCATCTATTTCTTGTCTGTCAAAGTAAGCATTCATTCTGTCCACATGTTGTTGAGCTGTAGTAGAAATACTGCATCATATAATGGAATCTTGGACTGATAGTCCTGTGGTAGAAAAACTAAACGTAAAGGAAGGACTAAGGGAGCATACCATGTAGCCATGATATGAAGTTGTGGGAGAAATGGGGGGTTTACAAGTGGAGGATTTGTGATAGGAGGTAAATGATGTGATGGAGCAGTTTAAACTGTGGATGTATGGGTGAATGTAACAGAAGTACTAGGATCAACTAAGTACTGTTGAGCGGATTTAGGACGAGAGAAACCAAAGTTATGAATGAAGTGAAGATCAGGTGGAGTGGATGGGGAGGTTTCTCTACTGCTATTATGTTGTGAGTTTTCAAGCTCAAAGTCTATCTAATCTATACCACTAAGTGACTTGGTTCTAGATGGGTTTCTTATGAAAGGTAAGTCAACTTGGGTATCTTGCAGAGCTATAAGGATTTCAAGAATTGAACTTGCTCTTATGATGGGTCTGACAATAGTTGGGTTCTTAGATTTAGGAGACTTCCTAAGGATGCTTTCAGGATTGTCAACTATTGCAGGAGGATTTGGGTCAGGATGGGATCTAGTATGAATTCTTCTAGAAGCCAGGACTTTAGACCCAAAGATAAGAAAAGTTAGCCAAATATGACAGACTTTGGAAGGCAAACTAATCTTTGTAAGAAAACTTAATCCACAAAGTCTTCTTAATTGGGTTTTTTGATGTTCTAATGATAAGAAAGGTTTCCTAGTGGAGTCTCTGGAACACCAATGGGGTCAGCAGGCCTACTGAAAGCCAGTGGAGTCACCAGGTGGAAGATTTTTACTTGTTTTCTTAGACTATTTTTTGTCCACCATCAACAATCAGGAACCAATCTTGGCAAACACTTGATTCATTTTGTAATTTTGAGGTTTTCTGAGTTGTGAAGTTATCTATTACTCAATATTTCCCCAGTATGGTCGCCATTATGTTGGCTCCATGTGATTTACAAGAATGGAAAGAATAAATGCTGTAGGGGGCCACATCAGAACCACTTTGGAATCCTAGGACCTGGCCTTCCTGGATTCAGAGAGGGATCTCTCTATTAAGTGTTTTAAAAGGATATATTTGTATGCTTTGTTTATGATATTAGGCTAGTTATGAAGCTTAGAGAACTTGCTTGTTTGGTTGGGATGGATATCATTAACTGAAGAGGTCAGTTGAAGGGTGAAAGTGAGAGTAAATTGAAAAAATGTTTCGGTTGAAAGGATAGGTCATGAAACAGTATTAACCCCTTGGGCTATGGAGTCACAAAAGGATTTAATTGTACAAAAATTATTCAAGGGTTTCCATAGGGCAAGTCATCTATATCAAAGGATATTTTAGATTGAATTGTGATATGAAACATTGAGATGTTGTGAAAGAAGCAAAGCTAAGACCAATTAAGAATTTAACGTTACTAAGACAATAAAAGCCTTTCAAAGTAACCGTTTGAAGGAAGCCAAAGGACAAGGAAAACCATAGACGTCTTTGGACAAACTTTTATTAAAGAAAAATTTTTAGAGAACAATCCAGTAATCCTAAGACTACTTTTAGAAAGGAGAAAAAATAGAAGATAACAAGGAAAATAGCCTAAGATCAGACAGAAACTATGAATCTAGCCTGCTTTTGGCATACTCTCAAGGGATCTTTCAAAGAAATTGTTAAATACTAGCTAGAGGACAGGGCAAACCATATACTTCTCTAGGTTAACTCTACTTAGCAGAATTTGAAGAGAAAATTCAAAAACAATATCTCAAGTTGTACTCAGAAAGACATGGGCTCACCAACATTTCTTCACTGGTTATACTCTATTGAATCATTTTTAAAATAAAAAACTAGATAAAATTGAAGGGCAATTAAGAATCCTTCAATGAAACCTTAGCAGAAGAAAACATAAAGATAAAGCTTTCAAGCAGAAGTTGGGTACTTTTGACAGTAAATCCTAATCTAAATTTTGTGTTCTTTATCAGAGAAAATGGATAGCATGTAAAACAAAGGAGAAACAAAAACAGTGAGGAATAACTTCACCATTAACATAGACCAGGATCCCATGAATCAGCTTATAGTATTGATGTTAAAACCAGTTACATACTTCAATTCCATTTGGTCTTTACAGCTCAAAACTTCTCCTCTAAGCCTAGTATTCTTCAACTACTCAACAACACTTCAACAGCTTCAGCAACTATCTTACACTTTGATGATAATCCAACCAACACTTACAATGAACTCCTCATATGATATTTATAGCTAAATGAGGAGGTGGAGTGAAAGAAAGGGTCTCTAAATGTTTCATAAATGATAGAGTAAGTGTTTTTGACCTTTGAGACCATGCAAGGTCCAAGGAAAAATGTATTTAAGTCTAACTTTTCATTACATTTAACTCTTTTACTACTTATTTTCTTTTGTTGACTTTAGGATTTTAGGTAGGCTAGAAATAACTTCTGAGCTGTCTGTACAAAATATCTCTATTTTGTAATAACTTCGTGTATCTTAGGGGAAAACAGGCTGGCAAGTGGCATTTTAATCCTTTTGGAGAATTAATTTCTTCAGTGATTTGTCATTCGAAGCCTTCTTTCTTGCTGATCTGTCTGTTTGGTGGCTTTAACTCTGATTAGGCCTTTTATTTGGCTTTAGGCCTTTCCTGATTGTTTTGTCTTTAATTGTGTTTTATCTTTGTAAACCATTGGTTAAGTCCTTGATGTTCTTACTTTTGACTTAACCTTTAATCTTCACTGCTTTCTTATGTGTGCAGGTGTTTTGGTACGCTGGAGGGTTTCAATACATGTTCAGTGTTCATGAGGCACTGATCACTATTGAATCTTGGACTTGCCATTTCCCATTTTGCATCCTCTGGAACCAAGGATCGTCATCCTGAAGCTCTCTGCAACTTAAATTTGCTGTGGGAGGGTCAATCCATATGGCTGCCATTAAACCTGCAACTCAAACATAAAACATATTATAAATATTTCATTTTTGGATAAAAACTGTGATCAAAGACTTTGGTGAGGGTGGAGGAGCGATGCAGAAGAGAAAAATGCATGGAGGAGAGGTTTCATGGCGAAAATATGAAAAAACCAGGGAAATATTTGAGTAATGGAGCGAAATTGGTGAAATCGGTTTTGCGCAATACCGGGGTGGTATTCACGCAGAGGTCCGTGGTAAGTGGTATTGGTCCTGGCGGACGCGATACCATACACCAGGAAACACCTATCCAAAGTGAAACCACCCATTTCATGTAGAAATGGGGCGTTAAGCCTTTTTGATGAAACGGGTGCGATATTGCTTGTGGGCCGTTGGATATGGGGGAGCCAGATCGACGGTGGAGAATGAACGCGATGGGAGAAGGTGCTTGGCAGAGAAATAGTGGGACCGGGGGTTGACATCAGTAGTTTTTTCAAGAGGTGGAAAGGTTTATCATGGGGTTTAATGGTGGAAATAAAACAGGAACCGTTAGATCCGAAAGATCAACAGTCCTGATATTTTTGCGGGGAGGAGTGGATAAGTGATATTTGGGAGAAAGGATGATAAGCAGGGAGGAGATCATCGTTGGATGGATGAGATCGATGGCTAAGATATCACCGGGAAAAAATGTAGTGCGAAGGGGTGAAATAACGAAGGAAGGGGGCTAAACGATGCGGGGGGAATGGTTAAGTGGAGAAAGGAAATGACCAGGGGTGGGAACGAAGAAGGGCTGAGACTTTAGCCAATGGTCATAGGCCTTGGTTGTATGAGTGAAGGGGCAGAGGACTTAAGCCTTCAAGGGCTTAAGGCCTAATTTTATGAAAAGCCGGAAATAGGCCCAAACAGAGAGTTTTTAAAGCCTTTTTATGTTCTGATAGGGATAAAAAGAGGGTTTTAAACCATATAAGGGAGTTTTATAAGTTTTAGAGGGTTTTTATGAGGAAAAATGGATTTTTTAGAGGAAGAAATGATGAGCTAGGGTAAGTGAAAAAATAAGTGAGATGGAGGAATTTTGGAGGAAATTATGAAGGTGAAATGGTGGAAGAGGGGCTTGAAAACAGTTCCTTTTGTATCAACATGATAATCTTGGAGGCTTTGAGTGAAGATGTTTCAGTGAAATAATATCTTTGTGGATTAATGAACACAATGGGCTTTTCAAGAACTCACATATTTTCATAAAATTTGTTTCTTGAAAGCCTAAGACCCTTTTTAGCCATCATGAGATATAACAAAATTTCTAGATGGCTAACACTGTATAAAGCCTTGATCAGTTTTAAGAATTTATGTTCCTGCCCTTTAGTCTCAAAACCTAGCGATTGTGTCATACATACATCTTCTTGTAAATCTCCATTGAGGAAAGCACTTTTAACATCCATCTAATGAACTTTCCATCCTTTCTGAGCTGGTAATGCAAGTGTTAATCGGATGGTGTTCCATTTATCTGTAGGAGAAAAAATTTCCTCATAATCAATTCCTTCCTGCTATGCAAAACCCTTCGCAACAAGTCTTATTGTGTACTTGTCAATGTCTCCATTTTTCTTGTACTTAATTTTGTAAATGTGCATCCGATGGGTTTGACATTTTGAGGAAAATCAACAAGTTTCCAAGTGTTTCTTTCTATTAATTCCCGGTATTCTTCAATCATAGCCTTTTTCAATTATTTATATTTGACTACCTCTTTTTATGTGGAGGGATCAATAAAATCATTTTTACCAAGGCAAAATTTTCTTCATTTCTGTGTGACCCCCATGTGCTTATTTTGTTTTCCTCATATAGCCTGAAATATTTCAAAAGTTGAACGTACCATTTTGGAAGTTGGTGTTCACTTCTTTGAGGATCTGAATAATTACCATTATTGTAAAGTGGATTGATGTAAACATATGTTTGTCGATCAAATGAAGATTCAGGGGGTGGAGAGTCATTGTCAAATGAATTGTTGCTGCTAGGAGATTATGATGAAATGCCAAAAGATCTTGATGGTGTAGTTGAAGTAGATGGGCTTGATCAATCATTTTTAGATGAAGGAAAAGAAACTTCATACCAAATTTGTGAAATTGGTTGAATTTTCATTTTTCCTTTCCTTTTATCACCCTTAGTTTCCAAGTTTTGAAGAATATTTTATATTTTTGTGGCACTCTTGCTTTCTGTTTCATCAAAAATCACATCCCTACTGACAATAAATTTTCCATTGGACAAAAGTCAATACCATTTCTTCTCATTGAAATACCCAATCATCTGACAATAAATTTTCCATTGGAAAAAGTTGATACCCTTTCTTCTCATTAAAATACCCAATCATTGTACACTTAAAACTTCCTGAATCAATCTTAGTTCATTTTTGTTTTGAAACTAAGACATAACACATTGAACCAAAGACTATAAGATGTTTTACTCAAGGTTTGAAACCAAACCATGCTTCATAAGGTGTAATTCCATCCAAATAAGTAGTAGGCAACTTGTTCCTAGACATACTTTCCAAGGAAGCTGCGGAGCTAAATTGGGGTGATTGGCACATTACAGAACACATTGCTGCACAGGTGTACAGTTTACTTCCATCGGCCCTTCATCGATGCAATATGAGATTTGCATGTAGTTGGCACATGACTGCAATTTTGTTTATAAATTTTAAACTGTAACTACATCTATATTTTTGATACATTATACTCCGGTAGATATTCCACAACCATTGTAAAAAACAGTTTTTGTTTTGATTTTGGTTTCTTATTAATAGTAAGTTATGCACCGAACTTACTTTGATTACTGGAACACTCTGAAAATTTTTTGTACTATCACTGACTATACATGCAGTCAGCTTTATATTTGCAATTACTGGATCACATACTTGTAAAATGTAACATGTAATTTTTCTATTTAATGAAAGATTACGAATTTTTCCTTTGTGAAAAGGAGACTTGTTCCTTAAGTAAATTGCTGTATGTATTGCTTCTTCCCAATATATAGGACTTTATTTTTTGAAAGTTAGCATGTATGTTGCCATTCCTAACAAATTTTGATTCATTCTCTATGCTACTCCATTTTTCTGTGGAGTGTAGACATTTTTAAGATGTCTTTTAATACCATTTTCCCTACGATAAGTTTTGAATTCATTGGAAGTGAATTCCCCTCCATTATATATCCTAAGAGTGCCAATCTTCTCTTTGAATTCATTCTCAACAAGTTGGCGAAAAATTTTAAACTTTTCGAATGCTTTTGACTTTTGCTTCGAAAAATAAACCTAAGTCATTCTACTAAAATCATAAATGAAGATTAAAAACTATCTGAAACCTCCTAGAGAATTTTGTAGAGGGCCACAAATTTCATTGTGAACCAATTGCAAACACCTGTTTGCACACCATGAACTTGTTGGAAAAGTCTCTTGACTTTGTTTCCCATAAATGCAAGCTTCACATTTTGCATTTTCTTTCTTGAAAGTTGGAATACCTTTAACCTTTCACCGATTTTGAAGTTGAGAGAGACTTCAAAGTTTAAATGTCCATATCTTACATGCCACAACCTTAGTGGTAAAATATTTGTACTTGCTGCTCCTGCAAAGTCAGAATTCTGTGGAATAGTTGTTCCTTTCATCCTTAACAGTTTTCCATCTTCATATCCTCTCATGACTATTTTCATATTTTGTTTGATTGATTTTATTTTGACTAAAACATCCTCCATAACAACTTGATGTCCTACTTGTCGAATCGTGACTAAAGACAACAAATTCTTCTTGAAATTTGGTACATACCAAACATTTGAAACCAAATTTTCACCAATTCCAGGAAGATAAACTTTAACTACACCATTTCCACAAGGAGTGTGTCTTGTATCATCTGCAAGAAATATTTAATTGAGATGGCACTGCTGAAAATTCCAAAAGAAGTCATGTCGAAAAGTCATGTGTTGTGTTGCACCTGTATCAAAAACCAAGCATCTTCATAATCACTTTTAAGATATGTAGAGACTTGTAATGTTGTTGATTTTGAACTTTGAAAAGTAGTGAAGACATATTCTAAGTCATCATCTTCTTGATCATTAGCAATTTGTGTTGTGTTTTGATGAAACTTTGAAATTTTTTCAATAGAAGTTCGACAATATTCAACATAATGACCAACTCTGTTACTTATTCTACAAATAATTTGACTTAAATCTCTACCTCTGCCTAGATTGTGTCCTCTACCTATGCTTTCTCCTTTTCTTTGAGTTTTTCCTTTGCCTTGACTTTGCCCTCTTCCTTGATTTTTGCCTCTTCCTTTATTGTTTCCTCTGCCTTGAAAGTTTCCTTTGCTAGAACTGTTTCCTCTACTGAAATTGTTCCCTCTCCCTTGAATTCAACCATGACCTTGTCCACTATGTGCTCCTAGATTTTATTTATGTGTCCTCTTCCTCTACCTCTATAACCGTCAATTGAAGATTTACTAGTGCTGGCGTTTGTGAAGAAGACATCTTCCCCAGTCGGTTTCTTCTTCCATAAATTTTTGTCATGTTGAGCTAGCGTTTCACTTAACTCATCAAACTTTAACTTCTCTAAATTTTCAATTACTTTTAAAGTTTCCAAAAAATGTGTATATGAAGAAGGAAATCCAACAATCAAAATTGTAGTCATGAAACTCTCATCCACTATTGGAAATCCAACACTTACTATTTCATGTTTAATGTTCTTAAGTCTAAATATATTGAAGTACATCTCCTACTTCAGTCAATTTTTGTTGGAGCAACTTCAATTGAAGATCAATTTTCTTATATTCAGTGTGTGTATCAAACAAACCTTTAAATTTTCTCAAAGAAGACCATGCATTAGAAGCATATTCAATGTGAGCATACATTTCATCATTAACTGAATATTTGATTAATGCTAATTCTTTGGAATTTTTTATTTCCCATTTTGCAAGTAAAGCTGCATCTGTAGGTTTATTTTTTTTAACATCACCTTCGAATATATATTTCCAAAGTTAATTATAAATAAAGGTGCTTTCAATGAGCCTTTTCCATGTCTTGTATGTCTTTGCGCCTTCAAGTTTTTCAGAATTAGAAAATAAGTTTACCAGATTTGAGATTGTAAAATTAAATGTAAGCACCAAGTCAGATCATTCACTAGAAAAAGAAGATGAGCAACACACCATGCGCAAAAAGCCACACAAAAAATGATCTATCGGGGCTTGGACTTGACCCTTGTATAGTCATTGGAGGAGAAAAACAATGACTGATCTTTGCACTTGGCATTAGTCATTTTTTCTAAAAATTTACAATGAAACTTTCAAGATTTGACTATTTACAATGCTCTTGCAAATTTTGCGTTCATTGACTCTAACCCCCTCAATGTAAAATTACAAAAACTTACAAAAATAAAAACGCCTTATTACTCCACAAATATTATAGAATCCCTTATTACTCCAAAAATCAATAATAAAAAATAAATATAGATATATATGCCTTATCTCTCCTTTTACCAACAACAATACCAAGTCTCAAATCCACATTTAGTGGAACACAAAATATGCACACATATGGCACAACTCCGCCAACTCTAGGATCCAAATCTTCACACAGTTATTGTCACTTGAATATGGCAGCAACAAAATTTATTACTTTGTGTCTTCTCTCAGATGACATTTAACAGACGAATGAATATTTAGAGTTGGTATTTTCAAACATTTGTAGGCATGTGAACCATTACTTGGAGAAACTATCAATCAATAGAGAAAAGGTAATTATGCATTTTGCTTGTTCCGACGTTCTGCAGTTGGAATTTCTCGGATTTCTAGAGGCTCAGAGATCTCAGAGTTCTGAAGGCTCAGATTTCTTGGAGTTCTCAGAGTTATGTAGGCTCGGATTGCATGGAGTTCTTGAAGTTGTTTTGGAGGCCACGAATGGGGATACCATATTGCAAATGGAACCAACTTCTCCTTTGATCAGTGTTCAACATTTGAATTTTTGTTTAGCATACAAGAATTTGAAGTTTGTAGAAGTTATGGCCATGGAGAAGCCATGGACGAGCTTGCTGCATTGAAATAATTTTTTTGTGAGAAGACACAAGCACCTATTCATGGATACTTACATACTGGATCGGTTATGGTAACAAGCTGCTCAACTCAAGTTATAGGTCCATAATTTTCCTTTTATGGCCCAATGGGTTTTGATATAGGTGCTTTTATTGGCAATGTAATTCTTGTGCTATTCTCACAAGATGGCCATGGAAACTATGAGAAGTAATGCCAGGACTATAAACAATGGATTGAAGAAAATTTTATTTCTTTATGGAGTTCAAACACACAAAACTACGAGGATTCTTATCTAGAAGCTATATATAATAATCCTGCGGTTAGATTGCTCGTGCAAAAAAAGTGTATAAAAGATCTATTTCATGACAACCTTGGATTTGGTTCTGAAAAAATGATCGGGATAATTGTTGGGGTAGCTCATGTAGAAGATTTTAAATCAATTAAAGATGCAAGAAAGCAATCAGAGTGTGAGCGTCGAGCTCTTAATTTGAAAATATGCTTAAACTTCAGCAAGCTTGCTAGGAATTTCATTTATTACAAAGCGTTGAGGAGGAAAAAGGCATAGAAGAGTGTAGAAGATTGAAACATGTGAACAATGGAACCTCCAAATTTTTAAACAAATTTTGATAAATTTTCAGATTTTTTTTTTTTGAAATATATTGACAAATTTTAAGATTAAAAAAAAAAATCTGAAATCAAATTTATTTTCCTTTTATAAAAAACTAAACAAATTGCATGCCAATTAAATGATTGGTATAGTTTTCCAAAATCATGTAGAGATGGAAACTCCTTCACATTAGCTGCATTACTGAAGCTATGATACCACAATAATAACATACATGTCCTTCGATACACAAATTTTATTAATAAGGAAAAGAAAAATTACATAGAAATTTTGCAAGGGTTTACACACAAAAACTCAACACTCTTGCAAGCAGGAAATGTGCTTTAAATAAGATAAATGTACTAACCTATTTGTAATGTTCCCAAATTTTAGCCTCAAGCTAAATGGAACATTATAGTTAGAATTATATCTAGGTAGATGAATAAAATGGGTAGGGAGACACATTAACCTCTTTAGAAGTAAGAATAACATTCCTCATGTGACAAGAGGAAGAATAAGCAGTTGGATTAAGAACCTATAGGTGTGAACAGGATTGGATCATATTAATTCAGTCATATTTGACCAAGTCCACATGCACTGTCTAGATACATTTTATCTCCTTGACGAACTGTGCAGTTTTAATGGAGGACAACTTGCATGAGCTTGGTGGCACATATGGATGGGACCCATTGTGGAGAGGTGCACTTGCTATACATGGAGAGGAAGGCAGCCATTGTTACTCATGTTTTGGATTATTATTTTCTTTGGTCTATTGAGACTTTGCTTCCCCTTGCTGTTTAGCAGGGTTGCAGTGTTGTTTAGCACAAGGGTGTTCCTAGTCGGGAATCCCTACCTCATCCTTAGGGAAGGAGAGGTTCTTTGGGCTAAATTTCCTCATTTTGAAATTTTGGCCAAGCTACCTCCTTCAGCTACAGCGTAGTTTCTATTTAGAGCTGGGTTGTGTTGCAGGGTGCAGCAAAGGAGGATCTCTTTGAGTCAT
Organism: Pinus albicaulis; assembly: GCA_034641835.2. Lineage (NCBI taxonomy): Eukaryota > Viridiplantae > Streptophyta > Pinopsida > Pinales > Pinaceae > Pinus > Pinus albicaulis. The sequence goes on from CM076574.1 coordinate 1,107,323,362, forward strand.
TTCTGGGCTTGTTTTTCAGTGGAGAGCTTGACTATCCATTGGAGGATCAGCAAGAAGGACTCCCAGGCATATTTATACATCTTTGGCAGTAGGCCAACCATCTTCTATCCCTCATAGCATAGTCACCATCCTGAACTGCATTATTTTTCGAGGCATTTGTTGGGAGGGTTCATTGGGCTCATCGGGAGGATCTATTTCTGAGTAGAGGGATCAGCCTTGTAATCAGAAACACCATTGGAGGAGGACATCGGTATTTAAGATCTGTCATAGCCTAATTGTATATCAGATCCAGTTTTCAATGGCACATTAACCCTAGGTTTATTTGTCACATTGTATGTTTTTTAGTATTTCTAGCAATTCTTTCTGGGTTGGCTAGAAATCTTGTATTGGAGCCCATATCTTCATTGTCGGGAATTTCTTTTGTTTCTATCAGCCATAATTCATGTATATACATCTATAGAAGTAGCTACACTAATATAGACTGCGCAGTCACTGCTCTCTGTCATTCTATATAGTTGCAGCATCTCATGTATCTATTGCTTTGATCATTGGAGACTTGTTCTTATGGCTTGAGTGGCATGTCCCTCATGTTATTTTGTACATTGTTGCTGATCCATTAATAGAATGATGGCTGAATATTGTTATCTTTCATGACATAATCATATCTTCTGTATTTACAATATTGTGTTCATGTATTTTTGTAGCTCCAATTTTGGAATATCTTAAGATATTCTCATTGTTGTAGATTTTCCCTATTTTGCAATATTACAGTGGTATCGGAGCATAATCTTGGCTCAGCCTGTGCATCCAAGGCATTATTCCATTAGAGGAGAATCTTCTCATAGATAAGAGAAGATGTGCACAAGAAACAAAAGCATGACTCCATTATTTGGAGGAATGAAGGAAGAGAGGATCTCCCTGCTTCTTTTCCAAGCTATGAAGAACATCATAGAAGATCTCAAGGAGATGAAAGGGGAGGAGTGTAGAATATTTCTGAGAAGGTTTGAAGCAAGCCATAGCTATTCACATGATGGGTGTGAGAATTCAACCACACATGCAGATCCACAGCGCAGTCCATTTCCCACATTTATTGCAAGAAGGATGGAAGAAGAAGATGCACCAAGGGAGGAGACCTTGAATGACTATCTTTAGGAGTATGAATCTCAATCATGGAGATTCAAGGAGCACTTGGACTTCCAAGGGTTTTGAAAACTCAAGGAGGCAAGATCCAGCAGCCACAAAGGAATTAAGAGAGGTAGAATCTTCCTATCTCACTTTGATGGATCAGCGGAGTACACAACCAAAGCTTGGGTAGAAGAGCTAGATTCCTATTTTCAGCTACACCGAGTTTCAGAGAAGGAGGCCATCAAAGTAGCGGCGCTGCACCTCAAAGGTATGGCCCATGATTGGTGGTTTAATGATTCTACTTCATTTTGTCATCCAAATGTAAAAAATTATGTTGGTTTCACTAAAGAATTGGTGAGAAGATTTGATAGAAAACATTGTGAACCATCATTTGTTAAAAAAAAAAAACTCAAACACTTTACATGAGTTGGAAAGACCTATTAAACCAACTCCACTCCATATTTTTAAAGGGGATAAAAACATGCATGATTATTTTCCAAGAGCAAGATCCCCACTTCTTGAAGAGCCCTCTTCTATTTGTGAAGACATGGAGTTCCCTCCTTCAAGAGATGACCAAGATCAAGGGTCTCTCATTGAAGATGAGGCATTCTCATATATGGAAGAAGAGGAGAAGGATCAGCATCAAGGGATGATGAGCATTCACCCTTATATTTTTTGGGAGGTTTCTACACATAAGGAGGGGACTGCACTGCACAGTGAAGAGAGGGACAACTCAGTCCACTCATATATGCAGTCCACTTCAGATTTTGATGTCTCACTACATGGAGGCATTCCACTAGGGAGGCCACCAGATCTACAGTTGATGAGAGACATATTATCTTTGGGTTCACCACTCTTGGATTATGGAGAGGTGAAGAGCTTGGAGGAAGACTTTGGCATGGGGGATGTCAACGTAGTGGGAAAAAGTATGAGGAGAGCTTCACATGCCAAATCACCAGCGTTGTCTCTTGGGAGGATTTATCCATATTGGAGATCTCAACTCTTGGTAGAGTACTCCAAGGATCTAGGTGCACGTATGATTCTTGAAGACCCGGATAGAGATGATGAGTATATGGTGGATGATTTGGTCATATATTCTTATGGTGGAGTCTTCTTGATTGAAGCTTCTAAGCTCAAGGAGAAGTTGCTTCATGCAACACATGAGGACTTCCTTTCCATGCATTATGATGCATATCTTTCTTTGGCAGAGGAGTTCACTTGGGAGGGTATCCAACATGACATATTTCAGCATATGGAGAGATGCATAGGCCGGATGGTGATAGAGAGGAGGTCACAACCACTTCCCTACTCTTTGGAGGTAAGGGAAAATTTCCGGTCAATCCATTTCAGCTCGAGGTCTCAAGTACGTGATGGAGGATGTACAATTTCACTTTATGTTTTGTACTTGTCTTCTTTATATGGGCAGCATGTTGTACCAAGAAGGATTTTCCCTTCTTGCATATTATATGATGATGTACTTAGAGCCACTTGTGGCTTTGAGATTGACTATTTATTTGGTGGTTTGTGGGGGAAGTCACATGATTATTGGTGTGCACCATTGACACCAAATTGTATATTCATGGTTCCATCTTATGAGATGACTGTGGAAGAAAACAAGTGGTTGGGAAAGCACTTTCTGTACTTTTTTTTGAGGCAGGCATGGGATGCACTGCACTAGTTCCATGAGAGGAACTATGATCCACTTTCCGGTTGTCACATGGCAACTTGTTTTTATTGGTTTTTGCTTCCATGTATTGCTAATAATTTTATGTTCATGGGAAGATTTGTTTGGAGAGTGGGATATGCATTGGAGATGCCCATTGGGAGTATGATTCTCCCTATTTTACATGTTGTATGTTTCAGGAGAAACAATGGGCACACCATGATGGCCACATCACACCTCTTTCCTTCATTTAGGAGGAGCCATTGCGAGAAATTTTGTTCTTGGAGGAGGCACTTCATGGTTGACTTATCTTGTGGGGTAGCTTGGGAAATTTCTGAAGGCCATGAAATTTCAGCCCAATATCAGCAACCCCCCCATACTTACCATAAATGGATAGAGAAACTACTTGGATGGGAAAATATAAACTCTCCATTCAGCCCCAACACATTGCATAAACCCAGGGTTGCAGATTTTTTTGATGAGCTACCTAGGATGGCTCATTTAATTTGGATGATAGCACGGGTGAGAGGGTCATTCATTGTGTTGTGCATATTAGCCCCCCTATTTAAATTTTGGTCACCAGTTCCTTTTGGGTCCGTTTAAAACATCTTTCGCGGCCAAAGACCTCCATATTCGGTCTATCGTTACCCTTTCCACCCGAAAAATACATGTTACAAAGGCTCGAAGTCTATAATTACAAATTTTTTCAGGCCTAGCCCCTGAGATCTCATCCATCCCCGTTTTAGTTTCCATGTGACCTGGGAGCAAGACCGGGCACCAGGCGCGAAGGGGCTAATCATCCAAAGTTTCGGGCCAAGTCTTAGCTGTCCAATCTCAGTCAAATCTACGGCCCGCAATCAACGCAGTAATAGTGGTCCCCGCGCCCGGAAACCGGTGTTTAATTTCGCACCGCTTTGGATGGGCTGGCGGTATTCTCCATGGGGGCAGCGATTCCATTGAACGCGCACCGCGTGTCTTTGGTACGGGCCCGAAAAATCGCCATTTCGCGAGTTAAAAGTCAAACCAGGGACGAGCAGCGGAATTCATCAGTGCCATCAGATCTGTCGACCTTCATCTAACTACGGACGTCCTCCAAAGCTGCACGCATTATAATACATGTCCATCGCGCCCCTGGCCCACTTTGATCGCTCTCCGACCCGTTTTAACTGTCGATCTCGTTTGTTAGTCGTGTGGCCCAGATCATCCATTTGACCACTTGCTGATCGAGTCCTCCGCCATGTCATTCTTCCACCTGTTCTTCGTACACCCACATGTCATCATCTCGCGTGTCCATAATATTTTTCCCCTGCCGTATATATATGTGTTTCTCATTCATATTCATCATTTTCATTCGTGCATCGTGTTTTAACTGTTCTACACGAAAACTACACCCCGTCTATTTACCAAAGCCTCCACCATATTCCCTCCACCACCCTGCATGTTCTTGACATATGGCCATGACTTCGATGTCACCACCATCCTCATCTCCATCCCGGTCTGGTTTTCCTTAATTGGTTTTTGTTTTTGCAGGTTTTCCGCGGAAGAAGATTCATCATGATTCGCTGCTCTGTTCGCAGAAGTCAAGAACACCGCCCTCGACAGTTTTCGAGGAAGAAATTAAGAAGTGAAGCCGAGGGTAGTTGTATGATATGACAATCCTTAAAGAAAGCAAGGATATGAATCTATAGAACCCTCCAGAGAAAATCAAGGGACAGACTTGAGCAGGCGAGAGTATTAATGGGGCAGCATGGAATATCAACGAAATATTAAGAGACACAGAACCCTACATTAAAGTTCTGAAGTTTAAATTCAAAATTAGAGATCCGAGAGTACAGTGCACAATCACAAGCTATCCCAGGGTTTTATGGAAGCAGATTTCCCTCTTTCAGTAAAGGGCCGAACATTGTATATTTTATTATTGTGTCTTGTTCATGAGAAGATTTTCATCCTCAGCATTTATTTCTGGAGGTAAATTGTAAAGTACAGTCATTTATATTGAGTCATTCACAGTGTGGGCGCGAATGTTTTCCGCCATTTTGTTCAAATCAAGTCATTAAATGTGCTCCATCTACCTCCTTCTCTAGAATTCTCTATCTTTTCTATAAAAACCCAGAAATAAGACATTAGAAGGGTTCCAGATTTCTATCAGCGAACTGTGCAGTGGAAAGGATTTTGTATACATTTTGTAAAACTTATGTATGAAGGCTCAGAGCCTGTAGGGTCTCAGTGAGGAGGATTTATAACTGTAATGAGGATTATGGTCTTTGGTATCTCACAGTATGTAATTTTCTCATATGTGTTAATACAATATCTCATTTCATGCTATTTATCTTCTTGTATCATGCTCTAGAATGCGAGTGGCTCACTAATCTTGAGTAAGGACTCATCTTAGTTGATGCCCATACTGAGGTTAGTCAAGCGCTTTAAATAGGCCTAGTCATGATATATTGTTCCATGTTCATCTCATTCATATTTTCTGCTATATTAGTTACTTTGAGGAGGGTGCTTTTAAAATTCCATTGTCATGTATGGATTCTTAGTTGGATAAGCCCATATGTGATTTTGTTGTGTATCTGGGTATCAGTCTCATGTTAACTAACATCTTCTTCATGTTTATTCACTGCATCCACTTCCTGATATTTGATTTCTGTGGTATATTATCTGAACTAGCCCTCTTTGCAGTAAGTTGTCTCTTAACTGTCTGATGCCTTTGTATTGGATTTTTGCATGATGTTCCTACATTATTCTTGTCTTTGTATCAGCTTCTGAGAGAGATTGGTCCCATTTAAACTAATTTCCTCATTAAACAAGAGATAGTAAGAGAGCTTTGGGACTGACAACCCAAGCTATATTATGAGCTCCTTGCTATATTAAGATGTCCTAGGCACTGGTCTATGGCAACTCTAGGCTGTCTCTAGGGGTGACAAAATTGTCCACAACATCTTTCTGGCGCCGTTGCCGGGGATCAAATTTGAGAATATCAGTTTCCCTCGGCCTCGAAAAATTGTATTCACTCTCTAATCAGGTGAGCACAGAGAGTTGAAGAGTTGCATATCTCTCACCCTCGCAACTCCACTGTTCTTTATTTGATAAATTTATTGGCAGTCCTGGCTCCTCGTAAGCCACATTTAAGTTCAGATACATCTCAGTCAAAGACACCTTACGTGTCTAACCCAGAGAAGATCATTCATAAAAGAGTTTGGAAGGAGAGCAAATCGGTTCGTGCTTAAAACCCTGAATATTCCGTAGAAGATTATCCGCCCTCTTCTTCTCAAGAGATCAGAACAGAACATCCCGATTATACCAAGGAAAATCCTGAGTTTTACTCAGAAACTCCATGTAGAGGAAGTGCCTGGATTGAAGAGGATCTCCATCCTACTCCCGAGGCTGGGGAAATTAAAGAAGTTACCGAAGTAGCTGCTGTTAACCGTGAACTATTCCCAGCTATGCCTCAGGCTTCCATACAATATATTCCCATTGTTATTCATACCCCACTTCCTCCTTCTCACCTTCCTTCAACTGTATCTCAGACTGCTGCACCACCCCCACCTCCTCCAATGGCTAATGTTCCTGCTTTTCTATTGAACAAATATGCTCCATTGGCCTTACCCCAAGTGCTAAATGATATGCCACAGGATTATTTGAAGATCCTGCCAAGATTCAATGGTGAAAATGAAATTGATGCTCAGAAACATCTTGAGACTTTCTTCTCTTTTGCAGAAAACTTAAATGTTGAACATTTGGATGTGGTCTTAAGATTATTTGTGCAATATTTGGAGGGTGAAGCCAGAAAATGGTTCAAGACATTGGGAAACCGTTCAGTGACCTCCTGGGACAACATGGAAAATACTTTTCTCAGGAAATGGGGAGAAAAGAAAGATTATGGTCAGTGTCTTACTGAATTTAATACTTTGAAGAAGAAGCATAATGAGGGAGTATCAGAGTTTATTAAGAGATTCAACAAGTTATATTTGAGTCTGCCTCCTGAAATGAAGCCCCATGAAACAGCTGCCAAGATAGTCTTTATAGCAGCATTTGATTTCAACTTTGGCTTCTCCTTAAGGGAAAGAAAACCTGCCTCTTTAGACGATTCTCAGTCAAACACTTTGGAATTGGAAGCAAACTTTGCCTCCACTGGGAAATTGAAGGGAAAAGTTGAACAAGATACTAGGAGGAGAGGTAAAGAAGAGGTTTCCTCCTCCAGCCAAGAGAAAAATTCAGACAAGAGGGATGAAATCAGCAAGATGATTAAGAAACTAGTCAAGCTTGAACTGGAGGCTAAAGGTTCAGCCCCCAAGAATTTTTATAATGCTCCAAACAGAGGATAAAATCCCCAGTATAAAAGACCACCACTGCAAATATTTCCCAGAGAAGCAAAGGAGCAACAAGACCAGGTACCACATCCATTGTACTTGGAAGGCCCAGCAGAAGACTCCACTGAAGATGCTGCTTATCAATTAGAATATTCAAATCTTGCCTTTTCGAATAATGATGATATAGAATGCCCATTGCAAGAAGAAGAAGAAGAAGCAGAGATTGATCATTATTGCAAGCAATTTGCTGATTTTATGCAAGCACAATTCAATGTAAAATATGATAATAGGTCTTCAAGGAAGAGGACCCGAACTCAAGAACAAGAAGAGGAGCCACCTCAGAAAGAAGCACCTGCTCAGACGGAATCAGCAACAAAGAGAAACATAGAAAAAGGTAAGAGTCCTCTAAATGCTCCCTTGCAGCCTAATGATCAGATTCCTTCTTCTTCAAAAATAATCAGTCCTCCTAATGCTGAGACAGTGTCAAAATAAATTAAATCTTCAGCTGAAAATAAAGAGTCAAAAGAAGTAGTGATAGAAAAGCCCCCACCTACTTTCAATCTGCAAAAAGAACTTGAGAAAATTAAGATTCCAGTCCCCCTGACCGAACTATTAAAACAGCCTGTATATCAGTCTCAAGTTACTTCCTTCATGCTTCCCCCTGAAATACCAATCGTGCCTGATAGTTTAAACCTTCAAGAAGAAAGACCCATGGTAGTCTTTGGCCCACTTGTCGAGGAGATAGACCCTTCTACTCCTCCTTTTTATGTGTCTCTAGTTATTCATGACCTGCTATTACATAATTGTATGTTAGATTCTGGGGCTTCCCATAATCTTATGCCTCTATCTGTCATGGAACAACTAGGACTGCAAATTACAAGACCATACAAAGACCTATATTCATTTGATTCCAAAAGAGTTAAATGCTTGGGAATGATTAAAGACTTAGTGGTCAATTTGGCCCAAATTCCAGCAAAGAGTGTGGTCATGGACATTGTGGTTGTTGATATCTCAGCCCGCTTTGGCATGCTACTGTCAAGGTCCTGGGGTACAAAAATTGGTGGGTCAATCAAATTGGATTTGACATATGCTACTATCCCAGTCTTTGGAGGCCAGGAGAGGAGGTTATACAAGGAGACTAGATTTGTTAAAATGGTAACTAAGGCTGATTGCTGAGAGAATTCCCCAGTGTATAACAAAGAGGGAGACTTCTCATGCTTGATGTTAGAAGAAAATATAAATTATGCCCATGAGCCCCTTTTTGGTCAAATCCAAATTGAGCAGCCTAAAGAAGATCAGAAATCAGAAATTTGGACATTGCATTTTGATGGAGCAAATTCAAGAGAAGGCAATGGAGCTGGGGTGTTATTAATCTCTCCTACAGGAAAATGGGTGCCACTGTCCTTTAAATTGGAATATGAAGCCACCAATAACGTAGTCGAATATGAAGCACTTTTATTGGGACTACAAATAGCTAGAAACATGGGCATCCAAAGTCTAAAAGTCATGGGAGACTCTGAGCTGGTGCTAAGGCAGATCAGAAATAAATGCCAAACTAAGCATCCACGGCTGAGAGCTTACAGAAACGAAGTATGGGACATGGTGGAGAATTTCTTCTCAGCATTTAACATACATTTCATGCCCCGGGAGAAAAACAGAATAGCAGATTCTCTTGCTGTAGCTGCCAGTACATTCCGTCCTCCTCAAAATCCACTTTTAAGATATGAAGTGGAGGTACGTTACAGGCCATCTATCCCAGATAATATTAAGCACTGGCAGGTATTTGAAGATGATGAACAGATGAAGAGATTCATGGAGACAGTGGGAGAATTCTCTAATATGGAGATTGATGATAATGAAGAAGAGGATACTAAAAATACTGCAGAAAACAGATGGGAAGAGAAGATAGCAGGTAATAGAGTGCTGCAACTGAAAGGAAATGTTATACCTAGAGGTCTGGTGCCTCTAGAAAGATTATTTAACAAAGATGATATTCCATTGCAGCCAAACAAAGTGGTAGAAGAAAATCAAGTGGAAGATTTAAATTTGGGTACTTATGTTGATCCCAAAATTGTGAAACTATCTAAAAGGGTCCCAGAAGAATATAAAGAAAAATATTTGAAGTTGTTTCAATCTTATAAGGATGTATTTGCTTGGTCCTATCAGGACCTAAAAACTTTTGATGTTAATATAATACAACATAAAATTCCTTTGAGGGAAGGCGCGAAGCCTTATAAACAGAAGCTCAGGCAGATAAATCCTCTGTTGCTTCCCTCTATTGAAAAAAAAATCAAGAAGATACTGAAGGCCATAATAATTGTGCCATTGAGATACTCATAATGGGTAGCAAACCTTGTTCCTGTTCGGAAGAAAAACGGAGAAATAAGGCTATGTGTGGATTTCAGGAATTTAAATAGAGCATCTCTAAAGGATAATTATCCACTGCCTAAGATGGACCACATCCTGCAGAAAGTGATGGGAGCATCTAGAATGTCAATGATGGATGGTTTTTCCGGCTATAATCAGGTGGCCGTACTTCCAGAGGATCAGAAGAAAACTGCATTCACTACACCATGGGGAAAATTTATGTATGCCAGGATGCCATTTGGATTAATTAATGCAGGAGCTACTTTTCAGAGGGCAATGGACATAGCTTTTGTTGGAGAGCAGGACAAGTTTTTGGTGGTGTATCTTGATGATATCACAGTATTTTCAAAGAATGATGATGAGCATATTGAGCATTTAAGAAGAACTTTTGAAAAATGCAGAAGATATGGCCTTTCTCTCAATCCTCAAAAATCTTTATTTGCATTAGATGAGGGAAAACTCTTAGGGCACATTGTAACTAAAGATGGTGTGAAAATAGACCTTAAGAGAGTTGAAGTAATAAACAATATTCCTTTACCCAGGAATAAGAAGGAAGTGCAGGTGTTTTTAGGTCGAATCAATTTTCTGAGAAGGTTTATTCCTCACTATGCTGAGATAGTTAGGCATATAACTGATATGTTGAAAAAGGATAATAAAGTAAAATGGTCCCAGGAGTCTAGAGATGCATTCACCAGGATAAAACAGGCATTTGCTGAAGCTCCTGTGCTAGCTGGGCCAGATTATACAAAGCCATTTATAATATTCTCATTTGCTTCGCCTCATACAATTGATGGAGTATTGTTGCAGAAAAATGAGGACGGATATGAGCAACCTATAGCTTTCTTCAGTCAAGTGCTTCATGATGCTGAATTAAAATATAATATCTTGGAGAAGTAGGCATATGCCCTGGTAAAGTCCCTCAAAGCTTTTAGAACCTATGTTTTGCAATCTCACATTACTGCATATGTTCCCACAACGGCTGTCAAATACATTCTTGTTCAGGGGGATAGAGAAGGTAAAAGAGGAAGATGGATTGCAAAAATACAGGAGTATGATTTGGACATAAGGCCTACTAAGCTGATTAAAGGACATGGACTTGCTAAAATTTTATCTGAATCAAATCATCAAGCCTTGGGCATTAATTTATCCATGATAGCAAATGAAGAATCTGAGAAAGGAGAAGAACAGCAAGGACTAGAGATGGCCACTCAAAAGGTACACATGAAATATCTCACTAGTCCTTGGTATAAAGAAATAGTTGAATATATTTTAACACTTAGCTGTCCCCCAAGTTGTGATAAGATAAAATACAGAGCTGTAAGAATGAAATCCCAGAAACACATAATTGCTAATGGACAGCTATATTGGAGAGACCCTTCAGGTATATTACTATTATGCCTCACAGAAAATGAAGTGGAAAATATAATGACAGAATTTCACGAGGGAATATGTGGAGGACATTACAGCTGGAGGGCTACAGCTCATAAGATCCTGAAGGCTAGTTTCTACTAGCCAAAATTATTTACAGATGCTTTTGTTTGGGTCAGAGCATGTGACAAGTGTCAAAGATTTGCAGAAAGGCAGAAACTAGCAGCTTTGCCCTTGATTCCTATCCATGTCAATGAACCTTTTCAAAAATGGGGATTAGATTTCATAGGAGAAATACATCCCCCATCAAGTGGCCAATATAAATGGATATTAACAGCCACAAATTATTTCACAAAATGGGTGGAAGCCATACCTACAAGAAATGCTACAGACACTGTAATAATCAAGTTTATGGAGGAAAATATCATATCTAGGTTTGGCTATCCTGCCAGAATTGTAACTGATAATGCACAGGCCTTCAAGTCGGCCAGGTTTGTAAATTTCTGTCAACAGTATAACATCATATTGACTCACTCCACAGCTTACTATCCACAGGGAAATGGCTTAGCAGAGTCTTCTATTAAAACCCTGGTGAGGGCCTTGAAGAAAACAATAAATGAGAATTAGAAGAATTGGGACTCCCAATTAAAATTTTCTCTATGGGCGAATAGGATAACCAGCAAGAGAGCAACAGGGAAATATCCCTATGAATTGGTATATGGGCGAGCAGCTGTGTTTCCTGTGCAATTGGTGTTGCCGGTAGCACGTTTTATGCAGGAAAGCCAGGAAGAACCAGATGACATGGTCAGAAGGATTAATCAACTGGTAGAATTGGAGGAAACACGGAACCAGGTGAATCAGAGATTGATAGAATATCAGGAGAAAATGAAGAACGTATTTGATCGGCATGCAAAAGATAGGAAATTTCAAATTGGAGACCTGGTTCTCAGATGGGACGTTCGAAGAGCGGAAAAAGGCAAGCATACTAAATTTGATCTGTTGTGGTTTGGCCCATTCAAAATTGTGAATCAAGGAGGAAACAATACTTTCATGTTAGAAAACCTACAAGGTGATCTGCTGGACGCCCCTGTGAATGGCCAATTCCTGAAGCCCTACCTCCAATTCTGATCCAGACTGGGAATGCCCGTTGTATTATATTGTATATAAGTTGTTTTAGCTTTTATTTTCATAAAGAAAGGGGTGCTGGTAAAATTATCAGAAGAAATGCAGAGGAATTGAAAAACAGAATGTTCATACAGAGATGTTCACTGGTCTGCGCGTTCTCGACATGTCCAAGGACGAACATGTCGTCCCCAGATAGAGCCGATGTTGTACATATTGACCCCCGCATATAAATTTTTGGTCCATTGCCTCTTCTGAATCTATTTCAAACCTCTGCCGTGGCCTAAAATCCCCATGCTTCTGTTTAATATTACCATTTCCGCCCGAAAAATCCACCCTGCAAAGATTAAAACCCATAATTTAAAACTGATCGGGCCTAGCCCCTAGGATTTTATCCCTCCCTGTTTTGGTTCCCATATGACCCGAGCGCAAAACCATGTGCCAGAGGGAAAGGGGGTTTAATGATAAATGTTTTTGGGCACAACTATAACCGTCAGATCAAGACCAATCGATGACCCGCAATTAAATCATCCTTGGTGGCCCCCGCGCCCAAAAACCAGCGGTTAATTCCGCACCACCTTCACCGAGCCGGCGGTTTGCAACCAAATGCCAGCGATTCCACAAACCGTGTGCAGCGTGTCCCCATGTACGATTTCAAAAACCACCATTTCGCGCATTAAAGGTTGGTCAATGGCCAGGCAGTGGAATTCACCCGTGCCATTGGATCTGTCGACGTCCATCCAACGGCAGATATCCTCCGAAGCTGCTCGTGCGTTATCCTGTGTATGTTGTGTCCCGTGGCCCACTGTCGTATTGCTCCCGCGCCTCTGAGCCATTGATCCAGTTTCATGATCTAACGGCCCAGGACTCGTTCTCCTCTGCCTGTTGACTATACACCTCCACGTCACCCTTTTCATCGACATTTGTTGTACTTTCGTCCACGTCATCTATTCCTCTTGGTTTTCCGTGTGTCCATGTGTCATTCCCCCGTGTACCTATTGTACTACCATTCCTGTCGTCTATATATACGCGTTGCATTCATATTTATCATTTTTTACCCATACGTCGTGTTTCAATTGTTCTACATGAAAACTTACGTTCCCATCTGTTTATCAAAAGCCTCCATCGTATTTCCTTTTCCACCCTGCACGTTCTTGCCATATCGCCATGTCTTCGTCGTTACCACCATCCTCATCTCCATCCCTGTCTGGTTTACCTCAACTGGTTTTTGTTTTTGCAGGTTTGCCACGGAAGAAGATTCACCATGATTTGCTGCTCTGTTCGCAGAAGTCAAGAACATCGCCCTCGACAGTTTTCGAGGAAGAAATTAAGGAGTGAAGCTGAGGGTAGTTGTATGATATGACCATCCTTAAAGAAAGCAAGGATATGAATCTATAGAACCCTCCAGAGAAAATCAAGGGACAGATTTGAGCAGGCGAGAGTATTAATGGGGCAGCATGGAATATCAACGAAAGATTAAGGGACACAGAACCCTGCATTAAAGATATGAAGTTTAAATTCAAAGTTAGAGGTCCGAGAGTACTATGCATAATCACAAGCTATCTCAAAGTTTTTATGGAAGCAGATTTTCCCCTCTCAGTAAAGGGCAGAACATTGTATATTTTATTATTTATGTCTTGTTAATGAGAAGATTTTCATCCTCAGCATTTATTTCTGGAGGTAAATTGTAAAGTACAGTCATTTATATTGAGTCATTCACGGTGTGGGCACGAATGTTTTCCGCCATTTTTTTCAAATCAAGTCATTAAATGTGCTCCATCTACCTCCTTCTCTAGAATTCTCTATCTTTTCTATAAAAACCAAGAAATAAGACATTAGAAGGGTTCCAGATTTCTATCAGCAAACTGTGTAGTGAAAAGGCTTTTGTATACATTTTGTAACACTTCTGTATGAAGGTTCAAAGCCCGTAGGGTCTCAGTGAGGAGGAGTTATAACTGTAATGAGGATTCTGGTCTTTGGTATCTCACAGTATGTAATTTTCTCATATGTGTTAATACAATATCTCATTTCATGCTATTTATCTTCTTGTATCATGCTCTAGAATGCGAGTGGCTCACTAATCTTGAGTAAGGATTCATCCTAGTTGATGCCCATACTGAGGTTAGTCAAGCAATTTAAATAGGCCTAGTCATGATATACTATTCCATGTTCATCTCATTTATATTTTCTGCTATATTAGTTACTTGAGGAGGGTGCTTTTAAAACACCATTGTCATGTATGGATTCTTAGTTGGATAAGCCCATATGTGATTCTGTTGTGTATCTGGGTATCAGTCTCATGTTAAATAATATCTTCTTCATGTTTCTTCACTGCATCCACTTCTGATATTTGATTTCTGTGGTATATTATCTGAACTGGTCCTCTTTGCAGTAAGCTGTCTCTTAACTGTCTGATGCCTTTGTATTGGAGTTTTGCATGATGTTCCTACATTATTCTTGTCTTTGTATCAGCTTCTGAGAGAGATTGGTCCCATTTAAACTAATTTCCTCGTTCAACAAGAGATAGTAAGAGAGCTTTGGGACTTACAACCCAAGCTATATTATGAGCTCCTTGCTATATTAAGATGTTCCCAGGCAACTCGGTCTATGGCAACTCTAGACTGCTCTCTAGGGGTGACAAAATTGTCCACAACACTTCCTATGCGCGGTCTAAAAATTTGCTTGGTGACCTTAGGAAAAGTTAAAATTTTTAACTCCTATAATGTATTTCTTTCTGTAAAATCTTTATTTGTACCATCTTCTTGACATTTTCTAATGTCTTTTTTCTTGTACGATTTTCTAGTGTTAACAAAGAGCTTTGACCTTTTCGGCCCTTCAAAATGAAAGATTCAGTTTTTCATAATTGGTGTGCCTACAACAATACGTTTTAATACTTTTTTCCTTTAACTCATATTCTTTTATTTCGATTTCTTATGTTTTACTTTTCCAAGTTCTAGTCAACAATATAGAAAGCATTAATTTAATTATATTTAACTTTAGATTTAAAATTCTATTTTTTGACGTGTCCATGGATCATCGAATTCTTATGGATACATCTCTTTCAAATACATTGTTCACAAAATAGACATTGATGCTAATGGGCTTTTAAAGTAATGTTTTGCATGTCAATTGGAATTTCAATTTCTTATGTTTTGGTTTTTCAAGTTCTAGACAACAACATAAAATAATTAATTTGATTCTATTTAACTTTAGATTTAATATTATATTTTTTTACATGTCCATGGATCATCAACTTCTTATGGATACATCTCTTTCAAATGCACTATTCACAGCATATACATTGATGTTAATGGACTTTTAAAGTAATGTTTTGCATGGAAATTAGACTATTGGAGTTTATTAGCTAGTACAAGAGTACAAAAACATGTCACTTATATATATGTGTGTGTGTGTATGTGTTATTTTTTTCTAATACAATAATAGCATGATAAGAATTTGATTGCAAAAACTATGTCAAATAGCTCAACATGAATGACTATCTAGATATTTCTATCCATATAGAGGTTTCAAGGATGTTATACTTAGAAATTTTTTACTTCTGGAATATGTTCAAATGAATGAGTATTGGGATTTTGAATTGTAGTGTATGCTGATGATTGATGTATTTAGGAATTAATTTGTGACTTTTTCTTCTTGTTCTATGTGGAAAATCATACTATTAACAGGTGTTATCTTGAAAACAAAATGAGTCGACAACACATGAAACAAAGAAAATTACATTTTGTATAACAAATTTCTTTGTCAACTACAATAATAATTGTGAATCTATTATGCAAAGTATTATATGCTTATTGCATTGTAAACAAAAATTGTATTGTGTAGTTTTCATATTGCACCTGTTGGAGGCTACCACCTCCTCTAGTTTCTTCGGCTCCGACTAGAAGGAAGCTACTACTCGTTGATCAAGTTTAGCAACTCCTACTAGAAGGAATCTCCTACTCTGTCATTGAAGGATCCAACCCTCAATACCTTTGTGTACCATGTTTCAAAATTTTCACACTAGATCCACCTATCTCAATCACAAACCCTACAGGGCCATTTTTTCATCCAATTTTCAAAACTGGACCCACACCCAACAATATGCTCAAGATATATAAATGAAAACCAAGATACCTATAGTCCCTCTAAAATCAATCACTCATCAACCAAGCCAACTATCAACACTAACCAATTCACAACAATTTACTCGATATCACTTTCAATACCAAGCCACAAACTGTCAAATACCAGATCTAACTCTTTGCTCAACAACATTTTCAAATATCAAGACAAACTTCTTTGCTCATTAATACAAACTCAACCTTGTCTACCAAAATCATACTCATCAAACTCTTTTCTCATAAAATTCCAAAACATGCAATATAGTCAATTCAAACATCAACATACTCATCAATTCAATACCAAAACCCCAACTAGATATTCCATTCACAATCTTTGTTAAACCCTTCTTTTCATAATAAAAATAGCAAACAAACAACTAGACACATCACATCATCGCCATGAAGCATAAAATCATAACATATAAAGCTCATGAACCATCAAGTTACAAGAAACTCAATCAATGCCAAAAATTTCTCCGAACAAATACTATCTATGCATAATGTGGACAACAACAAACTCAAGACAAATCTTAATAGATAAAAGACAAGCAATGGAAATAATTTTGTTTCCTCTTTGTCCTACATACAAACTCTGTCAACAATACTCTATCATTTATCTATACACACTTTGATCTAAATTCATCATTCATGTTACAACTATCATACTAGTCAACAAGACATGCAACCTTTGCATTCATCATATAATGCCATCAACCAACCAAGACAATCTCACTCGTCAAAGTTAAAAATATATCTACAAACACTTATAACAATCATAATAAAAATAACAAAATCCATAGAACCTCTGCATATACATCTCAACCTTCAACCTATTTGTTAATCAAGAAATAAAGGACAAGCCATTCAACCACACATTGTTCCCTGCATACATACATTGTCATAACATCAAAATAATATTTGAATACACAATGTCATATATGTGTACTTGAAATTTATCAATTAGGTAGAGCATTGATTAGACAAAAGAACCCCTACATTCACATAAAATTCCATCAAACAAGAGGAGATCAAAATTCTCTCTGTCTCTACAAAACCCTTTCAACATTTACTACAAAATGGTCTCAAAAACCCGCAATTATTTAGTTGCAACATGGTATTGGTAGACATGCACAGATCATCGTCAAACACTAAAAACTAATAGAAAAACATAAACTTTGTTAGACATACATTGAATCAATCAAATCTCTACAATTCATAAATCGGAAGACACATTATCTATCTCATACAACCTCATTTCTCTTTGCATTATCATACCAATATATCTTCAAGTAATAAGACAAATTATTGAAGATATCCCTTAATATCTCCTTCAAATTTATCATTGAGGGATAGATATGAACCTCCTCGAGCAACCCTAGTGCACAAGCTGCTAGAAACAAAACACAAGAAATTCAAGAAATGAACATAGAAATGATCCATCTCCTTCTCCTTTTATAACCACTAACCCTTGCCAATACCAAGAGAAAAATCCCATGGATTTTTTAGATAGGATCAAACAAACCTTCCAAAATATTACCTTCGTATAAAACCATGGTCTAGCCCTAAGTTTTTACTTTTCTAAACTTACAAGAAGTAACACACCTCTCATGTTCGAGAAGTGTTTTATAGCACATGTCCTGTTCACATAACATGTATTACCCTAGGTGATAACACTCCTCCAGCAAGGGGAACTTGCGTAACACTATATCCAAGCCCTAAAATTTGTCAAAACACAGTGAAACTTTTCTCAAACTTTCTCAAACTTCTAACATGTTTTCTCCAACACCTAGGGGTCTTGTTAAGCTTTATAATTCTTCAATAAAACTTCACAAACCTCAGTAAAACTTCTCCAATAAGCCACCTATGTCTCCTTAGTTGTCTTCACCTTCAAGAAACTCCAATCTTTGTCCACCCTTTTGCAATTGATCCAAACCTTGTGCAAGCTTTTGCAACTCAGATGCAATCATCAATATACCTTTGTAATCCTCATGACATCTACAATACCTTTCCAATCATGAGGAAAAATTCTCCATCCATGACCTAGTTAGGCACATCAATTTTGCATGCATACCAACAATGTCATAATGTGATAAAATCATATGTGACAAAAGTGCAAGAAAACCATGATATAATGGAAAAGTTGACATTTAGGTTGACATCAAGTAAAACACAATAGCCATAATTCCAGCAGGGGTGATGTAGTATGTGGGTTGGTTGGATGGAGTAATGTGTAGGGCTGCATATGCTAAGTTAGTCAAGTTTTAGAAAAAAATGTTTCAAACCCCAAATCACCATTTGACTTATAACATGAATAAAATGATTTGTGAGGAGTTGAGAGCTTGGTGGGGCTCATGGAAAACATGTTACATGTCATGGAAGGAGAGTGATGTTGCGCCTTGTGGTGTGACACATGGAGGTATAACGTCAGCTGACATCACCCCAAGGAGGTAGATTGGTGATTTCACCCTAACGATTAAAAGGGGGAACTTCGGGGAAGGTTTAGGATTCTTCTCCTGGGATGGAGAATTATTACCGTTAGTTAACGCGAGGAAGGACCTCCATCCTACTTCTCTTGGACCACGAAGGTTTGCATGGAGGTGTTAACAAGAGATGTTCAGGGGCCTTAATCTTGGGATTACATGGTAAAGGAGGGGCCTTCTTAACTGGGTTGACATCACCTGGCTTAAATATAAATATATGTATGGCCAAGGGGGAGGTTCATTTCATTATGCTCATGCACATGTTATGCTGAGGATAGGAGAGATGGTATGCATATGGTGACATGGAAATGCCATAGTGGAAACTACTTGAGGATGACATGGAAATGTGTTGGAATGCCACTTGAGCACCACGTAAGGTCCACTTGGGTGCCACATGGCAAGGCCTATTCTAAGGCAGGAGACTAATGGTTGAACCTTAAATGGCCGTATCTTTCAATCCAAGTGTTGGGTTGAAGAAAAATTTATATCGTCAGAAAATTCTCCATGAGACAAACGCAATGGCAAGGTATATTTGTGTTTTGAAGATTTCAATAAAGATAAAAAAATTTAGACCCCATTTCCATAACTAGACCTTGGAGGTTTGGTCATTATAGTAATTGATTCCTTCTCTCTTTAATGTGGACTAAGGGTGGTAAGGGGTTGTGGTTACAAGATTCTCTTGACATATTCCAAGCTAAAAAATATGTTGCAATTTTCTACTTGTTTTTCCTTCAACACCCTTCCCAACAAGGTCTTTGTCTACCGGTATAAAGCCAATGATGTGAAAACAATGCTTCCTTCTTCCCCAAGTGGTCTCGAGGTCGGGAATCCATAGTGATATGTTTTCTAGAAATTTTATAATATAATAGGAAGCTGTTTATCTCAAAAGATAAGAGTCTCTAATCGGAAAATTTCCCTTTGAGTTCCAAATGGAACAATTGCATGGTAAGAATCAATGGCATCCTAGGCTTGTTATTGACTTTAGTTGCGGTCTTGGGGGCCAAATCCTCCCACCCCCCCTACCTACTACGCATGTGTTGTTACTGCATGATTGATAGATAGAAATAACCTATTTAGTAATGACACCCCAAATAAAAACTTGACTCAATAAAACCATAATTCTCACCCTAGTTGAAGCATAGGTTCCAACGTGCAGAATGACAGATAATAGATAGAACCACGAGATTGGTAAGAGAGCACAAAATTTCAGTATAATTACCACATCCAAACAAGAAACACCAAACAGAGCCTTAACCCCTTAATGCCCAAACGACCAACAAACCCTAGGGTATCAGAGGGTAGTCAGGGTCACTTGTAGAAATTATATAACTAATGCGTTATATATCCAAGATTCTCCTGATCACACACTATTTTAATTTCATGCACAATACAGAATCTATTCCCCCATTGATCATCACATGCGGAAATAAAGACAATTACAATGCACACATGAAACCATAAAAATTCACACACATTAACACAGTTGTTTTAACGGGAAAGCCTGAAGTTGAAAACCCCAACTATCTATATATAATATATGTCATAGATATCATGTAACAATCATCATACAATTCTTATCACAAGCTCTCAGTACAATCCAATCGCTACACACTAATCAGGTCCTGATCTAGCAAATCCATGCACCAATCTCTGCCACCTGCTAGCCTGCCTCTACTGCGCAATCCCTACTGAAGAATGGCTCTGAATGAACTCGAATCCACATGGCTTGCACTGCACAATCCTCATTGGCATCTCCAATCAATGTGTGGTGCAAAATCATGCAACACTATAGTCACAACTGATAGTCACACTTGCTCTTTCACCTACCTCTCCACTGGTCTCCACTGAAATGTCCATGCACTGTAGTTAAATGATGTATTCTTCAATTGGTTAATGAGTTAATATTTAGTGAATTGATTATTAATTAATTCACACCACTCTCACTAGTGTATCAATCAGTTAGACTAGATACAACTTGCTCAACTGAGTCTAACTCAGTTAAACTAAATACAACTCCACCAACTACTTCTATAACTCCACCAAACTCTGTCACATGAGTTCTAATTGAAGTCCTCATGCATTAGCTCTAGTAAACCCTCAGAAATATCATAATTCCTTCTGTCAGCTGCTGTGCCACATCTGTGCACTTAACTGAAGTGTTCCAAGAGAATAAGATATTGTTTAGAGTCCAAATATTATTAAGAGCTAATAATATTTGACATATCTACTTTTAGACTGGCAATCTAAAAATAGATTCCACCCAATATGTATAAAAATAGAAGTCCATCTATTTTTCCAACTTGACCAACCATCCATAAATAGCATCCTACAACTCATAGAATATGATCGACATGTCTAAAAATAGACATAGTCTAAAAATAGACTTGCGCCAAAAATAGCCTGCGGGCCCACTTAGTGAACGCGACTCTTTTCACTAAGCTCATCATCTTGTTGCAATCTCAACAATATAGGGATTATCTGCCACCCCGATCCTGTCTCTATGGTATTCGAATTTGCTCCTGGTGAGCACCTTCATCATAATATCAACATCCTGATCCTCCGTAGGAATGTAAGAAAGTAACATGATCTTTCATTGCACACAATCTCTGATATGATGGTATTGGATGTCAATGTGTTTAGATCTATCATGAAATACTGGATTAACCGAGAGTTTGATGCAACTCTGATTATCACAATATATCACAGTAGGATCTAAGTGTGAACCAAACAACCCGACCAGGATCTTCCTCATCCATATAGCCTCACATGTAGCCAAACTCGCTGCCATATACTAGGCCTCCGTGAAACTAAGTGCCATGGATATTTGTTTCCTGCTGTACCAAGAAAATGCTATAGACTCAATACTAAAAATCCCTCCAGATGTGCTCTTTCTGTCTTTTGGGCTCCCTGCCCAATCTACATCCATGAAGCCATGCAGCTTCACCTCATCCGAATGTTTGTACCACAATCCATATCCCGATGTGCCTCTGAGATATCTCAATACATGCTTGCCTGCCTTCCAAAAAAGCTTGGTAGGCTTAACCATAGCTTGTGAAAGTTGGTTAACAGCGTAGCATATGTCCGGTTGTGTATTGACTAGATGCATGAGCGAACCAACCAACTGTCGATAAACAGTGGCATCCACTACCTCTGCCGATGTAGCATCCTCTGTTAGAAAATTATATATTATGGAGCAATGAAACACATAAAATATGCGGAAAATAAAAGCACACAAAACACATAAAACCAGAGAGACACAGATATACGTGGTTCACCCAGTTTGGGCTACGTCCACCCCGAACAGCCAATCCTTCCTTTCTATTATCCAGCAAAATGAAGAGACAAAACCTACATCAGATCCACTGTAATATCCTCTGTTATCTCTCACAGTCTCCCTATCTATTTCTTGCTCAGAGAATACACATATAATACACAGCCGCAATACAATACCCTCATACAAAGAGAGGGGTTGCCTTCTAGGGAAAAAAACCCTAAACTAAACATAACTTCTACCGTCAGATCATCTGCCTAATGAACTGCCCATATTGACTAGAAATTACTATACTTTTACAAGGTAATTTTACATATGTTTTTAGCTTCGGGGGCGCTGCCCCCGAAACTCCCACCGGGGGACCATAGGCCCCCGGACCCCCCAGTTGGAGCGTCAGCCCTCCCGGACCCCACAGGGGGGGACAAGTCCCCCCCCGCTGCAAGGGTGTACAGTTTTCCTGGGGTATACATCCAGCTAAAACAAGGATCTCTGAATCAGATTGAAAATTAGGCTCCACACCCAACATCATCTTTCCTCCAACCACCAGGAAGAGGAGTCTCGATAGGCTTGCAGCCTTGCATGTTGAACTTCTCCAGTATCTCCCGGGCATACTTGCCTTGAGACACAAACAGTCCATCATTACGCTGCCAGATTTCCAATCCCAGGAAATAATGAAGGAGGCCCAAGTCCTTCATCTCAAACTCCTTTTCAAGATCTACCTTGCATGAGTGTATCAACTATTCATCACCTGTTAGTATCAAATCATCTACATAAAGTAAAATGATCAGCAACTTACCCTCCACCACAATCTAGTATAGGTTCAGATCGACCTCACTCTTGGAGAATCCAAGTCCGGTGAAATAACTGTCTATCCGTGTGTACCAAGCACGAGGTGCTTGTTTCAGCCCATACAACGCTCTTTTGAGCCTACACACATGCGACTCGCTGCTGAAGATTTTGAAACCTTCAGGTTGCTCTATGTACACCTCCTCCTCAATGACTTCGTTGAGGAACACAGTCTTCACATCCATCTGATGAATGTGCCACCCCATCTGCGTTGAGAGAGCAAGGATAGTCCGTATGGAAGAATACCTTGCGACAGGTGAAAAAGTTTCTTCATAGTCGATCCCCTCAATCTGTGAGAAGCCCCGGGCAACAAATCTTGCCTTGTACTTCTCGACGCTCCCGTCAGCAGCTTGCTTCACTTTGTAGATCCATATCGAACCTACCACTGATTTCCCTTCTAGCCTTGGGACAATCTCCCATGCACTGTTTCTGACAATCGAATCATACTCTTCCACCATGGCATCTACCCACATGAGATCCTCCCGGCTTGCCAGAGAGATGGTTGTCATAATACACTTGCTCATCGAAGGCCATGTATCCGATTATATCGTCCGGTGATTGTCTCTATCTACTGCTTGTGATGTAGGTGCTCCTACAACCTTTTTTGCATCTTGAGCCAGTCGCTCAGCTTCTGTAGTGCGCTTCCTCCCTCTGATGGTTGGCGCTGCATGAGTGGTCTCTTCCACTCCATGAACCTCCTCTTGTGGCTGATCCACATCCTGAGGCTCATCCTTAGGAACTAATAGCTCCTCATCTGCATGCAAGTGTGGCTCCCTCTAAAGCGAACACTTCATGGCTTTCTCCTCATGAAATTTGATATCCCGTCGCACAACAGTCTTGCGACTGTCTGGAAAATACACACGATAGTTGTGGGGTGTATCAGTGTACCCCACAAATATCCCGACCTCTGCAGTCGGCTCCAGCTTCTTCCTGGCATCCTTCGTCACATGAATGTAAACAGGTGAGCCAAAAATCTTCAAATGAGAAATATCAGGCTTCTTACCAGAAAACGCCTCCTCGGGTGTACTCATGCCAAGTATCCTATGAGGACAACGATTTTTCACATAAACCGCAGTGTTGCATGCTTCAGCCCACAAGTGTATGGGAAGACTCTGATCATGCAACATCACTCGTGTAGCACCCACGATCGTTCTGTTCTTTCGCTCCGCGACCCCATTCTGCTGTGGGTTATGAGGCGCTATGAGCTCTCTTCGAATTCCTTCTGCGCTGCAAAGTCTTTGAATTCTCCAGAGATGAATTCACCACCATTATCGCTCCTAAGAGCCTTCACCTGCTTCCTCGACTCTTTCTCAACCAGTGCCTTAAACTCACAGAGCTTTGAGAATGTCTCGCTCTTCTTCTGCATGAAGAAGATCCAGCATTTACGAGAAAATTCATCAACAATTATCACATAATACCTGTGCTTTGCTGTCGAAGCTACTGAGAAAGGTCCACACATGTCTGTGTGAATTCTCTCAAGGATTGTCGTGGCGCAACTATCCTTCTCATGAAAGGTGGCTTTCACAAATTTTCCCAAAGTACATCCCTTGCATTGATCTGACTACACAAGTGTACCCTTGGGAAGCTCGGTAGAAATCTGCTGCAAAATTTTCAAAGCGCCATGGTGAAGATGGCCCAATCTCTCCCACAACTTCGCTCTCATCCCGGCTCACCACTCCTTCGCTTTGCCTGCCATTGGCCATGCCAGCCTATCTACTCCGCAATTGATAAAGGTTCTTAACTCGAACCCCTATCCTAAGGGACCATGTCACAAGGCAGGTGCTCTTCCTCAAAAACAACATCATATCCCTTGTCTTCCAACATCGCCACAGAGATCAGATTCTTCTTCAATCCTGGAACATGCATGACATCCTTCAAGATGAAAGGTTTTCCAGACTCCCTCTCAAAGGAAATGGTCCTGATACCAGTCGCACTGTATCTACCATCATTTCCCATCTCGATGTGCACTCCAAGATCTTTCTCATCTAGATCAGTAAACAAATCTTTGTCTCCAGTCATATGGAAAGATGCACCACTATCAAGAAACCACACTAATCCCATCACACTTGAAACCAAGCATGCGATCTGCAAAAAATCCAGCTCAAACTGTGAGGCTAAGGCCTCTCCAGCTGCAGATCCAGCAGCCTGCTTATTTTTCTTCTTCTGTGGAAAATTAGTGGCGTAATGTCCGTGTTGGTGACAGTGAAAGCACTTCACCTTGGAGATGTCCTACTTCTTGCCTTTCGCACCGGATTGAGAAGAATTTTTCCTGCCCTTCCCCTTCCTTGCTTTGGCAGCCAAAGAACAATTTTCTTCATCTTCATTCTTCGATGAAGATCCATCCCTGGTACTCTGCCTTATCTCCTCCTGCACAAGATCTGACCAAAGTCGCTCCCATCCTGGTAGTTTCTCCTGACCATTGACAGAGTCCTCGTAGGAATGCCAACTCTTTGGAAGCCCAAGGAGAGCCAAGCTCACCAAGTCCTCTTCATCTACAATAACCCCCACACTTCCCAGCTCATCCCTGCACTGGACAAACTTCGTGAGGTACTTTGGTATACTGTCGCCTTTCTCCATTTTTATTTTCCTGAGTTTGTCTTTAAGCACCAACTTCCTCTGGTCACTTTTTCTTTGGAACAAGTCTTTCAAAGCTTTCCACATCAAGAATGGAGAAGCTTTACCATGAAGGCTAGACACTATGTGATCCTTCATACCTTCCAACAGAATTCTTCGACATTATTTTGCCATGCATCAAGCGCGGCTGCATCGCTAGAAGCCGGTTTAGGAATATCATCATCTATGAACTCCTTCAACCCATTATCCTCTAGCACCGCCTCCATCCTGTCCTTCCATACAATATAATTCGAGCTACCCTCAAGGGCATACTCCAATCGCAATCCGTTGAAATACATTTCAATGAATGCTCAACTTCGACACCAAGAAAACACTGTTGCAAATTCGAATTCCACCAGCACAAAACTCAATTGTTTTAATAATTGCAATTGCTCCAATGATCAACGCTCTGATACTATGTAGAAATTATATAACTAATGCGTTATATATCCAAGATTCTCTTGATCACACACTATTTTAACTTCATGCACAAAACAGAATCTATTCCACCATTGATCATCACATGCGGAAATAAAGACAATTACCATGCACACATGAAACCATAAAAATTCACACACATTAACACAGTTGTTTTAACGGGAAAGCCTGAAGCTGAAAACCCCAACTATCTGTATATAATATATGTCATAGAGATCATGTAACAATCATCATACAAATCTTATCACAAGCTCTCAGTACAATCCAATCGCTACACACTAATCAGGTCCTGATCTAGCAAATCCATGAACCGATCTCTGCCACCTACTAGCCTACCTCTACTGTGCAATCCCTGCTGAAGAATGGCTCTGAATGAACTCGAATCCACCTGGCTTGCACTGCGCAATCCTCATTGGCATCTCCAATCAATGTGTGGTGCAAACTCATGCAACACTATAGTCACAATTGATAGTCACACTTGCTCTTTCACCTACCTCTCCACTGGTCTCCACTGAATTGTCCATGCACTGTAGTTAACTGATGTATTGTTCAGTTGATTAATGAGTTAATATTTAGTGAATTAATTATTAATTAATTCACACCACTCTCACTAGTGTATCAATTAGTTAGACTAGATACAACTAGATCAACTGTGTCTAACTGAGTTAAATTGAACACAACTCCACCAACTAATTCTACAACTCCACTAAACTCTGTCACATGAGTTCTAACTGAAGTCCTCCATGCAATAGCTCTAGTTAACCCTCATGAATAGCGTAATTCCTTCTGTCAGCTCCTGTGCCACATCTGTGCACTTAACTGAAGTGCTCCAAGAGAATAAGATAATGTTTAGAGTCTAAATATTATTAAGAGCTAATAATATTCGACATATCTATTTTTAGACTTAGCACCAAAAACATAAATGATTAATCATCGTGTGTAACAGTTCATCATTATTCCAACTTGACCAACCATCCACAAATAGCATCCTGCAACTCATAGAATATGATCGACATGTCTTAAAATAGACATAGTCTAAAAATAGACTTGCGCCAAAAATAGCCTGCGGGCCCACTTAGTGAAGGTGACTCTTTTCACTAAGCTCATCATCTTGTTGCAATCTCAACACCACTAGCCTGAATAGCATGACCAAGAACTATAATAAGTCTCCACAAAGAGAAGCTATAGGTAATTGAACCAAGTTCGCCTCCCAGAATGCACACCAAAGCCCCAAACCAAAAACTAAGGGAAAAATCAGGACCGCAATAACTAAACTCAAACTAAGCACAATCAAACCAAGAAGCTATATGTAAAGAGTCATGAAGAGGGATACAAAGAATACCAAACAAAGAAGTAACATCTGAGCTGCTGACCAAAAGGAACTCCTTAGAAAGGTCTAAGGATTCCCTACCAATATTCATAGAGATTGGAAAGCAAGGAGCAACAATTAAGATGGTGTTGCCAATTTGACATTCTCCTTTTCCTCCCTAATTAGCCAATTGCACCAAGGAAACAACACTGTAGAAAGCCAAGATAACCTGACAACTTCTGCACTCAAAGGAAATTTCCACCCATCTCCATCACCTGCGTTGAGGCCAATGTGTCTTTGAATAGTGCACTTGAATCTTCCCTACTAACCTACGGTTTTGTAGTGGATGGGGCCTCATGACGATGCCTACAACACCAAAGCTCCTACTCAACATTCTCCTCATTGCAAAGTCCTTTATTGTTTTCATCCTTCCCATGTGCACGCATCATCAATAAAGGAGGTAGACACACCACCCCCTACTAACTCCCTACATCATATCAGGGTGTCAGGCACACTCCCACAACTGAGTAACATGCTCAATATTCAGCTTCATTGAAGTAAAGACCCTATTTTAAACTAAACCATGTCTATCAAAATCATTACCATATATCACCTTTTTATTGACTATTTTTTTAATTAATTTATTATAAATATTTTTATTTTTATCTGAAATTCCCATTGTTATATTTTTTAAATTTATTTATTTATAAATATTCTTATTTTTAACCATGTAACTACCACCGGAATTTCTGTTCCATGCAAATATAAATTAAATAAATCTTCTTATTTTTACCATGTATCCAAAGAAATTCCCGTTCCATGAAAATCTCAAAGCATAATATGTTTCTTAACAAAGTAGCCTGTTCACTTCTACTTTCCGGACAC
The DNA here is from genome assembly GCA_034641835.2 of Pinus albicaulis. Classification (NCBI taxonomy): domain Eukaryota; kingdom Viridiplantae; phylum Streptophyta; class Pinopsida; order Pinales; family Pinaceae; genus Pinus; species Pinus albicaulis. The sequence goes on from CM076574.1 coordinate 1,107,351,283, forward strand.
TTCGACGCTAAATAACCCGCACAATAGTTTTCAATGGGCGAAAAGAACGGGAGATGTGTGGACTTAATATCTTTTTTAAAAGAAAACAGCGCTATAGAATAAAGTGGGGGATTATGTTTTAAAAGCAAATAGCGCCATAGAGGGGAGAAGCCACCCCGCTGGTTCATGGAGTTAAAATTCACGATATTCCAGGTTTCGGACATACTAAGTCAACCAAAGTCTCAATGGCGTGTTGACTATGCCATGTTCTGCACTGCAATTCAATGTCATTTATTCCAAGTAAACCAAAGTCGCTCCAATACCATCTTCTTGGAAGAACCCCGTGCTACCAGGTTTCTCATGCCCAGGACCAGAGCATAATGCCATCACTGTGCTGCTAGCTTTCTCATGTTCAGGAGCACACCAGAGCATCATACTACGTCGTCCTCATCTTACCAATTCAATGTCTTCCACTGTTTATCAAGTTTGCTTTCTTGTTGCATCTGCCCTTTTCCTCCTCCTCTGCTTCACAACATCATGTACCGGCGGTAGCTACAAAGATTGTTATTGGGATACATGTGGGAGCACTGAATTCAGGTACCCTTTTGGGAAAATTAACAGCGGCTGTGGCGATCCTCAGTTTCAGCTAAACTGTAGTTTGGAAAGCTATCCTTTGCTTAATTTCAATGGAGATAAGTATGTCATCTTGCAGCCCTCCTACTTGGCCAGCAATACCCTTATCAATAATAGCATGACAATTGTTAACTACAATCTATGGAAGAGTATGCCAGGGGGTATTTGCAATCCTTTGAGTAACTACTCTCAATTTTGGTGGCTCACATCTCATTTTCGTATAGCCCATGGATACACCAATCTCACACTTTGGGGGAAATGCGATGAAAGTATTGAAGGGCATAAGCGTCGTTTATGTGGCGCTGATTGGTACGTCATTCCCAATCCAGAATCTGGGAGACGATTCTGCCAAAGCAACATTCAACTGCCAGTTAGTAACAACTTCTCATTCCAACAGAATGAGGACCTGAGAACACGACTCTCAGCAGGTTTTGAAATAACATGGTATGCCGACACGAAGAGAAACCGAAGTTGTGGCGCTTGTCTCAACAGCAGCGGGAGTTGTAGTTATAACATTTCAGAACCAGCTAAAACATTTATTTGCTATTGTCCGGATGGCACCTTGCATCCAGAGATATGCCCCACCAATCGTATTGGTACTTTTCCTGATCGCCTTCTACCAATTCAATTACTAACCCCAATGCTTAAATTATCAGAATCTAGAAAAATGTATTAAATGTTCCCTCTATTCCCCACTCTTTGAACCCAGAAATATATGTGGTCGTGTTTCTTGATATTGTTGATTCTGATTGCAAAAACTATGGGTTGTTGCTTTTACTTGTAATAGTTGTTATGGTCCGTTGCAGGTCATAAAAACAGGCTTGCCATTATAATAGGTAGCTATGATTTCTTCCAATTGAAAATCCTTGTGAACTTGTATCCTCTCTACACGATATATATATTAATTGTGTTTCCCAATATAGGTAGCTATGATTTCTTCCAATTGAAAATCCTTGTGAACTTGTATCCTCTATCCACGAAATATGTGCTAATTGTGTTTTCCAATATTGTTGATTTTGTTTGCAAAAACTATGAATCGTTGTTTTACTCATAATAGTTGTCGTGCAGGCCGCGATGCAGTTCATAAAAACAGTCTTCATGCCATTGTAATAGGTAGCTATGATTTCTTCCCATTGAAAATCATTGTGAACTTGTAATAATTTCCGTTTTTCTCACCCAGGTTAATCAACAACACATGATTCATATCGATCTCTGCAGGTTGCGTCATTGGAGGAGTTGTGCTGACAACAATAGCAGTGTTCATGTTCTTAATGTTTTATGCCAAGAAGAGAACAGGTACATCTCCTTCAAGGGTCGAGAAATTCCTAAAGGAAAATGCTTATGAAATGCCAATGCCAACCAGATATTCACACTCTCACCTCAAGAAGATCACAAACAACTTTGCTGAAAAGTTGGGAGAAGGAGGGTTTGGTGTGGTCTATAAAGGAAAGCTTCGGAAGGGCTCTCTAGTGGCTGTAAAGCTTCTTGATAGGCACAGGCATACCCAAACCCAATTCATGAATGAGGTTGCTACCATTGGACGGGTTCATCACGTCAATCTGGTTCGTCTCTTGGGTTACTGTTTTGAAAACCCTATAAGCGCACTGGTGTATGAATACATGCCTAATGGATCTCTCGATAAATTTTTATTTGCCCAGGTTGAGCCCGAGGGACAAGTCTTAAGGTGGGAACAATTGTATTCGATTGCTTTGGGTGCGGCCCGTGGAATTTCATATTTACACCATGACTGCGAGAAGCGCATCGTACACTTCGACATCAAACCTCACAATATATTGCTGGACGCCGATTTCACACCTAAAATTGCTGATTTTGGTCTGGCTAAACTTTGTGGGAAGGGAGACGACCATATTTCCATCACAACAACGAGAGGGACGCCGGGATATGTTGCGCCGGAGTTGTGCCATAGTGATGCAGGTCCTGTTACAGATAAATCAGATGTCTATAGTTTCGGAATGCTGTTGCTAGAGATTGTTGGTGGCAGAAAGAATATTGATGTTCAGGCGAGCCGGTCCAGTCAATTTTACTTTCCTGAGTGGGCTTTCAAGCTAATTGAGAGTGGTGATCAGTTGGGGATGAGATTGAGAGGAAGAGAAATGGAATGTGCAGATCATGAGGAGAAGGCGAGGAGACTCACAAAAGTTGGATTGTGGTGCATTCAATATAACTCTGCAGATCGTCCTTGCATGACGAGGGTTGTGCAAATTTTAGAAGCAAATGGAGATGACGTCGCCAATCCTCCGTTTCCCTTCAATTCCTCGCCCACACCTCAAAATGCTCAACTGCCTTCCACGGAAAATTCTTCTTCAATTGAGATTACATTAATCTAGATTTCTATCTTTGATAATCTTATTCAAACCAGTTTCTGGAGTTTACGCGGACTCCATACAATACGCAGACTACCATGGAGACCCTGACTGGGCGCAGTGATTCTAGTTAAGTTTAGCCTATTAGAATAAGAGTATGTTCGTTTCCTGAACATTTACAGGTAGTTATTTTTTCGAAATCAGAATAGTAGAATGATCTACTATTCATAGGAGGAATTAAAATTCGAGAAACCCTACATAATTAGATTTAAAAAATATGTTTTTGCACATCTTGATCTTGCGTCAGTTGCTCTCATCAAGGCGAATTTACATTCCATTATGATAAAGATGTTTTCACTTTAAAGTTACCATTACCATTACCATTTTGTTAATTGTACTTGGTGTATGTGTGTATTTTTATTGTTAATTGTACTTGGTGTATCTGTGTATTTTTATTTAAGTTTAGATTAGTTTAAATGATAAATATTATTTACATTTTAAATGATTTTTTTTTTTTAAATAAAATTTTAAAAAAGCACAATTACAAATTTGTTTGGGTGGTAGATTTTTTATTAAGATTGGGTAAAAAATTTCAAAAAATTAGAATATAGGAGTGTTTGAATTTTTTTTATAGTGAAAATGGATTCAGCACCATCAAAAATCTATGGTACACTCAAAATCATGAAATTTGACAACTGTAATCCAAATTTAAAAAAAAAAAAAATTGTAAAATTTTATCATAATCTTGAACTAATTTTCATTATTTTTGAATTAATTTATGAAATCTTTAAACTATGCATTTTAAAATTAGTATAAATTTACCATATCCATATCATTAAAACATGTATGAAAAAAAATATTATTATTTAAATTTATAAAAAAATTGATATAATCAGTGTATGTACAAGTGATATTCTGGAAATTGAGTGAGTGCTCAAAATTGTGTTGTGCTCTCTTTCCTCATGTACGAGTGATATTTTGGAAATTGAGTGAGTGCTCAAAATTGTGTTGTGCTCTTTCCTCATGATTTTTTCAAAGCTTTTCTTAAAAATTTATCTACCTGGATGGTGAATTGATGTCTTACGAGTGCCTTCTTGGGTCATTGCTTAGTGACTCCACATGGGAGATGTTATTCATTCCATAGATGTTACTAACTTGTACAAAACCATGTGTTCGAGCTTAGTTGAATGTGGATTTAATTTGCACCTTTTATGGGCTCTTTAATATTGCCTTCAAGGCACTGTGGGGTTAAAGGTAGGCGCTCTCTAATGGCACTTTGGGGTTAAAAGTAGGAATTTTCAAATCTAAATTACTTTAGGGTTTTTATATCTGAAGCATCAGTTTTCAAATTTGAAGTATTAGTCAAATCTAAACATCAGTTATATTTGATGGTTTCTGTAATTTTAATGCTAGTTTCTAAAAATTTTATCACACAAAATGTTAATAGGCGGAATTTTTTTACTGCTCAAACATAGATGTCAGTCCTTGACTTCCCCATCTCAACTGCATGAATTTGTTCTTCAATTCCCCATGACTTGTTGTTATAGTGAGCAATTCCTTTTTAGGAGAAGTTTTTTCCAAGGTCAATATAAATAGTCTTTAAAAGTCGTTCCATGGATAATACTAATCATCATTGTGCTTTTTCATAGAAACAATCTCATTTTGATATAACAAGTTTTGATGCCTTTCACTAAAATTCAATTTTGAATTAATCTATCTACAAACACTAATTATAAGTTGACTTTGGAGTCTTTTATGTAGTTTCCCCACTACCACTCCATCCTTTCTCTTTTCTTCATAAATTTCAATATTATAAGCACATGAAAAAACACTAATTATATGTTGATTTTGAAGTCTTCTATGTAGTTTCCTCACTATCACTCTATCTTTTCTCTTTCTTCCATAAATTTCAATATTATAAGTATATGAATGATTTTCATATGAATACATCTTTTTTCTAGCAGTTTTACCTTGTAGCTTTTTTTAAGAGCATGTGTTTTCTCCTAAGAGGTTACATGTTCAAAACTAGAGGGGTAGAGTGTGTATGTCTTCATAGACTTAAAATTTAAATCACTACCGGGATTTGGGTCCCTTGTCCCACAAACAAGGGGGTCCCATACACCAATTTGGTGTCTCTCTTGGCCTTAACCTTAAAATTAGATAATAATATAATAATAATTATAAAAGTGACATACTTTAATAATCCACTTTCACATGCTATGGTTGTAATATAATTATATAAAATTTACAAATTATATAATTTATATAGATTTTAAAATATTTATTATAGTGTTTTAATGCATAATATAATTTATTTAAAATAATAATATTTAAATATATTTTTAGAAAATTAGAAATTTAAAATTAAAAATAAATTACATTGTACTAAAAGCTTAGGATTAAAAAGAAATTGAAATATGAGTTGATTAATTAGAATCTAAAAATATTCATTAATGTAAAGAAAAAATTTAACATTGCTAAATTAAGAATAAAATTTCACCAGTTCTATTGTCAAACTATGTGTTGGACAGCACCTCCCAAAACATTCCAGGATGAAAGAGTTTTTTCTTTGTGTGACACTAAAAAGGATTGAAGAATAAAAACACTTCCTTTTAGAATAACCAACATACATCCAAATTAAATCTCAATTTCAAAAAATATTAGCCTTCTTAACCCTCTAACAAAGCAAAATTATGGACATTTTGAAAACCTTCTCTTAACACTTTTCAATCACAAAAATAGTTTTTTTAAGAAATTTAAGTAATTCCTTACCTGTTTAAGGTTCAATAGACAAAATTTGATAGCAATATAAATCAAATGCAATCATCATATTTGTTGGATTAGGGGTTATGGTGTGGGAGTTGGACAGTCAAAGGGAGTCCAAGAGACGTTGGAAGATGAATCCAATAGTCACAAGAATGTATTATAAATGTACATCTATGTTAATAGGAAAGGAAAATCATTGTTTTATCATTCATGTTTGTTTACCTTCCATATGTTTCTAACATGTTATCAGAGCTAGTCCAGGCTCTTTGAAGGATAGTCAAAGAAGCTGAAGGAAGGATTTGTTGCAGCAGTTCTCCAGCAGAGTGAAGGCTTAGCAACAGTTCAGGTATTTCTCAAAAAAGGAGTTTTGTTTTGTTTAAAAGAGTACAGTCCTCAGAGACAGAGTTTGTATTTTAAAGAAGGAACGACAGTTTATCTAAAAAAAAACACAGTCAAGTTATTTGAACATAGTTCAGAGTGCTAGCCATGGCAGGAGCCAACAAAAGCATGAGTATTGGAAATACTCAGCTCCCACATTTCAATGGGAAGAGCTATGATTATTGGGCAATTACCATGAGAGCCTTGTTTTCCTCTCAAGACTTATGGGAGCTTGTTGAAGATGGTTTTGAAGAACTAGCAGATGAAAATGCCTTTAATGCCTTAACACAGGAAGAGAAGGATTTGTTGAAGAGCAATAGAAAGAAGGACTCAAAAGTCCTCTTTTATCTCTATCAAGCAGTACATAAGAGTGTGTTTCCAAGGATAGCAGCAGATAACAGATCCAAGGATGCATGGGATACCCTCCAGATTTCCTATCAAGGTATGGAGAAGGTGAAGACAACAAAGCTACAATTGTTGAGGAGAGATTTTGAAACTCTATGTATGAAAGAGTCTGATAACATAGACTCATTCTTCACACATGTGATTGGGTTGGTTACCCAAATAAGGTCTCATGGAGAGACACTTGAAGAAAGAAGGATTGTGGAGAAAATATTGAGGAGCTTACCCTTGAGGTTTGATGTTATAGTCACAACCATTGAAGAGACAAAGGATCTCACAAAGTTCACAGTTGATGAACTTCATGCATCACTGATGACTCATGAACAAAGATTGGGAAGAATAGTAAACTCATCTTTGGAGCCTGCCTTCAAGACCCAGATGCCTTTTGGAAGAGGAAGAGGTCAAGGCAGAGGAAGAGGAAGAGGCAGAAGCCAAAATAGAGGAGGAATAAACAACCCTTCACATACTCATGGAAGGAGCAACAATCAGAATCAAAGCCAAGGCCAAAGCAGCAGCTAACAAGGTGGACAAAATTATGCGCATCGACAAAGGTATGATAAATCCCAAGTCCAGTGTCATTATTGCAAAAAATATGGACATTATGCAAATGAGTGTAGGAAAAAGCAATATGACATGAATAATAGGTAGAATGCTAATGTTACAAGAGAAGAAAAGAACCCAAAGAATGTGTTGTTAACATGTAATGTAGCACAAGATTGACAAGATAATGTATGGTTCTTAGACTCAGGTTGCAGTAATCACATGACTGGAAACATAGCAATGTTTGCCAATCTTGATGAAGATGTTAAATGTGAAGTAGCAACAAGAATAGATACTAAGATCTCTGTCAAGGGAAAAGGCAAAGTAAGTATCCTTGCAAGAAATGGAGAGCAGAAATTTGTGCCAGATGTATACTATGTTCCTGGCTTGAAATGTAATATTTTGAGTGTTGGGCAGCTCATTGACAAAGGTTACAATGTATTTTTCAAAAATGATGTGTGCACAATTATGGACATACCTCCAAGCAAGAGAGTCATTGCAGAGGTGCAGATGACCAACAATAAGATGTTTCCTCTCAAGCTCAATGCAGATTTGAAGGGAAGAAGAAAGAATGTAGCAGCTGTAACACAAGAGGTCTTTCAAAAGGAAGTGAAAGATGAGAACTGGTTATGGCATTTGAGATTTGGAAATCTCAATTTCGGAGGACTAAATTTTTTGCATAGGAAAGGAATGGTAAAGGGATTACCATTGATTGAGAAATCATACAGCTTTTGTGAAGGTTATATCTTGGGAAAACAACACAGAGAAAACTTTCCATTAGGAAAGAGCATAAGGGCAAAGGCACCCTTAGAAATTGTCCATTCAAATTTGTTTGGACCAATGCAAACACCATCAATATCAGGCAGCCATTATATGTTGACCTTCATTGATGATTTCACAAGAAAAACATGGGTTTATTTCTTGAAATATAAAAGTGAAGTGTTTGAGAAATTTTTCCACTTTAAAGCTCTTGTAGAGAAACAAAGTGGGCAGCATATCAAAGTCTTAAGGAGTTACAGAGGAGGCGAGTATATCTCAAAATAATTTATGCGTTTTTGCAGAGAAAATGGCACACACAAGCAATTTACAGCAAGGTACACACTGTAGCAAAATGGAGTTGTTGAAAGGAAAAATCGGACCATCATGGATATGGTAAGTATGCTAAAGGCAAAACATTTTCCAAATAAATATTGGGCAGAAGCTACAAATTGTGCGGCATACATCTTGAATAGATGCCCAACCAAAGAAATAATGAACATACTTTTGGAAGAAGCATGGAGTGGGATAAAACAAGGTGTCACCCACATGAAATTTTTTGGTTGTGTGGCTTATGCACACATTCCAGATCAACTAAGAAAGAAGTTGGACAGTAAGGGGGAGAAGTGTATTTTTATTGGATACAGTGAGGAATCCAAAGCTTATAGGTTGTATAATCCATCCACCAAGAAGTTTGTTATAAGAAGAGATGTGAAATTCATTGAAGAAGAAGCATGGGATGGAAGCATTGAGAAAACAGTCAATGTAAAGAGTTGTTTATCTCATGATGAAAATGAGGATGAGATGGATGAAATACATCCGTCATTAGCACCACTACCTCCACCAACACAAGTACAGCAAGTGACACCACAAGCTGGAGTAAGAACACCCTTGAGAAGAAATGAGAGTGCTTCTCCAAGCACAACACAAGGAGCAGATTTGAGGGCTTCTTCAAGCACATGTACACCAAATGAAAGAGGAACAAGATTCAGAAATCTAAATGAGATTTATGAGAAAGAGGCAGCAAATGAAGGTATTAACTCTTTATTTGCATTATATTGTCATGTTGATGATCCTATTCATTTTGAAGAAGCTATAAAAGATAAAAAATGGATAGATTCTATGGATGAAGAAATGAATGCAATAGAGAAAAATAAAACATGGGAATTGGTTGATCTCCCAAAAGGTAAGGAAGTCATTGGAGTGAAATGGGTCTACAAGACCAAAAGCAATGTTGAAGGTAAGATTGAAAGGCACAAGGCCAAACTTGTTGTCAAAGGCTATAAGCAGCAACATGGAAGAGATTATGAAGAAAATTTTGCACCGGTTGCAAGAATGGAAACAGTGAGAGCAGTGTTGTCCATAGCAGCACAACGCAAGTCGAAGGTTTACCAAATGGATGTAAAATCAGCATTCCTAAATGGAGTATTGATGGAAGAGTTTTATGTTGAACAACCTCTAGGCTATGAGAAAAAGGGCCAAGAACATAAAGTATGCAGATTGAAGAAAGATCTTTATGGGCTGAAACAAACACCAAGAGCATGGTACAGCAGGAGAGATTCCTATCTACTGGAGAATGGGTTTGAAAAATGTGAAGGAGAAACCACATTATACATCAAGGAGAAAGATGGTAAGATGCTCATTGTTGTTTTGTATGTTGATGATGTGATATTCACAGGTAATGATGATTACCTCATTGAGAATGTTAAAACAATCATGAAGGATGAATTTGAAATGAATGATATGGGATTACTGAGATACTTCTTAGGAATAGAAGTAGAGAAAATGAAAATAAGATTTTTATTTCTCAAGCTAAATATGTAAATAAAGTTTTGGAGAGATGTAACATGCAGAATTGTAAGACAACAATTACTCCCACAGTAATGGGATTGAAACTCAGCAAAGATGACAGCAGCAAGGATTTTGATCCTAGTTTGTATAGGAGCATAGTTGGCAGCCTCATGTATTTGACTGCGACTAGGCCTGCTATTATGCATGCTGTGAGCTTAATTTCCAGATTTATGGAAAGGCCAAAGGAGGCACATTAGCAAGCAACAAAAATAATTATGAGGTATGTGAAAGGAACAAAGAGGTATGGAATTTTATGTAGCACTTCAGAAAATTCTGAATTGATTGGATATACTGACAGTGATTGGGCTAGAAGTATAGATGACCGAAAAAGTACATCTGGTTATGTTTTTCATATGGGTTCAGGAGCCATTTCATGGGCTTCTAAGAAACAACCAATTGTGGCATTGTCTACAGCAGAAGTAGAGTATGTGGCAGCTACAACAGCAGCATGTCAAGCAATGTGGATGAGAAGAATGTTGAGGAATTTATGCCAAGAACAGATAAAAGGCACAGTGATTTATTGTGACAATAGCTCAGCTATAGCATTGTCAAATAATTATGTGTTTCATAAAAGAACGAAACACATTGGTGCTAAGTTTCACTACATCAGAGAATTGGTGAACAATGGAGAAATTGTTTTACAACATTGTAGAACAGAGGAGAAATTTGTAGACATTCTAATAAAACCATTGGGTCAAAAAAGTTTTGAATATTTGAGAAAATGCTTGGGTATGACTGATAACCCAACAACTGAATTTAAGGGGGAGTGTTGAAAATATTAAATTCACCTGCAAGTACCCCGTGCAGGAGAAAAGAGTACAAACAGGGGCAGCTTAGGTTGAGTGCACACTTTTGTGCATTTAACAAAGGCATGGAGAAATTGTAAGAATGATTTTTGGTATGGGCGCAGCCACCATTGCAGAGAAATTGAATTTTTCATGGTTCAAACCATGCAACAGCAGGTTCTATTAAAAACAGTCTTATCGGGTGTAAAATCCCTCACCAACCAACAAACAGGAATTTTGTTTACGCGTCAAGTTTTTTGAAAGAGCCACGTCATGGTGGTCCCCACAACATCGCACATCCGCCCAACCACAAGGTTCATTGTTCCAACTGCGATGCGATGTTGCGATATCGCAACATCGCTCATCGCAGTTCCCCGCACCACCAAAAGCTCCATCGCCGAACTTGCGATGCGATGTGGTCCCTACCACCATCGCACATCGCAATCGCTCATCGCCAAGTCTTCCGTTCGTCTGTCCATGACTTCGAATTGCTAATGCGATATCGCCGATGTTGCAGCATCGCATATCGCTCCGCCAAGGTCCAAGCCATCGACACCGCTCGTCCGCCGATCGCCGATGTGAAGCCGGTCCCACATGCCAACTCACCACAGCCGACCAATCGTGTTGCTTCGCGTTCATTTTTGCCATGACGTCACATATCACTTTTGTTATGCAAACTTTTTATAAAAGATAGTTCAATTTTGGTTTAAAGTCTGATGGGGCCCAGCACCAGCCAATAGGAAAGTGTTCGTGTTGGTTTGAGACCTGCTGACGTAGGGCTCATTTGTTACACGAAAAGTTTGCAATACAGTTTAACTTTTGTCTGAAGTCCAGGTTCATTGGTTTATTAAACTTTGGTTATAAAGTTTTATTTCGAGCGGATAGTATTAAGATTGGAAACCTTATTGAAATACTTTGATATTTTTTATTATAAACGCCGCGGTGACAAATTTTTTGACTTTGGTCATGCATATAATATATATATTCAATAGTTTTATTTTATTTTTATTTGCTGCCATATAAATGAAAAAGCCCGTAGGCTTATTGTAATAGAAGACAGAGTGTTAAAAACACAGAGTGAGCTGTGTGTGTGTAAGCCCAAAGGCAAAACAGGAAAGACTGAGAAGTGTTTAAGCATTGTGTGCTGAAGCAGTCTTAGACCTATTTTGTAAATCCCTCCAAAAGAGGAAGAACTGCATTTTGTAATACTGTTTTATGTTTTTCGAATAGAAAGTATTTTGTGTGCCATCTCTGTCTATCAGAAGAATTTTTTTTTTTCATTTCTCTGTGTTAAAAGAGGAGAATTTCTATTCTCCAATGTGTTCGGAATATTCAGAAATTCCAACAGTATCAAAGCTGCAGGCTTATTCATGCCCTGCCTAATTTTATATCTCTGTTGATCTGCCATTTTCCAACCCGCCAGACTTGTCTTTTTCAGGTAATGTATTCTTGTTGTTGTAACTCCTATGCCTCAGCCCCACGCTTTGGGTTTCTCCTACCAACACTGGTATCTCTACCAACACACTTTGTCCATTTTAGCACTCCCTTTTGGTATCAGAGTTGTAGGCCTCACAATCCTTAATTCCCTCGTCAGAGAAACTCTTCCTCTATAACTAATTTCTTAGCATTTCAGTTGAAAAAGTAAATTCAAGAGATTGTGGAAAGACAGCTAAGCCAACCCAACTTGATGGAAATGACTCTTTTGCAGCTCGAAATGCATTTATCCATGCTTTTTTTGTATTCTCTTGTCTCTCCATGAAGATGTAATGTATTTATTCCTGAAAAAATGTAAAACCTCTTTTCATCGGAATGACTTTCTTTGATGGAAGAAACCTTGATGTGAACCTTTCCATAAACTTTAGGATATCTATTTTCCAAGACGAAGTGCTAATTTCTCTAATTTCTTATCATCTTTTGTGATTCTTCTCCAATAATGTGAACCCCTCTCTATGTATCTTCATTGACATTTTTGTTCATGTTTTTGGGTGTGTAGGTGTGACGAGTAATCAATTTTGGTGCACATTTTTCTGAAGTGGAATTTACATTCACATTGGAGGTGGAAATATATGAGATTTGGTGATGACTGGAAGAAGAATAAAACTAAAGTAAGCAAAAGGAACGGGTGTCACCCATTTCTACGAATGAATGAGAAAGGAGTGTCTAGTGTTTACAAAATCGCTTGAATGATGTTGACATTGGTGAATGCTACAAATACAAATTCTATGGACAGATTTTGTGGCTTCCAATCGACCATTCAAACTCTAGTCATCATGTACCAAGGCTTTTTTCCATAATCTCAGCATTAATTTATTGTGCTATGCATCTTCTCTATGCATCAAAGGGTTGCTCCATTTATTAAAATAAGGGTGTGTATGTTGCATTGAACTCTACTATGTGCAAACTTTGAAATGTATGCCCTTCTTTATTTTTTACTTTCTTTAGATAGAAGAGAAGGCTCATGTTGTTTGTGTTGCGGATTGAATGGTGGGAGCACCTCGACCACTACCAGAGTCTTCCAATAGAAAATGAAATGGGGGACTTGATAGCACGGACATGGCGTTGACGCAATCATATTGTTACCCCTCCCCGGAAAAGGGAAAGAAAATAATAAAATAAACTACAACCAAAACTTGTTAAAAGAGCATGGAAATCTAGAAAATGATTGGTAAATCTGAAGATTTTGTGGAGATGGGTAGATATATAAGCGACTTTGCATATGGGTTCTCACCCTCATCGTTAAATTTGTGTCCCCACAAAATTACATCGGTGAAAGCTAAATTTTTGTGTGCGTGTTTTGTTTATGAGGCGAGAGAGAAGTACGTCCAAGAATGGTTAATGAGATTTAAGTATTTGGAAAACTCTTTTCCAAAACGACAAAAATTCATATCGAGTGGAGGAGAATTGGAAGGCGAGCCTTATTTCAGCTGCCATAGGCCCATTAATGCGGCCAGGCAGCTGATGCCCACCGTCGGATTAAAGGTGTAGATCATCGTGCCGGAGGCATCAGCTGCATCGCCGCATTAATGAGCCTATGGCAGCTGAAATAAGGCTGGCCAAATTGGAAGGGGTAGATCCATGTCCATAGTTGCTTTTTATAAATTCTTTTTATGGGAGTAGTCTATACTGTGACTTTTTGGAGGTAGATGTGACATGTTTATTGATGGGCATGCATACATACTATGCAATTTTTGGCAACCTCGATTAACCCGAAAGTCTCATTTTCTGGCAGGTGTACCATTCTTCCGTGGTCTTCCAGCCTGCGTTGATTTGAATTTTAAAATTGTTATCTCCACGCGTGCCGATTTGAATTTTAAATTTTCTCCTCCGCACTTGGAGTTGAATTTTTGTTGTATAATGTAAAAGTGAATGGCTACCATCTATAAGCATTGGATCTCTGGTATTTGTAGAATTTTTTTGCCTTTAAGAAAGTAAATAGTCGTGGAGTATCAAGTCAGATTCCTCAATCGGTGCCAATCTCATGTCAACGAACGCGAGGGTCAATCCTCTAAGACAGCCATTGACACAATGTTCTTCCAAAGTAATTTTGCAGAACGCCCTTTTATCCAGCAGCAAGACTCCATTCTTCAGCGGGAGAGCAATAATCCCATAGAATAAATATCGGTCAATGTTGAAACCTCAACCGATGCACCGTGCTATAACAACGCTATTGTTTATTTTCATGACGAGGGCAAAAAGTACTGCTTTTTGTGGAGAAAAGCATTGTTGGGTATGAAAAGAAGAATCTGATTGGTGTTTTTTCCACACCAGAATCAATCATTTCAAATCACTGCAAGAGGTTAGCGTTTTGCTCTAGCCAGTTCACGATGTAATTTATATGAATGGAAATTACTAATACCAGTTCATGACTTAATCAAGTTGCATTGACCGCTTGATTTTGCAGTGCTAAGTAGCATTTGCGAGCCCACAAAGTGGAGAAAGAATGCATGTTTGAAATATGTTATGAATGGAGTTTCCACACACTTACTAGTAAGTGTGTCCATTGTATTCCAAAGTTACACCATTTTATCCAGGGTCGTTCAAACTGAGAGTTGTCAATTAGAAATTTCTTGGTGATATTAAATATAAGTCCTCGGCTATATTGATTCACGTTATGTGACGCGTCTTCCAGAGTAATTTAAGTTTGAAAAATAGAACTATAATCCACTTAAGTTGCTGGTATTTACAAGGAAAAATAGTTTAAATGATTTTAGATTTGTAATATAAACAAATAAGCTATTAGTTGTATTAAAAGAAAGAAGATTTTCATTTCAGCAAATAAGGTATTAGTTGTAAAAAATATGACTCATGTGGTGTTATATGGATAAAATTATATAAAATTTGTTTATATTAAATTTTGTATGTTATTTGGTGAAGTTAATGGCTATGTTTTGTTGATCCGTTTAAATTTTTATAAAAAGTATTTATTAATTTAGTATAATAATTTTAGTAATACAAAGTTTTGATATTGAAAAATAGTGAGTAATGTAGAAATGAAGATAAATTTAAACATTTTTTAGAATAAATTTGTGTTGTAAAATTACTATCAAATAAAATTTTAAGTTTAATTATTTTATTTTGTGTTTTATTGAAATTTAAATTGTTTTGAAATAATGAAGTATTATTAAGTTATTGGGAAAAAAAAAATTTTTACAAAGTATTTAATTTTTGTTTTGAATATACATATATTTATATTGTGTTTAACTTGGTGGTAATAAGAATTTTTTGTGTTAATACATAGCTTGTTATGAAAATCTTAAAAAATAATAATATTTCAAATTAAAAGGATGTTGGGAGACACTTGTTTAAAATATTTTTGCAATAAATTTGAAAATAATACTAGCACAATCATATAAATTATATGGATGATAAATGCTAGCACAACCATATGAATAAAATGGATGGTAAATGTTGATAAACATCAAAACACTTATTTCATTATATATCTCATGTTGCTAAAATTTAAAAAAAAAAATCATAAAACTTATAAATTCTAACTTACTTTTAAATTATCATTATTATTAATTATTAATAAAAAAATTAATATACAAATTAAAAATATATACATTTGGAAAAGCATGGAACATGATTCTTAACCATAGGATTTATCTCCACTTTACCATGGAGATTCTGACTTTGTAAATAGGCATTGTTACAATACCATGGCTTATGAATAGTACATGCCCAAAAAATTGTAAATTACTCTCTATGACACTTGTTCATATGTCATTTTTTCTAATCAATCAATTTAATTAAAAGGGTATAAAGAGCATAACTACTTTGGAGATAAACCCCTGGTGGGGGGGGTTAGTTCAAGTATTAATGAGTCCTCCTTGTAAGGATAGCTCTTCCTTTGGGTGTCATTTTCTTTATCATGGCTTGGCGCACAAACAAAAAATGGTTTTGGGGGTGTACTACAACGTCGGGTGTTTTAAATGCAAGCTAAATTCATTGGGGTTAAAAATGTATGTAGCTCATTGGAAGGAGGCCGATGTGATATCCTCATCTTCCTTTTCCTGGTATGTTTTGTTTGTGTCAATTTTTGTGGGTTATTTGCATGTTAAGGGGAATACTTTTCTTCTTGTTTCGTTGTTCTCTCAGTGTGGACTAGAGGCATTGTTTAGTTGTAGAAAGATATTTTGTCCTGCACTTCAGTCTCCCATTTTTATTAGTTGTTACATGGGCCATGATTTTGTTCGTCCCTTCGCAAGGTTAGGGCTTGGTATGTCAATTTTCTGCATTTCCATTGTGTGTTCTAGGATATTAGTTGGTGTATACTCTTTCTTCCTCTGGGTTGAATTCAATTTCTACTTAAATTTTGGGACAGTGGTGTTCTGTTTGTAGATATTTAGGTTCTCCTTCGAGTATCTTTTGTGAATCCCTTGCATCACACTCAAAATTTGGGAACATATCTTTTACAGATATACACTACTTGAAAGCTTGTCATTCTCATTGTCAAGGAGAAAGTCATTTTCAGTCAGAAGATTCCTCCCTGTCAAACACTTCCGAGAGCGATCACCTCCCTATCACTTTTGTGCATGTCATGGATCTGTTGAAGCCTCGAAAATTGGGTCTACAACAAGGGGGATACCCACCCGGTCCGGACCTTGGTTGGCAGCTCCTTTTCTGTTTGGTATAGTGGGTCCGACTAGGGATAATGGGACTAGTTTCCTAATATGTGTGTGTGTGTTGAGAATTGATATTTCTTTTCTAAAAGTTCCTAAGTGAAATGCTTTTATTCTAATTCTAATCTATAACATGCAATTGTATTCTAATTAAACATAAACATCTAATTCTAAACTAACCAGGAATGTAATCTTTCCGTTATGTGATCTAAAATGATTTCAAATAACAATTGGTAATAAAGATCATTCAACTATTATAAGAAAAGAATTCAATAAATATAAACCACTTCGTATAAAAAGTTAGACGAAACAGTTGTGAAAAACATATCACATAATAAGCTACTCATATATTAAGCATAAATAAATAGCTATCACCGTACAAAAGTGCCAAATGATAACTCAAGTATTCAAGCATTAATATACAAACAACTGAACATAAATATCACTTTAACAAAAAAGCATAAATAGTTAAGAGATAAAAGTACCATTTATAACTAGTTCTACTCATGAGCTTCAAGCAATAATGACTTATCTCTTCTTAATCCAATATCCACTAAGAGTACAAAAGTGAAACATCAGTAGTAGATATTAAATGCAGACATCAATAAATCTCGTTCCATTCATTCATCAAAACCTCCTCGGAGGGTGCAAAAGTGCATGTTCTGAGGACAAGTTTTTGACAAATTTCAGGACCCTTCTCTAAATGCATGAGAAGGGTTTAAATACTACTAACGAAATATAAAAATAATTTATTAAAAAAATGTAGAATATGATTTAAATGACCATCCTCTTTTTAGGCAAAAATAAAGCAAAACTAATACTAAATCTAAAATTAAAACTTAACAACTAACTACTTGTGAATCTATTCTTTGAAATTGCAAGTGTTCAGCATTGATTTGAGAAGAGTAGGCTGGACGACTTCAGACTTTAACTGTCCCGTGAAAACGGAATTGGAAAGAGCTGGCGCCATCTTCTCGGCAGAATTGATGATACACTTGAGAGTCATGCACTGGTTGTGTGGTTTTACCAAACACGCCCAGTAAGAATCCCAATTTAACTTTGTTAATCTTTTAATCGATTCTGCCTTTTCTTGAGCCTTCTGTCTCCAGTCTGTCTGCAGTTGTTGTGCTTTCGGTAGATACCCTCGAGTAGTTTCAGAGATCACATTTTCCTCGTGCAAATTTTCATTTATACAATCAATAATACTGCTTGCTGCTGTGACTGCTTCTTTCGCTGCTTGCTCTGCTTTCTTCTCTGAGAAACAGTTCGTGTTTATATTTTTTTAGTGGTTCGTCTCTCCTTGACCAATCCTTGGTGCATTCTTCTAGGTTTTCATTTTCTTGGGAAAACTTCTCCATGAACTGTTTGTTATAAGTCGCCTGTGGCTCCGGAAAATGATACATGAGTCTCAAATCTTGTGGAGTGAATGAACCAATGAGTTCTTGACCCGGAGTCTTAAACTGTCTGTTTGTAATATCCATGCTGTCCAGTACCCATTTAACCATATCCGTGTATGGAATAATTTTAGGCCTTGCTTCTATTCGGTGTAAGAATGAACAAGCTAGCTCTGTAATGGACGCATCAGAAGACCCATGTGAGCCTGCAGTAGCTGTAACCTCCATTACTCTGGGGTTCTCTTTCTTCAAGTAGATTATACATGCCCTTCCAAGTAGTAATACCAGCGTCTTTGTTACAGGCGGTTTTTGCATACAAGGGCGTCATTTCTTTATCTTCATAACTCTGAATACTGCTTTGTATAATCCTCTGTTCTTTGCTCCTGCACTTTACGAATGAAGTGAGAACAATGATAAGAAAAAGGTGACGGGAAATTTTTAAATGCCGAAAACATATAAAATATACCATCTTACGTGAAACGGCTCTTTGATCACAACAAAACCAAATTTCATTAATGATTGACAACAAATTCATTGATTAACATTAAAGCGCATAACGGGGTCTCGATTTATGGAGAAAGCTTCTTCATACAACGAGCCTTAAGGACCTGTGATAAGGCGATCTGCGATTTTCTTCGCAATATTGCAGATCACAGTATCGCAGATCGCAACATCGCAATACCGCAACATCGCAATATCGCAAAATCGCTGGAGCGGAACATGTGAAAATCATTCGTTAACATATTTTTTTGCGACATGCAATTTGCGATATGTGCCATCGCATATTGGTGATTTTTAGGTTTTTAGCGTAAGTGATATTTGAGACATGCGATGCGATGAATATTTTTCATGCATAGTTTCGCATCGCGATATCGCAATTTTAGAATTCTGCTTGTAAAGAGATATCCATTACTTTTTTGCGATGTGATATTCCTTTAAGGAATGATTTTATTCTATCTTATCATAAAACTTAAGCTTTTTAGATTTTTCAAGAGGTATTTTCCTAAGTTTATGATATTAAATTTTATTGAACAAAGAATACAAGCACTAATTGATTTTTAGATTTTTTGACTAAGGGACCCCACTTATTTAGTATTATCACTAATATTAAATAAGAAGGGGGGTTGTTGTTGGCCACAACAATTGGCGATTCACTCGGAAGAACCAGTTATCTCTGCTTTTCTTTTGAATTTTCTAAACTTTCAAAATAGAAAATTTTCCAGAAAATCAAACTTTATAATAAAAAGACAAAGTACATTATGCTTTTATCTATCAATGATATTTTGTTTCTTCTATATTCAACTTTGACTATTTACTTCCTCAAGCTAGTCCTTGTATTTATATCAGTCACTACTTGGTTTGTAGAGATAAAAACAAAGACTTCTCTGTAAATCAGTTTTAAATATGCTCATTTGTCGTAGGTAGAGCCTCTACTGCCAGCAAGCGTTTATAGCCTCGACAGGGTTACCTATTACCCAGCAATGATCCTGTATCCTACTTAGAGAAATCCATATCTACACTTATTGCTTTCATTTTCTTTTTATTCTTAAAGAACAATATCTTGGTTTGGTAGCCAATTTATGACAGTGCCATTCACTTGATTTATAACTTTGTTGAACAAGCTGGCTCGTGATGAGACCCCTCGTCTTTTGATTGCAATAATCTTGAGTCATTGCCCTGTTGTGGTATGCAGTATTGGCAAAGTCAGCAAGCTATAATATCTATGATCATGATAAGTCGGCGCGTGATGAGACCTCTTACTCTTTAAGTTAAAAGTGTATCATTGGATTATTCCCTGAATATTATAATTTTCTAGGTGGGGAGGAAGTCATTGTTTCCTTAAGATAGCTATGGACGACAATGGTAGAGTTTTTGGAAAGAACTTTTCTACAGAGAATCTTTGTTTTGTTATTGATACCTTTTATTGAACTGATATAAAACAATTTCCCACTAAAGGTCGTTTTTTATCAAAATTTACATAGTTGAAACTAGTATCATTTCTAGGCTTAAAGCTTTTAACTGTATCTTTCAATAATAATGATCAATTTCCTAGAAGAATTCTATTTATACAAGTGAAAAAACAAAATCTAAAAGAGAATTTGTGTCTTTTTCATGAATTTTCAAATGTAACCATTTACAACTGGTTTTATTATGAAAATAAAGAAAACTAATATACAAAATAGAAGAATGATCTCCTATGGAAAATATTTTTTGAGGATCTGTCCATTAACAGGTAAAGACTCTCTTTTTCCTGTTAAATCCTGTAACATAAAAGTAGATGGACCTATGACTTCTGCGATTTGGAAAGGACCAAGCCACATTCGTTGAAATTTTGTATGTTTTCCTCTTTCCTCATGAGCCTTGTCCCATTTTAAAACTAGATCTCCAATCTTAAAGTCCTTTTTGGATATCATGTTTGAATCAAAAGAAGCTTTTACTAATGCTTGGCGATGGGCATGAGTTATTTTGGCCTATTCTCGTTGTTCTTCTAGCTTAATTATTTCCAGCTGCCTGAATTGTAAGGAAGAAGTTGGTACTTCATAAATAAATTGAACTAAGGCCAAAGAAGGAATTGCTAGATGAGTTGGGAGAACCACTTCTTTCCCATAAACTAAATTAAAGGGAGAAGTGCCAATGGAGGCTTTCTGCGTTATTCGATCTACCCATAAAGCATATGTTAAATACTTATGCCAATTTTTACGATTTTGATCAATGGTTCGTTTAATGATTATGATTAAGTTTTTATTTTTAGATTCAGCTAACCCATTTCCCTGTGGACAATAATTGGCAGAGTATTTAAGTTTGAAACCTCTTTTAAGTGCAAATTCAGTCATAGCATTACCACAAAAATACGATGCATTATCAAACATTAAAGCAGAAGGTAAACCAAACCTGGTGATTATGAACTGATCTATGAACTCGATGATATGCTCGGCATTGGTAGTCTTAAGAGGAACTGCTTCTACCCATTTAGTAAAATAATCAGTTGCTGTAATGATATACCTATGTTGCTTAGAAGAGTGAGGAACGATCTCACCTATTATGTCCAATCCCCATTGATCAAAAGGTTGTTCAATGTTGACTAATTGTAATGGAAATGATGGTTTCTTTTGTCTTCCAGTAGCGGTTTGAAAAACTTGACATTTCCTTACGTAGCTATGTGAGTCTTTGAATAGTGTGGGCCAGTAATAGCCTGCGCGGAGAATTTTATGTGCAGTAGTATTTCCAGCATAATGTCTGCGTGCTGGCCCATCGTGGAGTTCCTGCAAGATTGTTTCAGCTTCAGATTTCTCCAGACATCTAAGGAGAACAGAATCATAATTCATTCTAAAAAGAACATCATTCACAAGTTGATATTGTTTAGCCTTCAGCATAATGTCCACCTGTTGGCCCATCGTGGAGTTCCTGCAAGACTGTTTCAGCTTCAGATTTCTCCAGACATCTAAGGAGAACATAATCATAATTCATTCTAAAAAGAACATCATTCACAAGCTGATATTGTTTAGCCTTCAACCTTAGAGCTCTTTTCTTGGTATAATCGAGATTTGGAGGAGCATATCCATTCTTTAGATAATATATGATATTAGCATATAATGATTCAACATCATTTAGGCTTACCTCATACATTTGTATCTCTGCAGATCGTTTTTCAGAAATAAGCGATGCTCCAGCTAGTATTTTGCAGAAGCCTTGACCTCTTACAATACTTGCTGGTCTGATTTCCACATCATATTCTTGTAAGGCAGTAGCCCAATTGGCTCTTTTCTCACCCACATCTTTATGTACTAAGAGATTTCTTACCACTGGAAACGGTACTATGATTTTTGTATGGGTTTTAAGTAGAAAGGGTCTAAAATATTTAATTGCTTTGAAAATAGCATAAGCTTGTTTCTCTACATTTGAATAATTCAATTCAGCCCCCTGTAAATTTGAACTGAAAAAAGCAATTGGGGCTTCTGCCTTGTCTTGATTTGCTTGAGTGAGTATCGCAACATATGATTTATCAGAGGCAAATGTATACAAAATAAAAGGATCAGAAAAATTTGAAGTTGCTAAAGATGGAGCATTAAAAATTGCTTGTTTGATCAGATTGAATGCCTCATATTCGTTTTGGCCCCATTTGAAGTTTGAATTCTTTTTAATCATTGCTTGTAAAGGAGATACAATTCTTGAAAAATTTGGCACAAATCTCTTTACAAAATTAATCTGACCAGGGAACGATTGCATAGCTTTCTTGTTGTGAGGTAAGGGTATTTCAGAAATCTCCTTGATTCTATCAGGATCAATATGAATTCCAGATTTTGATACTATGAATCCAAGAATTTTTCCTTCACTTACTGCAAAAAATGATTTTTTTGGGTTAAGTGAAATTCCATACCTTTGAAAATGTTGGAAGATCTGTTTTAAATCTCTAAGATGATTGCTTCGTTTCTTGGAATATATAGTTATATCATCCAAGTAGATTACCACTGATTTGTTAACTAATCCCTTGAAGGCGATGTCCATGGCTCTTTGAAATGTGGCACCAGCGTTGATCAGACCAAAAGGCATCTTTTGATATGCATAAGTGCCCCATTTGGTTTTGAACGTGGTTTTCAATTGATCATCAGGATGGAAAAAAACTTAGTTGTAGCTAGAGAAACCATCTAAGAAAGACATTAATTATGATCCTGTAACTACCTGCAATATTTTCTCCATAGGAGGTAAAGGAAAATTATCTTTTTGGCAGGCTTTGTTAAGATTTCGAAAGTCAATGCAAATTCTAATGTCTCCATTCTTCTTTCTAACGGGAACCATATTGGAAACCCATTTAGAATGTCGAATGGGAAAAATAATCTTGGCTTTCAATAACTTATTGAGTTCAGATTTGATTTGGTTTTCTAGATTGGGATGGATCTTTCTCAGCTTTTGTTGGACAGGTTTTTCATCGTTTATCATTGGGATAGTATGTTGGATGATAGAAGTGTCATAAGTTTTAACTTCATCGTAGTTCCAAGCAAAGACACTTTTGTATTGTTTCAAGAGACGAACATACACTAATTTTTCTTCAGGAGCTAGGCCGAGGCCTAGGTTGATATTCTGTGGTTTGGTATCAGTTCCTAGATTTACTAATTCATAGTTCAAAGTTGAACTTTGCAGTTTTGAATTGGTAGATCTTTTGAATCGATCTTTCAAATCATAAAGGTCTTCTAACTTGACTACTGACTTTGGCATAGCATTATTAGTGCTATCTTGTTGTAATTGTCTGTCATGTTGGTCCTCATCAATTATCTGATTAGTGTAAGATCCTTCAGATGTGAGGAAGCTTACAATATCAGGATCATCGTTGAAAATCCTCCAATTGGTAATATTATTAGGAATCGATGGTCTAAAGATTAATTCGACTGAAAATCGGTCAGGGCTAAAGTCTTCTGAAGGAATGAGCTTGGAAGCTACATTAGCTAGGAGGTCTGCACTAGCATTCTGGAGTCTGGGAATTGATGAAATATTAAATGCTATAAAGTGTTCAGTCAGATCTTGAACTAAAGATTGATAATGCTTTAAATGACCTGATAAACAATGTATAGTATTGCGTACTTGTCTGATTACAATTTCAGAATCTCTGAAAACTTGTAGATATTTGATATCTAATCCGATTGCTTTGTATAATCCTTGGACTAAAGCCTCGTATTCTACGGTATTATTGGTGCAATCAAACTCAAGTCTGCAAGTTAGCATAATTTTGTTTCCCTCTGGACTAATCAACACGCATCCTGCTCCTGCTCCTTCATTAGACTTAGAACCATCAAAAAATAACTTCCAAAATAAAGATTTATTTACAGGAGAATCTATAAAATTAATACACCTAGAATTATCTATTTGAGAAAAATTTTCTATTTGAGATAAAATAGAATGTTCAAAGTAAGGTGAAGTATGAGAATTGAAATTTCCTAAGAAAGAATCAACTGAATAATTGCCAATGATATTATTGCTGTATGCAACTGGTTCATTTTCTCCTTCCAGTTCTGTTACTATGTATTTATGATGTTTTTCTCGCTCAACCTTTATCTGATTTGGTTTACCATTGTAAGGAAGCCACATGTGCGACCAATCAGTTGCAAAGTATCCATGAAGTTTTTCTAACCAATCTCTGCTAAGAATTAAGCCATAAAATTCTGGAATATCTGCGACTAAAATTTCGATAACTTGACATACCTTTGGATTAGATGATAGCCTTATGGTAACCTGATTTAATTCGCCAATCACTTCAACTTGCAATCGATCTAACTGGACTATGCGCACAATAGATTTTTGTGGTTGAATGTTCAACTTTGTACATATTGATTTTGGTAGAATATTAGATGAAGCTCCAGAATCCACTAAACAATTATCCAAATTTTTATTGAAAACTTCGTAAGTAAGAAGAAATGGAGGAGTATGAGATCTCGACCTTCCTCCAATTAAAGCGGTATTTTCTAGATCAACTTTACTAATTGCATTAGTTGGAGGTCTTCCCATCTCATGGGAAGCTTGAGAGATTACAGGATCGGGCAAAGGTTTTTCTAGTATAGCATGTAATTCTTTCAAAAGTACCTTTTGCTGGTGTTTTAACTTGCTCAATTCATAAAACGTGATGTTAGCCCTAGTCTTCTTCATGTCTTCTATGATATTATACTCCATTTCATCCGAAACAATTAGTGTTTTTGATGGGGTTGTTGAATCTGTTTGGACTAGGCTAGTTTGATTTGCTTTGGATGTCGTTTTCTTGACTGCAACTTTATCCTTAGTCATTGAGCTTGCACTCTTTGGCTTAGGAGTAGGTTGAGGAGGATCAAGTTGATTTCTACTTCGAGTGCTAACTGAGGATGCTTCTTGATCTTCTTCATCTGTGAGGATGAAATCCCACATACCTTGTACCTCTACAACTTCTTCTTCATCGGTAGTTTCTTCAGTAGCAATCTCCTCTTCTTCTTCTTCTGATTCAGCATTAGTAATAGCATTTGGCGGCTTTGAATCAGTTGAAGGGTTTCTTCTATATAAAGAATTTTTAGAAGATGTTTCTGCCACTTGTTTCTTAATGTCAACCATTTCGTTGGACATGGTTTTCAGAACTTTCTGCAATCCTTCTAAATCGAATGGATCCTTCGATTATTTTTTCTTGGGGTCTTCCTTAAAAGTAACCTTGTTGGATTTTCGTTCTTCTATCGCATTTTTCTTTTCTAGAGCAATGATACGTTTCTCTACTACTATTACTTCCTTCATATTGTCAGCTAAAGTTGTTTTGTTAGCCCTATCAACGAAGATTGCTATGTTTGATGGTAAAGCAGATATGTACCATTCACTTCGCACTTCTTCGCTAGGTTTGGAAGCAGTAGGAATTTTATTTAATAGTTTATTGAAATGTGAATTAAAATCCTTGATAGGTACTTTCGACTCAGCTCTAAGATTGGACAGATCATTGATCATTGTAGCTATAGACCTATCATCACCGAACTTATTCAAAAATTGATCTTGGAAGATATCCCAACTAGTGATAGATCCAGACGGCAATGAGAATTGCCATGATTCGACTACTCCTTGTAGAGTATAGGGAAAAATTCGGACGACAACGTCTTCATTAGTAACTCCATTGAGATTTATGGACAACATAAAGTTATTTATATGTTCTTCTGCTAGCATGCCTACTTCAGGATTAAACTTAAGCAGCCATTTTTCATGATGGGCTGGTATTTGACTCAAGGGTGTAGGCATTAAGACTTCCCCTGGGTTATTCCATGGAGAGGCCATGTCTGAACTACCAATAGAGGAAAGTGCAGAAGACGATCCCTGTGGTTGGGAGGATGAGGATATTACAATTCCAGATGTTTGAGAAGGAGATGTGGAAGTTCCAGTGGACAGACGGAAAATAGTCTGAAGTGGAGGGGTGGATGGTTGACTTCGCGGTGAAGAGGTTGAGATGGATGATGATGATGAAAGAGTATCGCTATGAGACTCTTTAGGTGATTTCCTTGCTCTCTTCCTCGTAGGTAGAGGTAACTCAGTTGGCTGAATTCCAAGCTTTTCGCTCTGTAATCTGGTAAGAGGATGAGAAGGATTATATTGCGAAGTCACACTGCCTTGAGATTTATCAGATCTTTGAGGTGATATTGAAAATCGCTGAAGTTTATGGATCAAAGATTCAACTTCAGGAGGTTCAATAGCAGATTTTTCTAAAAAGTTAGGGTTTGTGGCAGTGGCTATTGTTCTTTCGACTTCTGGCTCTAGATTTAAATACTCTAAGTGCGATGGGGAAGTCGGGGGAGATGGTGAGGGAAATTTACTCTCAGAATGGTATTTATATTTTTACTTACTTTCCATTCATAGTTCGGGCCCTCCTTCTAGCACCAAATATGTTGAAGCCCCGAAAATCGGGTCTACAACAAGGGGGATACCCACCCAGTCCGAACCTTGGTTGGCAGCTACTTTTCCATTTGGTATAGTGGGTCCAACTGGGGATAATGGGACCAGTTTCCCAATATGTGTCTGTGTGTTGAGAATTGATATTTCTTTTCTAAAAGTTCCTAAGTGAAATGCTTTTATTCTAATTATAATCTATAACATGCAATTGTATTCTAATTAAACAGAAACATCTAATTCTAAACTAACCCGGGATGTAGTCTTTCCATTATGTGATCTAAAATGATTTCAAAAAATAATTGTTAATAAATATCATTCAACTATTATAAGAAAAGAATTCAATAAAGATAAACCACTTCGTATAAAAAGTTAGACGAAACAGTTGTGAAAAACATATCACATAATAAGCTACTCATATATTAAGCATAAATAAATAGCTATCACCGTACAAAAGTGACAAATGATAACTCAAGTATTCAAGCATTAATATACAAACAACTGAACATAAATATCACTTTAACAAAAAAGCAGAAATAGTTAAGAGATAAAAGTACCATTTATAACTAGTTCTACTCATGAGCTTCAAGCAATAATGACTTATCTCTTCTTAATAAAACATCCACTAAGAGTACAAAAGTGCAACATTAGCAGTAGATATTAAACACAGATATCAATAAATCTCGTTCCATTCATTCATCAAAACTTCCTCGGAGGGTGCAAAAGTGCATGTTCTGAGGACAAATTTTTGACAAATTTCAGGACCCTTCTCTAAATGCATGAGAAGGGTTTAAATACTACTAACTAAATCTAAAAATAATTTATTACAAAAATGTAGGATACGGTTTAAATGACCGTCCTTATTTTAGGCGAAAGTAAATCAAAATTAATACTAAATATAAAATCAACTAACTATTTGTGAATCTGTTCTTTGAAATTGCAAGTGTTCAAAAGATTGATTTGAGAAGAGTAGGTGGCCTACTTTAGACTTTAACTATCCCGTGAAAACAGAATTGGCAAGAGTCGGCGCTGCATTTTCGCAGAATTGATGATACACTTGAGAGTCATGCACTGGCTGTGTGGTTTTACCAAACATGCCCAGTAAGAATCCCAATTTAACTTTCATTAGGGGAATTTTGAGGTCTAAAATGGGCCTCCTAAGGAAATTATAAAATAATAGTGGAAAAAATCAAATAAGATTTGATGACATCATCAAATTTTAGAGGGAAAAATGGAAAAACTACTTTTTCAACTCATATTTTCAACTTATCTCCCAAAGTTTTTACTCAAATTTCGAGTGAGAGTACTCATTGGATGCGAAATTTAATTCCCCATCCAAGGAGTACCCATGTTGCATACTTTCGATGGGTCCTACTACACAAAAAATGAGAAATACATAAAAAAACATGATTACAATCACGTTTTTTATGTATTTCTCATTTTTCGTGTAGTAGAGTTCATCGAAAGTATGCAACATGGGTACTCCTTGGATGAGGAATTAAATTTCGCATCCAACGAGTACTCCCGCTCGAAATTTGAGTAAAAATTTTGGGAGATAAGTTGAAAATACGAGTTGAAAAGTAGTTTTATTATTTTATTATTTTTTAATATTTTTACCCTTTTATTTAAAAAATGGTGAATCATCCCCCATGGTTGACATCATCATCTTGAATCCTATTGGTTGTTATAAAGTTTATTTTTGTTGTACATTTTTCTTATGGGGCCCATTTTAGACCTCAAAATTGCCCTAATGGTTAATCTTTAAATCGATTCTGACTTTTTTTGAGCCTTCAGTCTCCAATCTGTCTACAGTTGCCGTGCTTTTAGTAGATACCCTAGAGTAGTTTTGGAGATCATATTTGCCTCGTGCAAATTTTCATTTATACAATCAATAATATTGCTTGCTACTGTGACTGCTTCTTTCGCTGCTTGCTCTGCTTTCCTCTCTGAGAAACAGTTCATGTTTATCCTTTTTTAGTGATTCATCTCTCCTTAACCAGTCCTTGGTGCATTCTGCCAGGTTTTCATTTTATTTGGCAAACTTCTCCATGAACTGTTTGTTATAAGTCGCTTGTGGCTCCGGCAAATGATACATGAGTCTCAAATCTTGTGGAGTGAATGAACCAATGAGTTCTTGACCCGAAGTCTTAAACTGTCTGTTTGTAATATCCATGTTGTCCATTACCCATTTAACCATATCCATGTATGGAAGAATTTTAGGCCTCACTGCTATTCAGTGTAAGAATGAACAAGCTAGCTCTGTAATGGACACATCAGAAGACCCATGTGAGCCTGCAGTAGTTGTAACCTCCATTACTCTGGGGTTCTCTTTCCTCAAGTAGATTATACATGCCCTCCCAAGTAGTAATACCAGCGTCTTTTTTACAGGAGGTGTCTGTATACAAGGTCGTCATTTCTTTATCTTTAGAACTCAGGGCCCTGTCTTTCTTTCCCATAATACTCTGAATACTGCTTTGTATAATCCTTTGTTCTTCGCTCCTGCAGTTTACGAATGAAGTGAGAATAATGATAGGAAAAATGTGACGGGAAAGTTTTAAATGCCGAAAACATATAAAATATACCATCTTACGTGAAACGACTCTTCGATCACAACAAAACCAAATTTCATTGATGATTGACAACCAGTTCATTGATTAACATTAAAGCACATAACGGGGTCTCGATTTATGGAGAAAGCTTCTTCGTACAACGAGCCTTAAGGACCTGCGATAAGGCGATCTGCGATTTGCTTCGCAATATCACATATCGTAGTATCGTAGATCGCAGTATTGCAGATCGCAACATCGCAATTCCGTAACATCGTTTTATCGCAACATCGCAATACCGCAACATCGCAATATCGCAACATCGCAATATCGCAAAATCGCTGGAGTAGAACATGTGACAATCATCCGTTAACATATTTTTTTGCGACATGCGATTTGCGATATGTGCCATCACATATCAGTGATTTTGAGGTTTTTAGCGTAACTGATATTTGAGACATGCGATGCGATGAATATTTTTCATGCATAGTTTCGCATCGCGATATTGCAATTTTAGAATTATACTTGTAAAGAGATATCCATTACTTTTTTTCGATGTGATATTCCTTTAAGGAATGATTTTATTCTATCTTATCATAAAACTTAAGCTTTTTAGATTTTTCAAGAGGTATTTTCCTAAGTTTATGATATTAAGTTTTATTGAACAAAGAATACAAGCACTAATTGATTTTTAGATTTTTTAACTAAGGGCCCCCACTTATTTAGTATTATCACTAATATTAAATAAGAAGGGGGGTTGTTGCTGGCCACAACAGGATCTAATCATCATTTTCTCATAATATCTCTTCTTGAGTGATGGTAAATGCTTGAGTCATTCAATGAATCAAGACCCTTGTGTTGATATGAATACCTGGTTTGATTTAACACAGGTTTCCAATCTTTCGTCAGCCTAGTATTCTGATTGGTGTCCTAAATTTATGACGTCAGTGATTGTTTAAATGCATTGAGCTTCCATATTGTTGGCAGGGTATCTAATCAGATATAAAGGGAACCAATGGAGAATCGAGAATCTTAAATTACCAATATGATCATGATATTGGTTCTAACAACTATCTCTCAATCAATCATTGTCCCATTATCATATCTAATGGTAGTTATCTTACATTGATTGATTTTGTTGAACAAAGTGATATTCATGGCTCATCATCTCAATATTCATTTGCTAGTAGGATAGTTGAGGCACTGTAGTGTGAGTTGATGGTTATGTCAGGTTCTCACCATCTAGACAAATTTTTTGGATGAGATCGATTGAATTCCCCTTAGAAGATTCTCTTTGCGATTCAAATCTATTAATTGGAGATTCATGATTTCATGAGTCACAAGGTTTTCAAATTGGTTTTTTTGAATATCAAGGTCCAATCGTCGAATGGTTAGAGAAATCTTACTTGGAAAGCTCTATTGCAAATAATAAGTTTAAAGCTTTCTTAACGTTTCCAAAAACTGAAAACACGAATGAATGTACTTCCACAAGAAACCTTCAAGATTTGTATGATTGTCATTTCATGCAACAAGGTAAAGCTCGAAACTAGTTAAAGCTAGTAACTAGGGTACATATTTCTCTGGAACTATGCAATGTGTAATCTCTTATTCCAACACCCAGTTTTAGCTCAGTCAGCGATTATCATGAATCATGTTAGAATCTGAGGTTTCTGGAATGATGTTGTCTTTTCATGAGTGGATTTCACTTACAGGTATCATATCTTAACCTAACAGGATGATGCTTGGAGAGGAAGAGAAGGAGACTATGATGAAGGAAACTTGTGAAACTGGAACCATAAATAAGTCATCGAGTAAGAAGATGATGAGACATGAGCTTCCGACAGAAGATCAAAGATCAAGGTCGCATGAAGACTCCATATCAATCACCCCCTTAGAGGATGAATATAAATAACAAGAAAGATCCATCATGAAGGTGCAAAGAAAATAATAAAAGGAGAAGATTGGAAATTGCACATCATTGTGAAGTTCCATGTCATCATTTTCAAGAGTCACATGGGTCATAGTGTCATTCCACATCATTTATGGAATATATTCTCAAGTGTTAATGATCTCAAGCATTATATGTGGTATGGATTACAATGATAATATCATATATATATTTTTGGTTATGGTTCTATATTAATCAATTAAACCATAAACCCAAGGCATCTTTTCAATTAGGATACTAGATTAGGATAAGAGGGTTAACAAAATTATTGTTGTTAAATCTCATCATAGACATTTAATTCCACGTCAATATTGTGTTGTGCTTTGTTATTATGAGAATGGAGAAATTTAATATTTGAGGCAACGATGTGATGATTATTGATATGATTTTTCTTCTAATAGTTGCTAGGTTTGTTTCTTCTATCATCAAATCTTGCTACCCACATAATTTTGACATCTCCTCGACATTTATGTTAAAATTTTGTCGAACTTCTTGTGTGAGTCACATTTGAGTCTTAGAAACCCCCTATACCATCAACACATGCATCTACTATAACCATGTCAAATTCCAGTATGTACAAGCAAAAACTGAAAACATTGGACAACGTTCCCATTCACAAACCCCTTTATGTGGGGTTAATTAAATAAAGCATAATTTCAACCTTGCGAGACACATTTCTGGTTTCTTGATCATTCGATATCTACTAGTTTGATAGTTTGGGCATTTTTCTTTCAACACATGTTGTTCATAATACAAAATATGATCATTAGGACATGCATGAATAACTTGATACTCCGTTCAAATATCTTTCATAATGGCATGTAAATATGATTTTCTTTCACAGGAAAAAAACAATAAAATGAAAGTAATTAAATATTAATAAAGAGAAACATAGTGAAATATTATTAGAGTGAAGTATATTGTATTTTAAGTTTTTATTGAATTAAATGTAGTTTATAATATTTTATATAAAATCTATATAATATTATTATAAAATTTTATTTTACAATAGATATATAATATTTTCATGAATAAAAATCATATATTTTCAAAATCTAGTTTTATTTCATGTATTTTAAGTATTTATTCATTAATAAGCATGTTTATTTTGGAATAAGGTTTCAATAATTTAACTTAATTATCAATAATTATTAGGTGGATGGTAGGTATTTAACCTTTATGGAATATTCTATAATATTCAGAATAATACACACAAATCAATGATTAATATTTAGCTATAAATTAGTTCTTTTTTGTAAATTGATACTGCATTTCCATTACCCATAAAATAAAATTACATGATCATCCACCATTCCATATAATCTTACAGATCAAACCAGGGTGGTGTGAGGGTCATCCCCAAAATGATTGCTAACAACAACACAGGTATAACATATCAACTTCCACATTTGGAAAATATCCACCCCTTGAGAAAGAGGCATACAACTATGAGTCACTGAAATAATAATGAGGCAACTACAAATCAATATAGCTGAAGCCAAGAACAAGATTAGAACCGAAACCAAAGGCATGGCGCTGAAAATTCCCAAGAACGTGCGCGATAATCCAAAACAATGATAAGCCCAAAAAATGACAACAAGGTGGCTTTCCTCTAGCATAGTGTAAACGCTTCATAGAACAAAGATGTGCACCTCTAACTAGCACACCCCACCGTGACCAAATAAACCTTTACTGGCCTGAATAGACCCGAACAACTCTTAATGCCATCTGAGACTTGTAACCACAAGAGAGTGAACACTGCATTGAGCCCACAAATATCACCTCTAAGGCTAAAGATACTCCCAACCCAAGAATAGGTGCACTAGAAGACGAATTGAGACTCCATTCACCATGCAACATCAAGAACTTGAAAATATCAATAAAAATTCCTACAGTCTTGGCACAAAATTAGCAAAATATCGGTCAAAAACATATCAACTCGGAATACTAGTATTGGTGAGAGGACATGATGGTTAGGTCTTGAGCATTGTCCATAGGAGGATCAATGGGATCCCTAATAAAGTCGGTAAGGTCAAATAGCCTTCTCAAGGGTTCAAATTCCCTCCTTTAGGCCGAATTGATGTTCCCATGGCCAACTTGTACTTTGGAGCTACAAGGACTTTCTAGACTAAAAAATAATTCTTTTTACAAATGTATTTTTGCAGGAAGGGTCTTATAAACATGATATTGACTCGCTTTACTCAAGAAAATAAATCTTAAGAACTAACAAACCCTATAAACACAAAGAACGTGCTTTTACATAGAATACCATCAATAATGAGAATGAAATCCATGCTTTAATAGTAATAACTTTTTATTTTTATTTTCTTGTTTATTACATAGGATATATCTTGAAATAAGTACAAAAATTATGAAGACTAGAAATAGTTAGATTTCTCAAAAATGCTTAATACCTGAAACAAAACATTATATCCCTTAACATTTATATGTCTAATATTCCGCCCCCTTGAGAAAGAGGCATACAACTATGAGTTACTGAAACAACAACGAGGCAACTACAAATCAATATGACTGAAGACAAGAATGAGATCAGAATTGAAACCAAAGGCATGATAAAAAACCATAAATGCCTCCACCCTTGAAAAACGAGAATCCATATCATTGAGATAAAAACGGATGCTACACAACATACACTTAACGTCTTACAATCCTGAAAATAAATTGTATTTATCAACCTATTTTTGTTTGAAGATCGGACGAAGAAATGTATCCATTCATTGATGCAAAGCCAACGAGTATAAGAAATGCAACCTATTCTTTTGAAATCTACCAGGATTTGGAATCCTTTGCAATTTTATTACTGACATCAGAATATCAAAATTAGAATGGTAGGGATGGTCCTTTGTTTCTCTAGATTCTAGAAAAATAAACTCCTCCCTGACCTCAAGAGGAATGGAGTCAAAGGAAGTGCCCACACAGTAAAAAAAAAATGCATGGTTCACTCAACACACACATTTGCAAAGGCACCCCTCTGACTCATCATATGTTGGTGAGGAGCCATAATGACTTTCACTTGAGAACAAACAAGACGGGGACAAGAACCATGACCAATGACCCTTGCAATCTAAAACTTAGAGCCAATAAGTCATTCCCCCAACCCCACATCATGGGACCAAATTCTACTCAATTACCCAACTTAGTGTAGACCAAAGGAATAGATAAATAAAACCCCTAGGAAAAAATCGAATATATAAGAGCCCCCGAACCCAAAGACATGATAAGAATAGTCACAACCTTATGTCTGTAATATTCCCTTTCTTGATCCAGTGAAAGTGGATAGAATAGCTCAATGGTACTTACCGTGGTATTTTCCCATGGTATTGACCCATGGTATTTCTTGTTGGTATTGACCCATCAAGCCTATAAAATGGGAGAGAAGCTAGGAATTTAGAGTATTCTGGATTATCTATCTTATTATGTTTGGGTTGAGAACCTGGCTTGGCCAGTTCTATTATTGATCCCGGGACGAAAACCCCGCGGTGATGTTTATGTGGTGGATCCATCCAGGATTCACAAGTGGGCTTCAGTTTCTTATATTTGTCATTTTCAAGCAGTTGTGCATGCCATTTGTAGGATTTTATGATCTGGGCATGTATTTTACTTTCAGTGAATAATAATATAAATAAAATGGTTGCATTTATTGTGTTCTGGTTTTTTTATGAAAGACTGTATTAAATGAGAAAACTAATATGTTTTAGATCTATCCAAATTTTTATTGTTTGGAATCTTACAGTGGTATCAGAGCTTTGCATCCTGCCACCCTAAGAGTTTTATGCAAGGAACTTTGGTATAATTTATTTTTCACCCTAGCCAGCATTTCTTACTTCGGTGATATTTATGACCCTAGTTGGATTTTTATTTTTTAGTAAAATATTTTTATTGGGAGACATAAGTGAATGGAAAATCATTTGTAAGTCTGTGGGTTAAATTTGTGAAAATATTTGAAGGCATTTGGAAAAAAAAAGGGTGTTTTAAATGAGAATCTTCGAAAGATGGATCGTCTTGAAGAAATTTTGAAAAACAACTAGAAAATCCTTGATGTACTAGTGAGGTTATATGGTCCTTTAAGTAGCCATATCTCCATAGACCAAAATGATAATCAAAGAAAGAATGAAATATATAGCAAGAATGAACTAAGGAGGAAAGGCTCATGCTTTGTATGTAAGGGAGTTTGGGCACTTGACCATACATGTCAAGGTGATAAAGAGGCAACAAAGACAAAACAAGAGGAGATTCCTTCAGATCATGGGGAGTATTTTGTAGCCGGGTCTATTGAACTTCAAGATGGTGAGCAACAGTGTGACATTATTCAGGGAGGGTTGTAGGATGACAAGCATTTGGAAGTGCATGAGGGAATTCTACCTAATGGTATCAATGAGGTAGACTCCAATATAATGGAGTTCGTAGATTCCTAGGCAAATATCCATAAAGAATATGAACAATCAAGTATAGATAAAATTCCACCAATGCATCTATGTTCGACAATTGAAAGGGATGAACATATTGTCTCCGCAGATGAAGGAGATCTGGGAGATTTGAGTGAGGATCCAGCCATAGTGAACCAACATGATGAGTATGATCACGAGGAGCAACATGACAAACATAATGTGCAAAATGGACCATTCCTAGAGAGTTGGTCAAAGGCTCAAGTTGAAGATGTGGTCATGGGGCATTCAGTGCAGTCAAATACAGAGAAATTCAGTAGGGCACTAGAATTTCCAGTGAAAGACTTTCAGGAGAGGATCATGCATTTCAAGATAGATCTTATGTTGTTGAAGCAAAGAGTCTGGACAGTCTGAGACACTGTCTTACAGGAGAATAGAAAATTTGAGGAACTCATAGGGAAATGTGCCAAATCAAAGACCAAGTTGTCTAGTGTTGAGGAACGACTCAAATCCCTCATAAGGCAACAAGAGGAGTACAATTTGGAGTTCTAGAGTAGCCCTCTACAAGAATACATAGATAAAGCTTGCAATGCCAACAACCCACCTTTATACATTAGGAAGAGCAGGGCAGAGTTCTCCAAATACATCATGTTGGGTAACCAAGTAGAGCAACATGAATCGAGCATCGAATAACATCAACATAGTAGATTTGCAGATATTCATTCTTTCCCAAGTATGGATTGGTGAGAGATTATGAGTTGGTATTCTATTGATGGGTTGATTATTTGGAGGATACCCATAGCCAAGGGAAAATTACAGCTTGAACCACTTGGTGCGGACAACAATGGAGAGTTGCAATGGTGCCATAACCCACAGGTCCCAGGATTTAGGTGGTATTGGGATCCAGGAGAATCCATTGAGGAAAGGATTGGTCAAAGGATTGTTTGGGATCCAGGCATCGAAGAATCCATTCAGGACCATTCAACATGGAGGGCGCATCAGATTGTATGGGATCCTGGTATCAATGTACAAATGCTTCTGTTGTGGATAGAAGTGGATCGCTCGAGGACAAGCAATCTTTGGGCGGGAGGATTTATAATATTCCCTTTCTTGATCTAGTGAAAGTGGATAGAATAGATCCATGGTACTTACCGTGGTATTTTCCCATGGTATTGACCCATGGTATTTCTTGTTGGTATTGACCCATCAAGCCTATAAAATGGGAGAGAAGCTAGGCATTTAGAGTATTCTGGATTATCTATCTTATTATGTTTGGGTTGAGAACCTGGCTTGGCCAGTTCTATTATTGATCCCGGGACGAAAACCCCGCGGTGATGTTTATGTGGTGGATCCATCTAGGATTCACAAGTGGGCTTCACTTTCTTATATTTGTCATTGTCAAGCAGCTGTGCATGCCATTTGTAGGATTTTATGGTGTGGGCAGGTATTTTACTTTCAGTGAATAATAATATAAATAAAATGGCTGCATTTCTTGTGTTCTGTTTTTTGATGAAAGACTGTATTAAATGAGAACACTAATATGTTTTAGATCTATCCAAATTTTTATTGTTTGGAATATTACAATGTCACACACTCAATTCCACTGTTGTCATTTAGCAGACCAAGGATTCTCTAACACTAATAGAGAGACAAAAGATACACTAATTATCATTTTATGAAAGAAGTAATAAAACATGGATATATGAATATTAATTATCATTTAATAAGCAATAAAACTATAAAAGAATTTAATTATATAAATATTACATTAATTATCATTTAATAAAGAAAAAAAATATAAGATGGATGTATATGAATATGTGAATTTAATTTTATAAATATTAATTTAGTTTTATTTTAAATTTAGATATGATATATTAAATATAAAGAAATTAACATTTTTAGGTATGATATTTTTATTATTCCATAAATTTAAAATGATTATATTTTAATTTAATTTTACAAAATTAGATATTTATTGATTATAGTGATATTTAATGACTTCATATTTTAATTATAATTTTGACAAGATATTTATATTTATAATGATATTTTGAATTATATCACATTTATATATTTTTATTTAATTTAAGCTTAATATATTTTTTCTTACAATTTTTGTATCATATACAATAGTACCTAAGGCCATATTAAACTATTTGGAGCTTTTTAGAAACATTTTTTTTGTTTAGAGCCTTTTTGAAAGCTGGGAAAAATTCTAAAAAAAATTTGGGACCTCGATTTGGTAGCTCTTTTTTGAAAGCTTGTATAAACTCCTAGGCATGCAAGGAACCTTATAAACACTCTCAACCACCATGTGTGGTTCCAAATCATATAAAAAATGTCAAAAAATCAATTGAATCATTATTTGTTTTCATTCCAAAAAAATTGTAAAAGATATTTAAAAAAATCAATCAATCTATCAATCATGACATGTTTAAATTTTTTGAAGTTAGATGAATTAAAAAGACTCATCCCTCTTAGTTATTTAGCTTTGTTTACACTCAAAATGAGTTATCAATGTGTTTGAGGCATAAACATTATTGAATACCTTTAATTTCATATTTTAAATGCTTATAGTTGCTAACATTATTCCTATTATTTGATATAGTGATTTAGGATCATAAAGAACATCAACCTCAATATTAAAAAATTTAAAAGTTTGAAGTTAATTGAAACAACCTAATTCGGTTATATGAAAAGTATGAGGTGATCACTACCTAAAAAATATGCAAAGAATCTAAGTAATAATAGCACTATATCAATTTAGAATTTAAAAAAGAAATGAATTTCATATATATGAAAATGTGGGTGATTCATGCATTTATAGATGTGCATATTGCTTTAACAAGCTGATACTTCTTTCTCCACTTTGTGGGCTCGCAAATGCTACTTAGAATTGCAAAATCAAGCGGCCAATGCAACTTGATTAAACCATGAACTAGTATTAGTAATTTCCATTCATATAAATTACATCGTGAACTGGCCAGAGCAAAACGCTAACCTCTTGCGGTGATTTGAAATGATTGATTCTGGTGTGGAAAAAACACCAGTCAGATTCCTCTTTTCATACCCAGCAATGATTTTCTCCACGAAAAGCAGTACTTTCTGCCCTCGTCCTGCTCTGAAAATAAACAATAGTGTTGTCATAGCTCGGTTGAAGTTTAAACATTGACCGAGATTTATTCTATGGCATTATTTCTCTCCTGCTGAAGAATGGAGTCCTGCTACTAGATAAAAGTGCATTCTGCAAATTTATCAATGGCGGTCTTAGAGGATTGGCCTTTGCGTTCGCTGACATGAGATTGGCACCAATTGAGGAATCTGACTTGATACTCCAAGAGTATTTATTTCTTTGAAAGGCAAAAAATTCTGCAAATACAAGAGATCCAATGCTTATAGATGGTAGCCATTCGCTTTTATATTATACAACAAAAATACAACTCTACGCCCGGAGGAGAAAATTTAAAATTCAAATCGACGCTCGTGGAGATAACAATTTGAAAATTCAAATCAACGCAGGCGGGAAGACCACGGAAGAATGATACACCCACCAAGAAAATGAAACTGTTGGGTTAATCGAGGTTGCCGAAAATTGCATGGTATGTATGCATGCCCATCAATAGACATGTCACATCTACCTCCAAAAAGTCGCAGTATAGAATACTCCTTTTTTATGTGGTGCGTTGTTGTAGAGAGGATGAGGGGGCATCATGTCCCATCGAGATAACAGGTGGGCCCTATTTGAATTTGTTGGTGTTGTGATATTGTGTGCTACGGTTGGATTATTCATAGGTATCACAAATTTCTTTCAATGTAACATCGATTGATTTAGAGCCAGGAAATGTTCGAAATAATTTTCTTGCATGAGAGGCCGAGACCTAGTCGAGAAGAAGGGGAAGGAGTGAGACAATATTACCCTCAACTTGAGCTTGGTAGGTGAGAGTGTGTGGTATACACAGGTTGAATTTTATATGTGTTATACTTCATTCTTTGTGTGTTGTTTATATAGTGCTATCATTTATAAAGTTTTGTTGTTTATAAAGCTTCCATATACCAATATAATTGATCTTTTAGCCACCAGTTGTTATGTGAAGGTTTTCATAATAGGAATGTGCACTTTGGTGTTAAAACGTTACTTTGAAAGAATTAGAAGAAGGTTATTTTTCACTAGTCTGAACTAGTTTGTGGGCCAACATTGCCTTTATCAGCATTAGCACTATCACATGTAATATGCACCAATGAGTGTTGAAATTGGAAACATTAAAATTTGAAAATGGCAACCAAAAATGGAATCCATAAAATGGCACCTAGAAATGGTACCATATGAGGCTTCCAATGTAATTTTCCCTTAATTAAATTGGAAGAAAAA
The DNA here is from genome assembly GCA_034641835.2 of Pinus albicaulis. Classification (NCBI taxonomy): domain Eukaryota; kingdom Viridiplantae; phylum Streptophyta; class Pinopsida; order Pinales; family Pinaceae; genus Pinus; species Pinus albicaulis. The sequence goes on from CM076574.1 coordinate 1,107,390,858, forward strand.
TTGTGATTTCATGGCATGACAAATTGTATTAGTTAATTGAGTCAGAAAAACTTAGTTAGGTGAGGAAATTTTAGTTAGAGGTAAAATAGGAGGCATATAGAGGACTTTACATGATTTTAGGGGGTTTACTTACTGTGATTTGTGAGTTGTAATTAGCTAACTCAAGAAATTGAGTTAAAATCAGTTTAACTAGTTCTAACTGAGAGATGAGCTAGTGATAGTTCTAGTGAATTAAAACTGATTTAATTCACAAGTTGTGATCAATTAGTTAACTAATAATTCACTATAAATAGTTGTTGCATGTCAGTTTTAAGGAAGGTCCAGTTGAGACTGAGGTTAAAGGGAAGAGATCTACCATTTGTACTATTAGAAAATTGTACAGGTCATGCATGAGGTCATCAGGAAGGCCCTAAAGGATTGTGCAATCATTAATTGGTATTTTCCCAATTAATAGGGGCTCAATTAGCCTAATAATGCGTAAGAAAGGTAGATCAGGAAGAGGCAAGCAAAAGGTTAAATACTTGACCAATTTTTCTTAGATCATAAGTGAGATCTGAGCTAGATCAGAGTGAGAAAGTTAGCAGAGTGCAGAGGTTTATTAGTGTGAGGAATAACATTGTATTGTTTCATGATCTTGACCATATGAAATACAGAGATAGAGCGTTTTTGAGCAGTTTATTTCCCCAAATACATCTTATGTTGTATTGATTGTCTCTTTCTCTTACTTATGTGATTGTGCGATCGTGTTTTGTTTCCACAAATTGTAGAAGCATTCAGTATCTTGTTTTACTACATTAAAAGATGAGTTTGAATCCCTTTGGGTAATTTCTACATTGAGAATCTAACACCCCTCATTTCATAAGCTTGAGCTATTAAGAAAATGACCAAAATTACTGAGGTATTATAGTTCTTGAAAACTCTAATACATTCCACTGATCATGATACAATGAAAATCAACAAGAACACTCTCTGTGATATTATAACCTGACTGTAGAATACATAAGAAAAAATAGATTTTTTTAGAGCTTTAATCTCAGCTTTAACGAGAAGAATTACAACAATGGAGTCATCATTATAAACCTATTTTTGTTCAGAACATTGAGACAGGCTCCCCTCAGTAACAAATCAATAATTTTGATCTAGTACCCAATGAAAGAGCATATTTGCAGAAAGAAGCAGAAATTCGGCATACACTTCCCAAGTCCATCATCAGACCCTAGGAAGAGATTCTCTATAACAAGCACAGAACTAGTCTTGGATATGATAAGGATGTGTCATTTCATATTCCAGATTACTCAAAGCCCATTCAGTTTCATAGTGTTGGATTTCTTCATGACAGTTCACCTTCAGTTGTTTCAGATTTTGCTCCTCTTCCACAACAACAACAATAGATTGTTAAATGCCAACATTGTGACAGAGTTGGTCATATGAAATATCATTGTTTTTATCTTCATCCATGTAATAATTTTGTTTAGCATAATCATCATTCAAATAGATGCTTCAAAAAAACCTCATGCAAGAACGAAAATTCACCTTGGATGGATCGCTTCTTGGAAATGGGCTTCAACAGCCAAGAAGATATTTCAGTCATATGTCAGAACTTGTTCTAGAGTATTAAACACTCTTACAATTAATTTTTCTCCATCTTCTTACCTTGTATCTTACAAGGGGGGAAATGATGGTCACATACAAGTTTGAAAGACATATCAACAAAACTTGACCCACAACCTGAACCTACTGCCAAATTCATAGTTGTAGCAAGAGACAAAGATGCCCTTGAGCATGCCTTTTGGTTGGTGGTCAGCCTTAAAACATCTATGTGGGGTTGAGAACTCCATTTTCAATTTGATCTTCTCCCTCTTCAAATAATTTGGAACACTTCCTCTAATAGAATACTTCAACTTCTCTCCTGTTTTGGAAGAGTTCCAGGAATTGTATTAAGCATTCCAGAGTTGGTGATGATCCTTAAACCACTGCAGGTTGAGACCTCCCTATTCAGGTTGAGGTTCTCCCTTTTTTACGCAAGTTGCAGACCTCCCTTTTCCAGGTTGAAGGTATCCCTCTTCAAAGAATTAGGAGCACTTCCTCTAGTAGAAGAATTTAACTTCATGCCATATTTGGAAGAGTTCTGGGAACTGCACTAAGCATTCCAGTGTTGGTGTTCATCCTTAAACCACCATCTTATACCAGCGTTTCAGAGAGCACATTCAACCTGATGTTTCCATGCATATTTTTGTGCATTTTGTATTACAGCTCTCTTCTTCGACTCATACATACGCCTTCAGATTAAGGGGAGGGGGGGGGACGTTGGACACCTAATCTGCTAAGGGTTATGGTGAGGGAGTAAGAAAATCAAAGGGAGTCCAAGAGACGTTGGAAGATGAATCCAACAGGCACAATAATGTATTATAAATTTACATATATGTTAATAGGAAATGAAATTCATTTTTTTATCATTCATTTTTGTTTGTATTCCATGTGTTTCTAACAATATTAACTACGTTTGTCTATTTTGGAATAGGGATTCCAAAATTTTAATTTATTTATCGATAATTATTAGGTGGATGGTAGGGATTAAACCTCCATGAAATATTTTAGAATATTCATAATAATAGACACAAATTAGTGGTTGATATTTATCTCCAGAGTTTTTATGCTCTTTTAACTCTTTTAATTAAATTGATTAACTAAAAATATGTCACATGAATAAGTGTCATATGGGGTGGGTTATGATTTTTTGTTCATGTGGTATTGGCCCATGATATTGTAACAAAACCTATTCATAGCTTAAGAATATCCATGGTAAAGTGGAGGCAAATTTCCATGATTAAGAATCTTGTTCCATGTTTTTTTAATTGTATATATATTTAACTTATATATAACTTATTTTTATAATTAATAGTAATAATAATAATTTATAATATCGTTATAATTTAGTTAGTTTTATATTTCTTTTTTAATTTTAGAAAGATGAGATGTATCATGAAATTACCTATTTTGATGCTTATTATGGATTGATGCTCATCAACACAACCATTTAATCTCTATGGTTGTGCTTGTATTACCTATATAACAAGTTACAATCATAAGTTATAAAAAATATAGTCTAGACACAAATACTTTGGTGTCAACTTAACTTCAATCCTCCCCATGAATGATAGAAGATCTTTCATAGATCAATGTGCAAAGGAATTCTTCCCACTTTACATTGATTCTAGAAATTATGATAGATGAATGGTACATGGCCACATTATGTTCATATTATAGATGGAGGGAATATGAGCATAATGGAAGGAGAAAATCCATAGTGTTATATTCCATAATATGTTAAATGTGCCAAAACCTATCATAAATCAATGGTAAACCAATAGCGAGGATAACCATCATTGGCTAGTATTCGTGAATGCAAGCTATCTCATCATTATGGTTCAAGGAAAATTATGCCTCTTGAAATGACCCACTAGTCATTTTTAAGGGGGGTAGAGTTCCACTCCTCCTCGATTCCTCTAGGTCTTAGGTCATTAATCCATTTCTTTATGTTTGGTTAAGAGAATCTCTTAACCATTGAAGAACAATTTTAAGTCTTACTACAAGACCATATTCCATGATTTATATCCTTTTAAAAATCACATAAATAATATTGATGGGCGGAAATAATATTGATGGGACGAAATAATTCCTCAGTAAATTTTACTTTCCTAAGCGGGATTTCAAGCTAATTGAGAATGGTGAGTTGGGAATGAGATTGAAAGGAGGAGAAATGGAATGTGAAAATAAGGAGAAGACAAGAGACTCACAAAATTTGGATTTTGGTGCATTCAATATAACTCTACAGATCACCCTTCCATGACAAGGGTTGTGTAAATTTTACAAGGAAATGGAGATAACGTTGCTAATCCTTTGTTTCTGTTGGGGCCCTTGTTTTGAAAAACCTTGTTTTGAACATTTTGAATTGAAACAATGGCCAGATTTTGGGGTTGCAGAACGAGGGCCCATGGCAGCCGCAACCAAGTCGCAACCACATCAAACGGCGGAGCTACCAAGGTTGCGAAGGAACAGGTACATAGCGGAGGAAACTAGATGCATAAGTACAGATAAGGAGAAGAGACAACAGAAGAACGCAAGCGAAACACACAGATAATCAGAGAAAATCTATAAGCAGCTGAAGAAAGACATAAGAAGAACTAACCGTCGCGACAGCGGGTGAATAAATAGCCATCACCCGGAAGAAAGAAGAGGGGAGAGAGAGAGCGATTGAAGGAGAAGAAACACATGCTGTAGGAACCCGGATTATGGATGAGGTCTCTGTAGTTCCTAGGGTTATATTGATGGACGTCTCTGTTCCACAAGGCATATGTATCATCTTTGTAAGCCCATTGCAAAGCTATGTATCTGGGGATTTGGCCAAGAGCTTAATATAATTGCAGGTTACTGTCTATTTGTGTGATTCACATGCATGTGTGTTGGTTGAGACACTTTAAAATTTCATTTGCTTAATATCTGTATGCTTTTTGAATGCTGTTGCATATGTGATTCTATCTATGCACTCTAACCACTGATGAGAATGAATTGTGGATCTGTTCCTTGCCACTGGTCTATTCCCTTTTTGCATGTGGTCGTGGCATGCCTCGGGTGAGACTCTCTACTCTCCAGAGTAGGGTGATAATGCAGGCGTGATCCTAAACTACATCAGATTCATTTGTTGGCCACAACCCCTGAACCTGGGTCTTGCCCGCGAGACCTGATCACTCGCCAACAATGGTTCCGTTGCCGGGACCCGCATGATATGAGGGGATCTAGACCATGGTATTGCGGATCTTCGAAGGGGAGATACGGTGATGGTGGGATAATCATCTAGACCATTTCATTTCTCAACAAGCGGAGTTGACTAAGAAAGGGGAAGCGGCGATCAAGGAACTCGTCCTTTTCTCAGATTTAGCCGGTGATATGTACGAAATTTTCTGGGGAAAGTTCCCTACCGACTTTTACAATTGGTTGCGGAGGTTACAGACGAAGGTGCCTCGAGATGGCTCGCGGAAGATAAACCGCAGGTGGGCACACGAAGATCTGGTGGCTCTGCATTGGTTGAACACCGAGTTGACTCGCGCAGTGGACTTTTGGGTGGAAACCACGTTGGAAGGATACATTGTGAAGTTTGTTGTTGAGTGCTATCAGTCCTTCTTGAAGGCCGAGGCTATCTTTTGCTCCAGGCTCAAAGGGAAGCTGCTTAAGGAGATTCCGTTGTGGATTAAAGCTTTGATGGTGGATGAAGGGTTGATAGAATTCCACAAGACGAGTATGGAAGTGTAAACCACCGGTGCTGGGAGAAGGGTTGAAGGGATCGATGCTGCATAGAATGTGATGCGGGGAGTGGGGAATGGAGGCTGAGGCCGCAAGGATGCTGAGGGAGCGACGTGCACATCGGTGAGCACAGATTGCTGATAGGTGGTGAAGAAGGGTGATGCGAGACTTGAAAAGATGAGAGATCGAGAGGAAGAATTAGAAGGAGGCACCTCAGAGGGTAGAAATTATGGACGCGAATACCCAGGGATGAGAAGGGACCGCTGTGGGAGTGCGATGGGTGCATGGGAGCCCAGCTAAGCAAGCAAGGGAGACGGTGACTTATGAAGATGATGAAGGTGTGCAGCCCGAGGAGAGTTCCGATGGTGCGTGGTACGTTGTGATGCAACAGTTGTTTCAAGAGTGGACGACATTCAGTTCTGCAAGCTGCCATACCCCCCCCAATTTGCATGGCCAAGATCCCTACCTTCCCCTGGTACTTTATCAACCTTTGAGTAATATTTTCGTTAAATTTCAAGCATTGAGTCAATTGCACAGTAGTTCAGTGTCGACGACGACATCTGTTAGTAGCAGTAGCACTAGTAGTATTGCATTCCCGAGTGGGACAGTCACGCAACCAGGACCCGGAGGATTTATCCTGGTCAACCCGCCGCAAGTGAACATGGCTGGGTCTTTCACCCGGTATCTCGAGTTCTCGGGCCAGGGTAATGATGATGTAGAGCAACACTGGTATCTGTGCGAAGCCATTTGGAGGGCTCGGTAGACGCCGGACGCAGGGAAACTAATAGAATTCCAAACCACGCTCAGAGAGAGGGCTCTGCGATGGTCCATCAAGTGGTCCGAGGCCCACCTGAATCCCGTCATTGCGGACGTGAAGCGGGATTTTGTCCGAGAATTTAAGCTTCCCCAGACAGACCAACAGGGTATGTCCGAGCTTTGGGAAATTAAACAGAAGGAAGGAGAAACCGCGTGGGAGCTAATGCGGTGATTTAAGGACGCGATCAGGAAACTCAGTTACCCGATCAATCTGAACCATCAGAGGGACTGGTTCATCAAGGATTTTCTTCCCTTGACACGAACCCCCCTCACCCAACAGAAGATTGACAATCTGCAATACGCTTTGGAGCAGGCCATGAAGATCGAGGCCATGGCGGGCTACCCTCAGGAATATCAGGGAGGGCCGGGCCCGCAGGATCCCTCCTTAGTGGGATTGCAGCATCAGATAGCTAGCTTGACCTAAAAGCTCAAGGAGATACATCCGGTCAGACCAGCCAGACCGAACGTTTGGTGCACTCACTGCCTGGTCGAAGGCCATGTCACAACTGAGTGTCCTCGGTTGCGTGGCGCAGGGGTGGGACCCTCGGTCACGGCAATTCAAGGGGGGCCACCAACGAGGGGTGGCGCGGTCCTGAATCTGCGGGGGGTATACCAGCCGCAACAGCCTTATGCGGGGTTCCCCTCCCAACTCAACCCAGCCGCCACAGAGTATTGTGAGATTTTCCGGATGGTGGGACATCCACCTCGGATGTGCCCGATCCTACAGAAGTATTCCAACATGCCAAACAATGTATATTGTGAGTTTTTCGCTTCCACGACTCACAACACCGAGCAATGTCGGGATCTCGACGCACTCGCGGACCGGTTGGACCGACCCTCCTACAGGGTGAATGAGGCTCCTAGAGGAAGAGGGGGCAGGGCGCGGGCCGGTAAAATGCTATAACTGTGACTAGGAGGGCCATGTGGCTCACAAATGTCCCCTCCCTCGGCGTCTGTGGTGATCCCAGTGCCGCGTAAACACCCATGCGACAGAAGATTGTCCCGAGCTCATCAAAAAGTGGAAAGAATGTGCTCGGCAGAGGGGCATGAATTTGGTAAACGCCGAGCCACGGGCGGCCGCGACTCCAGCTATGCAGAACGTCGCTATTGTGACAAGGGGCGGTAAGAAAACAGGGGAGGACGCTCGTGGAAAGGAGCCGGCACCAGTTGTTAGGCCAGCGTCCCCGCACTGGGTAATCAGACCCGAGGCACAAAAGAAGTATTTTCAGGAAACGGTTGAGGCATTTTCTCAGCTGCGCGAAGCGGAAGGCCTGAAGGCACCCCTACCAACAGACTCCAGGGCACAACACGCCCCAGGAACCCTGATTGAATAATGGCTCCAACTATTCCTCAAGATTGTTGACAGTGCTGCTTCGCGGTAGCAGCTCAAGTGTACTTTGGAAGGGGCACTGTAGGGGAGGACAGGATTGGGGGAACTGATGGACGCAGCCCCCCAATCGGTGCAGCGCATCAAGCGAAATAAGCGATGAACAGGTAAAGAGTTCTGGCTCAATACGCAGGTTGGGGGATTCCAAATCAGTGACACTATGCTTGATTTAGGGTCTGATGTCAACATCCTGCCGCGCAAGACGTGGGAGGCTCTCGGAAAGCCACGGTTGGCCTACTCGCCCATCCAACTCAGAATGGCGAACCAGTACTGCATTCTGCCAATTGGCCGACTCGAAGGTGTCGAGGTCGACATTGCCAGGGTAAAGACTTACACCGATTTTGAGGTTATTGATATTATGGGAGACAAGGATCCTTACCTGCCCTGTTAGGCATTGATTGGGCTTTTGAGAATTATGCTATCATCAACCTCAAAAAGGAGTTGATGATCTTTGAAGACGGGGAGGTCCAAGTCACTCAGCCTCTCGACCCATATCAAGGCCCGAGGTATACCGAGACGGTGGATAACCGGTAGGATGCTCAGATGATGGACCACCTCTACCAGATGACTGCAGGGAAGCAGGAAGAATATATTAACCCGCCCGCGAATGGCTCTGTCAGTTGGCGGAGTGTCCAGAGCTCGGAGCTGGGATCCGAACTCGCATGGGAAGACTGGCAGCAGAAGGGGTACGAGACCTGCACGCGGAGATGTGCTCATGTTGGCCGCGTCAGTTCGATTGGTGCTGAGTTCAAAGAATACCCCACCCTGTCAAGCATGCAAGCTGTCAATACCTTTATTACCAAGGTTGAGGACATCGTGCCGGAAGGGAGCAGACTACCCCTTTTGGACATCGCACTACAGTCTATAGCAGCCTGGTGGTGGAAAAATCACTGCAATACCTTGTCGCAGTGCAATAGTGTGGCGGACGCGTTGCGGGTGCAGTTCAAAGAAGATGAAGGCCCTTGAAGTAGGCAGCGATACTCTGGGACTTCCAATCCGCAGGACCACTTGCGGGCCTGTGAATAACACTGGTAAGGCCTGGGCTACCTGCCAGAGTTGTAGGTCCATTGGTTTATCCACTCTTTGGATACAATCCCTCAAGCTTGGTACTTGGAGGAAGAGCAGAAGCGTGGAACCCGCTCTTGGCAGGAAGTCATGGACAAGTTTGTTCGGTGTTTCTCGTTTGAAGGGGAGACCAAGCAAGAGTCTCGGGCACTACAAGCAATCAAGGCGGTCCTATTTTTCCGCTAACTCGAGGCTGGGGGGGCCGTGGTTGCACCGTGTCCTGAGGCCAGGCGCGAGTTGGTTTGCCAACGGATTGATAGAGATCTAGACGATGATAGTCTGGAGGACCTCAGGCACCTGTATTTCGAAGAGAAGGAAGGTGAGCGGAACATCAACGAAGAACCGACCATCGAAGGCATCCATTTACAGCCGCTAAAGACCAAGAAGATGAATATTGGTACAGAGGAGAAGCCTAAGCTGGCTACCGTGGGCGATTATTGGGACGAAGAAACGACCAAGGAAATCTTCAGCCTTCTGCAGGAATACGAAATTTTTTTCCCTTCGTCGGTGGCAGATCTAAAGGGCATCAAGGGTGATCTTGGGGAAATGTGCATCGTACTGAAACCGGGTGCCAAGCCTGTGAAGCATCGACCCTACTGGTTGAACCCGCGGGTTAAAGAGAAGGTTAAGATGGAAATCGATAAGATGCTGGCCGCGGGTCTAATATTTCCCATCGAGGAAGCAGAGTGGGTGAGCCCTATCGTCATCCAGAATAAGAAGGACAAGGCAGAGATACGGGTTTGTGTCGATTATCGCAGTCTGAACAATGCCTGCATTCATGATCTGTTTCCCACCCCTTTCAGCGACGAAGTGTTGGACCATGTTGCAGGGAACGAAGCCTACTCTTTCACTGATGGCTTTTCGAGCTATCATCAGGTGCGTATTATGGAAGAAGATAAGTCAAAGACAACATTCACCACTGAATGGGGGTCGTTCGCATACCATGTCATGCCGTTTGGCTTGAAGAACGCTCCGGCCATGTTTTCCCGGATTTTCATCGCCGCCTTCCGGGAGTACATTCACAAGTTCCTGGAAGTCTACATGGATGACTGGACTGTCTATAGTTTATGAAAGAAACACGCTACCTTGTTGCGGGTCATGTTTGATCGGTGTCGTCAGCTGCAGATTTCCTTGAACTTAAAGAAATGTATTTTTGTCGTTCCATTTGGCACATTGTTGGGACATGTGGTATGCAAGCAAGGAGTCTGCGTCGACCCCGCCAAGGTTGCGGTGATCGTACACTTGGAAGCCCCCAAGATGGTGAACCAGTTACGGGCATTGCTCGGGCACACGGGATACTAAAGGAGGTTTATCCGCAACTATGCCAAGATCACTGCTCCGTTAGAACAACTTCTGCGGAAGTCCGCAGTCTTTCAGTGGACGGAGGAGTGTCGAGTAGCCCTGGACACCCTGAAGGAAAAGCTGGCGTCGACGCCTATTCTAGTTCATCCAGACTGGGATAAGAAGTTTCATGTGCATATTGATGCTTCCAGTATTGCACTTGGGGTTGTCTTGGCACAACCTGGCAATACAACAGTTGACCACCTGGTCTACTTCGCCAGCCGCAAACTATCCAATGCGGAGAAGAATTACACCACGACCGAGAGGGAGGCGCTGGCGATGGTGTACTCTCTTCAGAAGTTTCGCCACTATCTTCTAGGGGGCAAGTTCAAGTTCTTCACGGACCACTCTGCCCTAAAGTACTTGGTCAATAAGCCTATTCTGGAAGGACGGATTTTTCGTTGGCTTCTGCTATTTCAAGAATTCACGTTCGAAGTAATCGTCAAGCCTGGGAGATTGAATGTCAGGCCCAAACACCTATCCAGGTTGGAGACGGGGGAGAATGACGGCTCCCTCGATGATCAGCTGCCAGATGTTGACCTCTTCCGAGTTGAAGCCGTGCCGGATTACTTGGCCGACATTTCCGCTTATCTGACCACGGGTCAATGCCCTCAGGATTATACCCCGCTCCAGAAACGGCATTTGGTCGTCCGTGCCACCGACTACCAATTGATCGCAGGGCAGCTCTACAAACTGGGCCTCGATGAGGTTTTGCGCAGATGCGTCTTTGACCACGAACGAGAAGTGGTAATGTGGGAATGTCACAGCGGTGTTGCGAGAGGGCATGTGGGTGCGAAACCCACCGCAAGAAAGGTGCTCCAATTTGGCCTATGGTGGCCGACAGTACATACCGATTGTAAGGCCTATGTGAAGCGATGCGACGTCTGCCAGTGGACGGGGAGGCCCTCTCACCGGGACGAGCTTCCGTTACACCCAGTGCATGTGTTGTGGCCATTCGAGAAGTGGGCTGTCGATTTTGTAGGTCCCATAGCCCCGGTTGCCAGACACTCCAAATCCCGGTACATCATTACCGCCACCGATTGCCTTACCAGGTGGGTTGAGGCAGTGGCGGTATGCGATTGCACGGCAGATACAACCGCCCGATTCATTTTTGAGCACATCATTTGCTGGTTTGGCTGCCCGCGAAGTTTAACCAGTGATCAGGGTACACACTTCATTAATGACACGGTCAAGACACTGTTGGACACCTTCATGGTTCAACATCACAAGAGTAGCCCGTATCACCCGCAGGCTAATGGTACGGTGGAAGCCTTCAATAAGATTCTTGAGAAAGGCTTGAATAAGATTTTCAATGCCCAGCGTGATGATTGGGACGAGCGCCTATCAGCGGCCTTATGGGCCTATCGGACTACGGTGAAGTGCCTGACCAATCAAACGCCATTCTAGCTTGTGTACGGCCGGGAGGCTGCGATCCCCACCGATTTTATTGTACCAAGTCTGTTGATTGCCATGTCTCTGAAGTTTTTGGAAGAGGCCTCTCTTCAGGAGCGCCTCCATGAATTACAGGAACTGGATGAGGATCGCTTCCTGGCCGAATTCCACCAGAAGGTTCAGAAGGACCGGTAGAAAGCGTGGCACGACCGCCACATTAAGCACAAAATATTTCAGGTTGGCGGCAAAGTTATTTTATACGACAGCAGGTTCCAGAAGTTCCCAGGCAAGCTCCAGATGCATTGGTTGGGACCGTACTTTGTTATCGAGATTCGTGATTTCGGAGCCGTTCGGTTGGCACAGCTGGACAGTACGGTTCTTCCTGGGTGGGGGAATGGCGCACGCCTGAAACCTTACCAGGAGTAAGTATCCTTCATTTCTCATCAATAACTCTCGCACCCGAGAGCACCTGTAGCGTAGCATAGTTGAATAACTCTCCCGCAATCGGGATGAGCGTAGGAGGTCTTCTTTGTTCATAGGTAGTGTGTCAATAACCACCCAGTTGCGGGGGCCAAACCGCAACCGACTGTGGTCGGGGCAGCACCAGTCCAGCGTGTCATCCCTGTAGGATTTGTACCAGTCTCCACGTCAGTCCAGCTCAGTCCACCCACGTACTTGTGTTAGTCCGTATGATCACCTAGATCTGCATCATTAATTACCATACTTGGTAGTAACCGTGCCGTCATCATTTGGCCATCACCCACAGTAACCTCAGTCGTCGCGTCTGCCCATTTCCCCATGCCAGCGTTAGCAACTATCACAACACTCATTGCCATGCGATTGATCGCACGATTATCACAGACAGAATGCCAGCAGGAATTAACTCGTTAGGGGGTCTCATCAACTCCACTCGTGCCAGGTGCTGACATAACTTGCATGGACACCAAAAGCACGAGAATGCCGGACCCATTTGAATTAGCAATTGCAGCTGCACTAGAGCCGTTGAATTCTCAGAACACATTGCACCAGGAAAGGCGCCCAAGGCAGATTTTACAGGTCTATCAGCGTCGGGCCAAAATGCCGAAGGTCGTCCCTCCAATCTAGCGCTCAGACCATACAACAGCTCGCAGTGGCAACCGAGACCTAGATCAGCACAATGTTCGGAGCTGTCCCAACGCCCATTGCGGAGGCTGCTGTCACCAAGCTCGCTGAGGAAACTGACTCACTCATCCAGGGATGGCAGAACGCTGTGTCAGCTTTTACAGAGCTTCGAGATACATCATTCCAAAGGGTCCTGGAGCTGGGGCCCTTGTTTGGACAGCCGCCCGAAGATGCACAACAAGGACAGGAACAAGCTGAAGGCGCACAGCAGGAACGAGCATAGGATGAAGGCACACAGGGCGAACAGGGCACGGGGTCAAGCAGGGCAATGGAGGTAGAAACCGTAATTTATGATTGACTTGGGGACGAGTCAAGGAACTGTGGTCAGGGCCTGTTGGGGCCCTTGTTTTGAATGTTTTGAATTGAAACAATGGCCAGATTTTGGGGTTGCGGAATGAGGGCACATGGCAGCTGCAACCAAGTCGCAACCACATCAAACGGCGGAGCTACCAAAGTTGCAAAGGAACAGGTACATAGCGGAGGAAACTAGACGCATAAGTGCATATAAGGAGAAGAGACAACAGAAGAACGCAAGCGGAACACACAGATAATTAGAGAAAAGCTAGAAGCAGCTGAAGAAAGACATAAGAAGAACTAACAGTCGCAACAACGGGTGAATAAATAGCCGTCACCCGGAAGAAAGAAGAGGAAGAAAAGAGAGAGCGACTGAAGGAGAAGAAACGCATGCTGCAGGAACCCGGATTATGGATGAGGTCTCTATAGTTCCTAGGGTTATATTGATGGACGTCTCTGTTCCGCAATGCATATGTATCAGATTTGTAAGCCCATTGCAAAGCTATGTAACTGGGGATTTGGACAAGAGCTTAATATAATTGCAGGTTACTGTCTATTTGTGTGATTCACATGCATGTGTGTTGGTTGAGATGCTTTAAAATTTCATTTTCTTAATATCTGTATGCTTTCTGAATGCTATTGCATATGTGATTCTATCTATGCACTCTAACCACTGATGAGAATGAATTGCGGATCTGTTCCTTGCCACTGGTCTATTCCCTTTCTACATGTGGTCGCGGCATGCCTCGGGTGAGACTCTCTACTCTCCAGAGTAGGGTGATAATGCCGGCATGATCTTAGACTACAGCGGATTCATTTGTTGGCCACAACTCCTGAACCTGGGTCTTGCCCGCGAGACCTGATCACTCGCCAACAATTTCCCTTCTATTCCTTGGCCATAATTGAAAATTTTGTACTTACTTCCACCATAAATTCTTCCCCAATTGAGATAACATCATATATTTTTATCTTTGATAATATTACTCAAGCCAATTTCTGGATTTTTGTGCATCGATCGTCGAAATCCATGCATTACATTTGTGAAAATAAGTGGATGACTACAATGGAGGAAGTGTAGGACCCTAACTTAGTGCACTGACACCTATGAGCCATTGTTTTACTTCTCTAATGTAATAATTTTTTTACTTATGTACTATGAGTCAGAATCTTTTGCCTTTTGATAAAAAAATGCTTTCTTTTTCATTGATAAAAAGAGAGTATATGGATTTTTTCAGGAATTTTCTCTCAGATCGCATGTTCATATAGTGTGGATTATGCCCTATTATTTAACAAAAAAAGGAGTTCATTACATGTATATATTAAAAAAACCAATGTGAACAACATTTTACATATTGGATACTAGTTCTTGTTCAAATGCAGTAGAATCATGGTAAAAAAAAACACATTCATCAAGATTTTAAACTATTTGGTGTCAATGCAACCAGTGTTCATGAGCCTACCCTGTACATATGATACAAAGTTATACTTACTTGTACTTGAGTCGATTCCCCGTTTTTAAAAGAGGTTAGTAACCTGGTTTTTCTCTCTGTAGATATGACTGTAAGAGATGTTTTGTAAAGTGGCATCCAGTAGTCCGATGCGGCCCATCCAGCTGGAAAAAATATGAGGGTAGAAAGATGTGTATTCTTTGACCCAGTTAATGATGCTCTTGGCATCCCAAAAATTTTGAATGTTTTCTAGACTGATCCATTTTTCGAAAGTGGGGGCACTCAAAAGTGCAATGACCTCCGCTCTATTGTTTGTCCCCCTACCACTCTGCCACCAAAAATGAAAATGTTGCCTAGGTTCTAGAGTGATGACCACTCCACAACCACATTGTCTCTGTTGCAAGCTCCATCAAAGGATCCTCCGGGGAAGAGTCCCTTGGTGTTTTTTTGTGAAATATTCCTTTATTTGATAACGGTCTTCAGTAGACCAATCTCTATAAAATGGCAGGTAGCATTCCTTATCACTTCCCAAATTGTTGGGTTCCATTTATCAAATAGTCAGGCATTTTGACTGCACCATATGGACCAAATGATGTAGAATGGAAGGGATTTGTATTCAGGCAGTTCCTTGGTTCAGTAAATGAAACATTGAGACAAAGTGTTAGTGGTGCCATGATAATCAATATTTAGTAAATCTGTCACCCCAGTCCACACCTCCTTCGTAAATGGGCATACAATGAGTAGATGATCAGTCTCTTCCTCCTATATCTAGCACATAGGGTAGATTCTCGAGCCTTGGAAGCCTCTGTGTTGTAGGTGATCCCAGGTGAGGATTATTTTGTGACATGCCAGCTATCCAAAAAAAATAAATTTCTTAGGGATCTTCCATCCCCACACAGTCTTCAACCATGGGTTGAAGCAAACATTACTTGCAGCCAAGGGAATAAAGTTGTAAATGTATTTCACTATGGGGGTACCATTTTTCATGGGTTCTTCCCACATTAACTGATTCTCTCCCTCACCAATGCAGATGCTTATGTTATATATACTAGTTAGATAACCCTTCCATTCCATGACCATATCATATGTTAATCCGATATCAGTGGAGTGCTTCCATGTGGGGTGGATTGAGAATTGATGGTTTCCTTTGTTTATGTGGGCGAAGTTGAAGATTCCCTGCTCAGGGATAATGGTGATGAAGGTTATTGAGAGTGTTTGGTTTCCAGTAAAGCCCTTGAAAGTGTCCAGATGATCAGGGGATCATGTCCTAAGTTGAAAAAATGCTCAAAAATGGAATTTCTCAGAATTGTTTAAACCTAAATGACCGGATAGGCCTCGTCGCTGTGAATCTGGCACCGTGAACGACACTCAAATCTGAAATCATATGTGAAAGTTATGTAGGTTTGAAGTTTTCAGTAACCTTCAAAATTCTAGTTTGACTAGAGTTGACTATGACTTTGGAAAATATTAAAAAAAGATTATTCCATGGAATATTCCATCAGAGCAAATGGGCGTTCAAAAAGTGATGCATTTAATTTGATGGAAGGTTGACTTTTTTTTGGCAGGCCGAGATTTGTGTGGCAAAATTATTCCGACTTCGTAGGATTTGACCCCGGGTCGATGGCCTGCCAGCCCAACGGTCCGCCCAGCCCGCTTGCACGTTGTGTCTTAATAATGAATGGGCACACATTTTATTTAACGTTTGAATTAATTTTGGATGGGCAGCAAAGGGGCCAACCCCTATACTCCACACGACCATGCCATGTAACCAAGCCTTAAGGCCTTTATGCTAGTGGTTGTGATAACATATAAAATGCTGACGGTTAGAGCCATGTGGCCAACACAGTTACAATGTTTAATGCAACATTAAACTTAACGTTAACCACTGCAAACCCGTCGGTTAGAGCGGCGAGTCATGTGACCGCCCTCAATCTGCCATTTAATGCTGGAGTTAACCGTCCACCTAGTTTGGGCACATTCCCACTAATTTTGGCCTTTATGCCATTTTTGGCTTTGTTAACTCTAGTTCTCCCACATTTAGTGGGGTTTTTCACATGACATTGGGCAGAAGTCTATTTTGGTCATAACTTCTTCAATATTGGACCAATTTGGACAAAATTTTGGTCAATTTTGGGTATTCTGAGTATTCTAGAGCCATTGGAATAGGTTGCAGAGCGAACAAAGGTGTCTTTCAGCCATTTTTTCTTCAGGTAGGTTTGGAGAGCCATCAGGGCCATGAGGGAAATGGAGCTGCATTGGGCTACACTTCATTGTTTTAGGTGAAATAAAAGTCATTCTTAGCTTATTTCTACCTTCTAAATTCATTTTCACAACTGTTTTTTCCTGTTTAGGCCTTTTTCTCACTATATAACCAAGTTGAGAATCATAATATAGCAAGGACATGCCCATTGGGAGCCTTGGACCCGACAGATGTAGCCCGGGAGGGGTGAAATGCCTCATCATGTTGATGTGTGTTTATGGTGAAGTTATTCTGCTTTTTATTTCAGATTCAATATGTTAAACTGTAATTTTAATTAACATTCTATCACACATAAACTCAAAAACAGTTACCAAAAAAATTTTGTTTTACTTGCAAGACATTACAAACACTTTGCACACTTAATTTAATGGAAATGAATACTTTGAACAACAGTACAAATACTTTCATTTGCAGATCACTAGACCAACCACCGTAGTCAATGTTGATTTTTCGACATGCTCCTCCAGATAAAAGAAACTCCAATTGTATTTTTTCCATTGTCTTGGATCAATTTTAGAGAGTTTTTCCCTGCATATACTTGTCTTTGATGATGTCCCCCCAGATACCATTAAAATAGGTAGCCTGCCAGAGGTTTTTGATTATCAATGCGTAGTTGAAATTATGGGTGCAGAGGATTCCCCATCGCCCCTCAGTAGTCGGTCTAGCCAAGTCCTGCCAGTTGACAAGGTGAATCCTAAGGACACAAAGAGAATATAAACTCTTAATAAATAAGAAACCTAATTTCCTTGACTCTATCAGCCTTACTAGCTGAACAATAAATGGAAAAGGATTCAATATCACTTGTAAATACTCATATTAAAGTAAAAAGGGCACAACCATATGAGTTATCAACAACAAGTATACAAAAACCCATGGTAATACTTTCTCAATCATTCAACATTCCATCATCACAAGATGACAAGCATTCCATAGTGACCATTGATTTCAATGTGCAGTCATTTCACCAGTGCAACCCAACGCTATTATAAGTCAATAGTTCCATGCAACAAGATGTTAATATAAGGCCATTATTCCCATGAAACCTTCATTCTCATCATTACATCCTCATATGGATTATAATCAACCATTCAATATATGTACAAAATTGAACCAAGAATTTTCATGCCAACAATCAACATACATTTATTCAGAATTTAACATGAACTCCATACAAAATTATGCACGTGAAGACCTCATCTTGGATTTGTATTGAGGATGGGAAACTAAGTTCGAGACTACAACTCTACACCCAACCATAGACAAGTTGTGACAAAGCTTCTTGCAGTTATCACCCCCGAGCCAAATTCCAGGGACTGAGGTGGTCTTTCTTAGGAAATAAACACCAAATGTCAGTTGAAACAAGGACTTGAGAGGTCCTCCTACCTCCACCCACCAGCCATTCAACAATCCACTAATGCATGGCGAATATAGTGGCATGTTTCCTCCAACCTCCAATTATCTAATAGCACACACACACACTCTAGGGAGTTGAGAGGCTTCAACTCCACCTTGGTAGCATGCAACATAGTGGTTCCACCTAGTGAAGGGAATCGAGAAATCATTGTTGACATTAGATACACAAGAAAAGGATACTCTAGAATTTCCTTTACCAGGATTCCAAGCGTTAAAACTCTACCCTAGGTTGTCAAGGGACTCCAGAGAACGCCATGTTCACCCTCCAACATCCTGATGTTTCTTGAGATTTACCCTCACCTAACGGAGAATTCCTCCTGTACTCTTATTTCTCAACCGAATGTATGATAACATTTTGAGAGTGGTGGAAGAAGTCAATGTCCTCCACATTGTTGTAGTTGTCATTGATTCTTGTTATCCAAGCTTTATACATCTCTCTATCATCGAAAATGTGCACTTGAGACTTCCTCAATGTAGATGGGTAGTTATTCATAGTTGTTCCTAACAACTCCTGCATGTTCTCCTCTTTTTCGTACAGTGCATAAATTCCTTCCACAAATATCTTCAACCACTATGATGTGTGCCTCTCTATGTTGTGTCCCAACTCGTTCACATAACTTGTCCCCTTTTTTTTTATTTGTGTGTATACTCTCTCCATCTCTATTTTTCAGGCTCTCTCTCTCTCGTTAATATCCTCCTCCTCTACACAATCCCTCTCCCATTTTGACTTCTTGGTTTTTTTTTTTCCCATAGCACATGCAACTACTCTGCATTAATTATTTTGTCCTTTGTTACTCTATACAATTCCCAAGTGAGCATGGGTTGTGTCCCTTTTTTCCAGCCCATGAATTTTCAACACCATTTCCATTTAAAATACCATTCCATTGCATTTAAAGTTCAACATCTAGCCTTCACTGGCTATCCACACTGTCAAGTTTCTTCCTTCAACAAGTAAACTAAATATCCCAAGAAATTTGACCTCGCTCGGACCCTTGGAATCTGTGTCCCTTACTCATCCCATTTTAATTTTCAAAATTCAATAAATGTGAGGTAATTACATGGAAATATCAATTCAATTGCAAGTTGGGTTGTTACAGACCTCTCCCCCTTGGGGGAACTCTGTCCTCGGTGTTCTCTATCCATATATACAAATAAAACATGCTAAATAAATAAAAAAACAACATATTGTCCTTGGATCTTTATATTTACAACTATCTATATATATATATCTATATCTATATATATATATATATATATATATATATATATATATATATATATATATATATATATATATATATATATATATATATATATATATTTATACACACACACACACACACACATTTTCCTCAATCAAAAAACAAGAATATATAAGTTGCAGTCATGGCATCAACCACTTCCCAAGTGGTTTCCTTTGGTCTAGAATGCACAATGGCTCTAGATGGAACTCTCCCTTTAGTTCCACATATAGCACAGACCAATCAATAACATGATTATAATCATATACATATATTTTAAGAAAATAATCATGGAAAACATCATGGATTTTAACTAAAGGAGGCAAGGCCAGCTTATAGGACACTAGTCCCAATACCACATTTCGGGTTAAAATCCGATGGCAGAATCCGACAATCAGATAAAATCGGAACCACTATCGGATGTTTAATGTATTTTTTTTTGTTTTCTTAAAATCCTGATGATCATCGAATATCCGACGTTAATTACATAGAGTCGAATATTCAACGATTGGAATTAATGGCATTTTACAGGCCAAATTTTGGCATTATTGTAGTTTACCATTGTTCAACGTTTATCCGACTAGAAATTGATTTATATATATGTAGGGTTGAATACCTATTTACAAGTTCCACATTATTGTTATACTTCCCATGCGTTTGAAATGTTATAGGCCTATTTTGAGGTTATTAATTTTGATTGATAATCATCACTAAAAGCTATTTGGTGAGGAAAAATGTCAGATAGCATTTCTCAAGGACTGGGCCAAGGAGACGTGGGATCGATATCAGGGGCTTCGAAGGATAGAAAATGTTATTGCCCTTGTAAAAAGTGCAAGGGCTTGAAAGTAATGATACTTTTAATAACAACAGCTAAAAAGCATTGTAGAACTTATGGACATGTTGAAGGCGGAGATGAATATCATCCATTAGTAAGTACTTATTCATTATCATCCATTAAAACATAAGATACTTGCTCTTTATATTTTGTATACATTCCATAAGAGACTTGGTATTTACTTAGTTCAAATATATAGTTAATTGCATAAGTGACAATCTTCCAAAATATTCATTTTGTGTTTTATGCATTGAGAAAAAATATCATGATGCGTTCTAGGTAGTTAATTTGCAATTAATATTTATGTTTGTTTGTCAATATTTATGCTAGGTAGTTTGGAATTAATATTTATGGTAGTTTTCAATTAATATTTATTTTAGGTAGTTTTGGCATTCATCGATGATCTCTCTCTCTCTCTCTCTCTCTCTCTCTCTCTCTCTCTCTCTCCAAAACTAACCTCCTCTCCTCATTGGTGTGCTATGTTTCTCATTTGTTCAAGTTTCTACTGCTAGGATTTCATTTTTCCCTCCCTCGTAGCACTAGGTTTTCCAAATTCCTTCATTCCTAGCACTAGATTTTTAAATTTTCCTTTTCATAACACTAGATTTTTCATTTTTTTAACTTTCTAGTGCTATATTGTTTCTCATCTACCTTGTTTTATAGTGCTAATATTCCTCCTTGTTTCCTTTTCTAGTGCTAGGAATTCCAAATGTGCCCTTTTGTAGTGCTAGGCTTCCTAATTTCTCTTTATTCTAGCGTTGAGTTTGTCAATTCGACTTCTTTCTAGTAGTAGGATTTGCAATTAGGCTATTTTCTAGTAACATTGATTTTGCAATTGTAAGTTTTCTAGTGCTAGGAGTCTCCAAAATTCCTCATTCCAACATTGATTAGTTTCACATTTGTTTCTTTTTCCAGTGCTAGGCTTTGAAATTTTCCTCCTTTTGACCTCTCCTCACTTTTTTACTCAAAAATTGGGTTTTCACCTTAAGGGATTTGATCCCTCTCGACGCTCCGTAGAACCGGAGTTAGATAGGTCTATACTGGTTTCTATTTATTTTCACTATTACATGTTCATATTATTAAACTCATTAAATCTATGCAGTTAGATTGATTTTTTAATATATGCAATGGAATCGTTCCCATTAAGGGTATTTTTACTTTGATTATCATGAACATGTAAGTTTTAAGTTGAGCCATATGCAAATCATGATTAGTTAACTAGCTAAGTTTTCTTTCTCTAGCTATTTATTGTCTTTGTTTTCCTATATTATATTTGTAAATATTTCTATCGTTTAAATATATGTGATAGCTGACTAATATTATTTTATTGATTTTAATTGTCTAGTATGGTGCTCCTAGGGCATTCCTCGATGAGGAAGAGGTCAGTGTAGTACAAGCGCCTGTTCAAGAACATGAAGTGAATATGGATTCGGATCAAGCTAATGATCCTAAGGAAGAAGATAATGATGTTGATAACACATTGGATGAAGATGAGATGAATAGATTGATCCAGGAGACATTTAATAATGTTGCAGGAAGGGATGATGATGCCGACCTGTATGTTGGTGGTTATAATATACATGTACTTGAGAGGGGAAATCAACCTCTTTATGAAGGCTCAGAAACATCTCATCTCTTTTTTGTATTGCTTCTGGTCAACTTAAAGGTGGTGAATGGTTTGTCAAACACATGTGTGACACAACTGCTAAGGTATGTAATATATTTTGTGATGTATTTAGTACATCATGATAAAGAATTTTTTTTTTCCTTTTTTTTCAATGTTAGTATCCCGATCACCATTTATAATATTATTTGGATGCAATATGTATATTTTTTACATTAATCAGCACTATTGATTTCTGATGTTGTAGATTGTTAGGTGATTTTTTGTTACAGCCGTGTCGAAATTATATAACATATGCATTATATATCCAAATTCTCCTGATCTAACGATGTTAAACTTCTTTCTAAATACAAAATCCTTCCACTGTTAATCTTTTGCAGAAATTATAAACTCAATTGCAAACACATGAAGCAATAAAAAAAATCGCACATAACACAATTGTTTAACGAGAAAGCTTGAAGCTGAAAACCCCAACTATCATATATTATGTATCATGGAGATCATGTAACAATCTCATACAAAGCTTAGTACATCAAGCTCTCAGTACAATCAATCGTCACACACTAACAAGATGAAATCTGCAAATCCATGCACTGATTTTTGCCCTCCTGATAGCCTGCCTCCACTGCACAATCCCTGCTGAAGAATAGCTCTGAATGAATTCGAATTACCCTTGCCTTGACTGCGCAATCCTCATTGGCAACTCCAATGTGTGTGTGATGCAATCAATGCATCACTATAGTCACAATGGATAGTCCATCTTGCCCTTTCACCTATCTCTCCACTGGGTCTCCACTGGAACTGACATGCACTGTAGTTAACTGCTGTATTGTTCAGTTGATTAATGAGTTATTATTTGTGAATTAATTAACTAATTAATTCACTCCACTCTCACTAGTGTATCATTCAGTTAGACTAGATACAACTAGCTCAACTGAGTTTAACTCCAATAATTGAGTTAAACTGAATAACAACTCCATGAACTACTCTTCCAACTTTGTCATAACTTTGCCACTTCAGTTCTAACTGAGTCCTCCATGCATGAACCACTAGTAAACCCTAGGAATTGTGTAATTCCTTCAGCCCACTGATTTTCCAAATCTGTGCACTGAAATTAAGTGCTCCAAGAGAATAAGTTGTTGTTTATTGTCAAATTATTATTAAGAGCTAATAATAATCAACACTTCTATTTTTAGATCGACGATCTATAAATAGACTTTGTCCAATATTCTAAAAATAGAATTTCATCTATTTTTCCAACTTGATCAACCATCCACAAATAGCATCCTGCAACTTCTGAAATATGATCACCATGTCTAAAAATAGACATATTCTAAAAATAGACTTGCGCCAAAAATAGCCTGCGGGCCCACTTAGTGAAGGCGACTCTTTTCACTAAGCTCATCATCTTGTTGAGTCTCAACACTCCCTCTCAACAAGATACAGATTATCCTTCACCCCGATCCTGCCTCTATGGTATTTGAATTTGCTCCTGGTGAGTGCCTTCGTCGAAAATAAAAATCTGATCTTAGTAGGAGTATTTATGGCTTGACATGATCTTAAGCACACAATCTATGATATGATGATACCATATATCTATATGCTTAGATCTATCATGAAACACATGATTAATCAAGAGTTTAATGCAACTCTAATTATCACAATGTATCACTGTGGAATCTAAATGAGAACAAAACAAAATAACCAGGATCTTCCTCATCCAGATAGCCTCACATGCAACTTGACTTCTTGTCCTTAATAATGCAACCTCATTGCCGAGTGCCACGGATCTTTGTTTCCTACTGTACCAAGAAATTGCTGTAGATCCGATACTGAAAATCCAACCTGATGTGCTCTTTCTATCTGTTGGGCTGCCTGCCCAATCTGCATCAGTGAAGCCATGCAAATTCACCTCATCCGTCTGTCTGTATCATAACCCATACTCAGATGTGCCCCTGAGATACCTCAGGACATGCTTGCCTGCCTTCCAAAAGAGCTTGTTAGGCTTAACCATCGCTTGTGAAATCTGGTTTACCGCATAGCATATGTCCGGTCTTGTATTTACTAAATACATGAGTGAACCCACCAAATTTCGATAAACAGTGGCATCCATTACCTCTGTCGATGTAGCATCTTCTTTCCTCCAATGTCCTGGAAGAGGAGTGTTGATAGGCTTGCGGCCTTGCATGTGAAACTCTCCAGTATCTCCCGGGCATACTTGCCTTGAGACAAAAACAGTTCACCTTCTCACTGCCATATTTCCAATCCAAGGAAATAATGAAGGAGGCCCAAATCCTTCATCTCAAACTCCTTTGCAAGATCTACCTTGCATGAGTGTATCAACTGCTCATCACTCGTTAGTATTAAATCATCAACATAAAGAACAATGATTAAAATCTTACCCTCCACCACAATTTGGTACAGGTTTGCATCTGCCTCACTCTTGGTGAAACCAAGTCCGGTGAAATAGCTGTCGATCCAAGTGTACCAAGCACGAGGTGCTTGTCTCAGCCCATACAACGCTCTTTTTGTTGTGTAACCAGCTCCAAAAATAGAAGAAAAGAGATATCAACGCCTTAGAAATAAGCCACTTCGAGGGGGCAACCTCCAATACATTACATAAATGAACAATTCTTGGATGATACAATTTACAAAACCTCCTTTCTATATATAGGAGTCCATGGGGCCATAATGTAATCTTAGTGGGCCATAATTTAATCCTAGCCGACCTAACAATAATAATTTAAGGGCACAATAATAACAAAATGGGGGTTACAAGGTGTTGGGCCGTGAATACAACCACTTTGTAACACTTATTTCATCCATTTTTACTCTTCTCTATTATATCATTTGTTATAATTTATCATTTAATTCCATTTTATAAATGATTTATGCTCTTATGGATGAAAATTATTTATCTTCCTTTATTTCTAATAAATTGATGATTATGAATTATTTTATCAATGATAGTTTTAATAAGTTGGTTATAACATTATTCACCATTTTTAGCCTCCAAGATAATTTCCGGATTGAAGATTTGATCATTAAAAGTGCCAACTCAGAAATGCGCTGGAATAAGGAGTGACAGTTTTGCGGTTGAGATTCTGAGCAAATGAAGACGAATCTGGAAAATCCGGAACATGGGTTTTGTCCAGAACGGACCCAATTAACTTTAACAAAAAACGGTTTGCCCAAATTCGGCCTGTGTTGAGAGATTCGCAGAGTTCTTTAAGCACGATTTTCTCAGTTCTGTTGTTGCGGCCGTCCTCCAAATCTCAGCTGCAAAGCCAAATTCGCCTTCTTCTTGTTGATCAATTGGTTGGAAACAATCTAATTTTGTAATAGAAATCATGTTGTACTTATCTTTATTGTAACTGCTCTCTGATCTCTCTTTATTTAAATCAGAACAGAGATCAGAGAGGGGGATGATTTGGGATGGATTCGAATGATGGAATTGAGGATGAATTAGAGAATCAGAATTGAGGATGGCAGAGAGAATGGATAATGGATGAGAGATTGAGAGATTTCTTGTTGTAATCCACTATAACTCTGCTTTGATATTTTAATATAAATCTGGTTGCCATTCATTCTTTTCATTCTGAAGTAGCCCAGCAGCATCCGCTAGCGGCTAAGGGCCCAGCCTCTGGTGGATTGTGCTGCTACTGTATATTATATTCTTTTGTTTTATGCGTGGTTTGCTTATCAGTTTTATTTGGTAATCTGGTATGTTCTATTATTTTACATCACAGCTCTGTCACGTAATCTCATTTTCTGAGACAGAAATATCATATCGATTTTGCAACGCATTGCTGTTTCTTTAAGTGCTGATATAAATGGTTTTTACAGGATACCGTTGCTATTCAATTATGGAATGTTTGTGTTGTAACATTTGACCATTGGTATTATTGAATTCATCTTAGAAATTATATTTCCTTGCGATTGTTGAATTTATGAACGTTGCTGCTCCATTCTAAAAGACAGTCGTATTATTTATAACTAGGACTGACAATTGGATTACCAAGATCAGATTGCTATTGAGGTGTGTCGTGTGTTAAGTTATTATGCATTTGTATTTGAATTTCCATCGTTGTTTCATATTCATTATTAGTTAATGGTGTTCTATTTCTGCGTGTTGTTCGATTCATCTTTAAAGATAGGGGATTGCTATCCGATTTCTGTAGGACATAATTATTGCATTTATTCTTGTAGACTAAGGGGTTGTTTCTTATTAAATTCAGTTGCTATTATAATTTCCTAGTCAATGTTCCATTCCTTATCTGCTGTTCCATTTCCTGTTATTCGCATTATCTTTGCTTTGGTGTGCAGAACGATCTGAAACTGTAGTGGGCATTGGCATTTGCTGTCTAGTCCCCAGATTAATGATCTGTTCCTTGATTACTTTTGGTTACATCAGTTTCCAAAGGGATGAGTTATTGTTACTGGACCCTTGATTGATACATTGCTTATTTTTCCGAATGAATGATTTAGGCTTCAAGGTATTTTGTTGTTGATTTCCGAATGAATGAATGATTGTCTTGTTCCGGTTTGATTTTAATTGCATCAATATCCAGAGGAATGAGTTATTGCCACTGTATCCTCGATTGACGGTTGTTTGAGTGAATGATTTAGTTTAGAACATTTCCGTTTCTTGCTGTTCCAATTAGATTTTGTTTCCAGCTTTCATTTACTTTTGGATTTTAAGCACTATACTGCAAAACATTACTCTTGAGTAAATAACCGCCTCAGACTGAGTACACTCTTGAAATAAAAAGTCGTCCCTGGGTTGACAATTAATGTGAGGTAATTAGGAGTTACAAAGACACCTTTTTATCACTCCACATTTTGGCGTCGTTGCCGGGGAGAGTGTAGCCACTTTTAAAGAGTAGTGTGCATCTGATGAGTGCCTGTTAGGAAAGAATTGGGTATTAAAAACGGAAGGTAAGAACCTGCGTACGGAGCATGTAAAAGCCCTGCTCCCCCGCCCGCTTTCCAACAGAATTGTTAAAGAACCTAGGGTAGAAATAGATGTTTGAATTTTTGTGTGAATGATTAGGAAAAAGATAGAAATTTTTAAAAAATGGATCACATGATCTCATGCAAGTGGTGATGTAAGCACCACCCATTTCACTAACCGATTGACAGGAACATTTGAAGAAGGAGCCTAGAAGAAACACATGAAAAACATCTTATATTATGGTAAGAAATGGCTCACGTTTCTACTTTTGAATTTCCTATCAAAGATCTAGGAGGAGTGACACAAATGCACATAATTCCCCCATCTTTACCAAATTTTCATGGTTTAGCAAATGAAGATCCGGATACATTCTTATTTGAGTTCGAAATACTTTGTAGAGGATATGATTATTGTACTAATGATCAAAGATTGAAAGTGTTTCCTCTTACTCTAAAAGGAGCATCTCTCCGATGGTTCATGAGCCTAAGTGGGAATTGCATCCAATCATGGGAGGACATGAAGAACATATTCTTGAAGAAGTACCAAGACTATTGCAAATCCAATGAAGATATTTTCGGTATGATACAAGGGGAAGATGAAAGTTTGGAGGACTATGTAGATCGATTTCATTATAACCTTCAAAAATCAAAGCATAAGCATTTGGAAAAAGAGATCTTAAAAACACTCATTCTTAAAGGAATCAAAGATGAAATTTTAGAACTCTTAAATCTGATAGGAAAAGGTGATGTTTTTCAGTTATCATATGATGATGTTTGTGAGTTGTGCATAAGGTATTCAAGAGGAATCTCCAAGGCTGGTAAGAACTCTAGAGATGTTTGTTCTTTCTTTTCCCAATCTGCTACAAGAATAGGAGACATAAGAGCTGAAATCAAGGTTTTATTTGAAAATTTTAAAGTTGATTTTGTTAGCTCTCTAAATGCAAAATTGGCTATTTTGCAAGTTCATAAAAATCAAGAATTTGATGAAGTGTTTTTCACTCATGACCAAAAGGAGCATCCCATAGATACTCACTCTTCCTTATCTAGGATGGAAGTAGCATATCAAAGAGGTAAGGAAGCTGTAACAAGGTCAAAACCATGGAAATCATGGCCTACAGGTATGGTTCAAAACACTTCCTCTCCACTTTCTTACTTGCATAATCCATTATGGAATACTAATGTGTTAGGGCAGCCATGTCAATCTCAATATAACCACCAACAATTTTGTCTACAAGCTTGGCATGATTCACCTTATGATTGCATGACTACTCTCCCTCATCTTGTAGCACAAACACATTCTCCATATTCTCCACTAGCTCTTCCACAATATCTTCCTTGCCCATCAAAACCATTCACACAACCCAATCAACCACATCATCAAAATGCTCCATTCCTTACACATTTTTCTGCTCAACTAATTCCACACCCTCACCATAATAAACCAGTACAACATACTTACAATGTTGAACTGCCAAATTTACCCACCCTTCCCACCCATTCTATCTCACATGTGTTATTAGAGAAAACTTACAATGAGATTCAGACTGTTTCAACTGCAAAAATTGTAGAAGCTATGGAAGAAAATGAGGTTTCTTTTACTATGCATCAACAAGCTATTTTAAAAGCTCAAGAACTTCATGATATGATGGCTATGAGAAATCAAGAATGTAAAGGATATATTGAATATTGGTTTCACTCCATCATTTGTTTGCAACATCACTCTATGCTTCAACAATTTTTGATACCATTTTTTCAAGGGAAGTTGGCTTCTCATACCCTGATTTTCATTAATATGCATTTTTCAAATTTGGGTATGTGTATACGTGAAGCCTTATTTCGAAAATGGCTCAACTGGAAGTACTCATATACGTAGTCATATTCATTTTTTCAAATTAAAATAGGTTAGTGTAGAAAATAAAATAAATAAGGGAATAAATAAATGCATTTTGTTTTTTTATGTAAAACTAGTTGTTTTTTTGTTGCAACATGCTATGCAAATCAACATTGGTGATAATTTTTTAATTCATTTGTGTTTGTAGATGACTTATAATGGAAATAATAGTTCTACAAACACTCATATTCACTTTTATCACCAATTTGAAAAAATGCTTCAATATCATATTTTTTGGCTTCTGGGCTTGATGGAATTTCTGCAAAAACAGTCGGGACAGTCATGTTTTGAGGGACCAAAAGGGAATATTTTTAAAATATGTTTCCACCCTAGGTAGCCCTTGATTTCTACTTTCTAACCCAATTTGAATCACTCAATTTGGATTTGAAACGAAAAAGTTAGAACCAAAACATTGACCGGATGTCTAGTGGGCAGCTCAGGAACAGAGTTGGGACAGTCAGTTTTTTGAGGCCTAAATGAATGAATTTTTAAAACCTGTTTCTATGGTAGATTTCTCTATGAATCTAGTTTACAATGCAATTGGAATCACTCATTTTCGATATCGTATGGGGAATTTATGATCAAAATACTGACTGTCTATCGTAAATCAGCACCCTTAAAACTATGTCTTTCCGGTTGTTCCTTACAGTATTTGACCTATCAATTATTCTTGTCTTCAAAACCTGTTTCTATTGGAGATAAATAAATAAATATAATTTCATTTCCAATTTGAATCATTCGAATCCAACATCAAACGAAAAATTTATGCTTGAAATATCAACGGTTGGTCTAAGCTGGGTAATCGGAAATGACTCTGTTATGCAGGCTGTTCCAACTAAAATTGACATATCACATCATTGAAATTTTAAAACCTGTTTCTATTGCAAATAAAACTTTGAATTAGCTCTCATCTGGCTTTGGAATCACTCAATTTGGACCAAAAACAAAGAAGTTGTGA
Organism: Pinus albicaulis; assembly: GCA_034641835.2. Taxonomy (NCBI): domain Eukaryota; kingdom Viridiplantae; phylum Streptophyta; class Pinopsida; order Pinales; family Pinaceae; genus Pinus; species Pinus albicaulis. The sequence goes on from CM076574.1 coordinate 1,107,420,238, forward strand.
TTAAAACACTGCTGGTTAGTATGGTCGACCACTGCTCTCCCGCAGGTGACAAATAAATTTTACTTTGTTATTTTCTCTGTGGATTTGTTATACAGAGTAACTACTTGTTAATTTTTTTTTTTCATAATTCTTGGATTAAGGGAGCCCGTACACCTCTCTTTCTCCATGATTTAATGTTTTATTGCAGGTAGATACTCGTTTTTTGCAGGTCCTAAGAGAAAAAGAAGGTCAATTTATGGACGAGTGATTTTGAAAGAAATTTTAAATGAAACAAAGGAATTTCATCCAACTCATTACCCAACGGATTCATAATAGCAGAAATGAAGAATTGATTTCCATTTGAAGATTCATGTCATGTCTTTGCTGCCAAAACATTTTTCGAATAGATCATTTTTTTTACATAATATCATAGCTGTTGTAACTTAATTTATTTATTTACATACTGTCTTTTGTTGTTTCTTTTCTGATTTCTCTTATATTTTTTGTTTCAGGTATTGCTTCATTCAAACTATAACCCATCCTCAGCATCAATGCAGTGAACAACTAATTCATTCCTTGCATGCTTACATTTTATGCTTGTGCATTTTGTTGTTCCTTTTCTAAAGGGACATCATTGTGTGCATTTTTGTCGTTCCCGCTGTTCATTTTTCAAAGGGACATCATTTTTCGTTTTGCTATTCATTTTCCAAAGGAATAGCACTTTTTGGGTCAGCCGTTCATTTTGCTGTTCCTTTTTCACGGTTCATTTTGCTGTTCCTTTCCGAATGGAACAACACTTCTGCATTTTCACATTTTGCTGTTCTTTTTCGAAATGGAACAGTTGTTGTTCCTTTTCGAATGGAATAGTACTTCTGCACTTTCACGTTTTGCTGTTCCCTTTCGAAATGGAACAACACTTCTGCACTTTTCATTTTTGCTGTTCATTTTTCAAATGAACGGCACTTTTCATTTTTGCTGTCCATTTTCCAAAGAAACGGCATTTGCGTTTTTACACTTTTTGTGTGTATTTTTCCTTTTTGGTGTGCATTTCCTTTGTTGTTCCCTACAAAGAACAACACTTTTTTGAGTGTTTTTGCTGTTCCTTCAAATGAGCAACACTTTGGGAGTATTTTCGAGAGCAACCCTTTCTTCCTTTTGTGGGATTATTCCTAGTTCGTCTCAACCACATTTTACTGATTCTCTTTCATGGCATGAAGTACACTACTTTTATGAGGACAAGAATTATGGATTCTTTTGAAGCGAGTTATTATCATTCAAGTTATGATCTTTAACAGGGCAGTTCCTTGATGATAGATTCTTTTCAAAAAGGACACAATTATTTATATACTACTTTACTGCATTGTTTTCTGTTGAACATGATATTGATTGATCATCTTAATACCATGCTGGGTCCACCCTTCCTGGTTATAATCTGCTCCGTCTGTAATAAATGAGATTATGGGTATATTTTTTTCTATTGACATGTTCAACTTCTTCCGCCATCCTTGCTCTTAAGGAGTATTGAGCCTTCCTCTTTTTATCATAAAAATGTGTAATAACAACAAAATTTTGTTCACAGATGGAGGATAGGGGGTCTTATTACGAGCCAGCCTACCATGTTCATAAGGCTGTAACAAAGTGACATTCCCATTATGGCCACCACACCAGGGTTATGATCCATTGGATAGCCAAATTATCCTTGGAATAGGAGGTCTCATCACGAGCCGGCCTGATCACTTTTGCTACATCCTAGTGAATGGCAGTGTGGTTATCTGGTTACCAGCCAGCACACTGATCTCTTCTATAGAATAGCATTGGAACTCTCCATTTATAAATTGAGGATCCTGGCTCATATGGGTTAAAAAGCAACCCTGCCGAGGCTATGGACGCCTGCTGGCAGCAGAGGCTCTGCTTATGGTATTGAAGTTATATCTTATCGTCAATTATTACTATAATACCCTTTCTTATTATTTCTTTTTATCAGAGAAGTTATTTCCTTAATTGTTTTTTCCTTATTTTGAACCTTTACGCATGAGAAATTGTTTTATGATCAATCGCATCATTTTCAGCTAGAATACCGTCAGTAAAGCATATTTTTGGCATATTGCCTTCCTTTTTCTCTTTTCATAACTTATCATCAATCTAAAGCGTCCTATCTTTTATTCATAACTATCTTTATACACTCTGCTCTCATTATAACCATAACTCTCGTCGTCCTCTCATTGATATGTGTACTTTGTTTTATTTACTGCACTATTGTTCATTCCCTTGCCTTGCTCTCAGCACAACACCTTTCATATGCTTTATGGTCATGGAATTCCTTTTCCAATTGGAGGGGGGAATGTATGTATTATGGGATTGCATGTGATATGATTACTACACTCTGCCATAACTTGTTGATTTGATAAGTTTTTCTGATTGAACTTTTTGCATGCATCTTATCTATTGCTTACACTATGGATTCCAGAACATTGTATGCCAAATAGTGCTTTGTTTGCAGGAAAACAACAAGTATGGGCAGAATTCTATTCATAGCATGACCACACTATTGCACTTAATAGAAGAGGCTCGCGTACGTGAAAAATTCTTCAGACATGATGTGCTTACCTGGATTCCACCTTTTGTATCACTTTCAGCACCAACTCTGCCTACATCAGCTTCAACAACTGCCAGTCCATATATGTCATTCCACATTTTTGGAGGTAAAACTTGAGGTAAAATAGCATAATTTTCTGATTTATTACGAATTTAGGAGAATTTCATGAAAATCCATTTTGAGAATTATTTATCATCCTTCATTCCACATCTTTACCACTTTTCCTTTTTCAGCAGCATATCATTTTCGAGTATGGGGGAGTGTTCCTTTCATTCATTTCTTTCTTATGACCATGTTATTCATCTTCTTTATCATCCATTGCTATTCTTATTCACTCTCACCACCTCCCTTATTCCATGTTGTTTTACACCAAGCATAGAATTCAACAGCTGGTAGCAACCTCCTCTATTTTTTTTCTAGCATCGCATGAGGACATGCTAATTCTTCAGAGAGGGGGAGGAATTGCTACGCATGATGGATGTTTTCTGTTTTCTTTCTCATTTAAGGCATACAATTTCAGTGTAGAAATTGATTTCCATAATATTTTTAAAACTATGAACTCAATTCTTGTGATTTCCGGAAAACACAAAGGTATCATTAAAATACACAAACCCAAATCATTTCAAGTTAAATTGGTTCATAAAATTTCGGAAATCATGCACTCTCACCTACAACCATTTTGTTTATATCTCATGATCCGTGCATCAAAACGATCTGATTTTTGGATCATAGCGGCATTCATATATTACAAATCTACTTGCAACATTTCAACAAAATTTGGTTTGTAGTTTTTGGGAAAATGGTTAATGAAGGTTGTTGTTATTTATATCATATTTTGCTGCAACTTAATTGTTATGCCTTCATCAAGATTGTTAAAATTGAATATTCATTAATTGAGGAAGAATTCATTTGTTCTATCCATTTTATGAGCTGAGAGAAACAAATTTTATTGCTTGGTTAACACATGGGTTTTGTCTTTAAGTTGCATGAGGACATGCAACATATTCAGTTTTTGTTGCATATGGACATGCAATATATTCGGTGTGGGGGTGTGTTGGGCTGTGAATACAACCACTTTGTAACACTTATTTCATCCATTTTTACTCTTCTCTATTATATCATTTGTTATAATTTATCATTTAAATCCATTTTATAAATGATTTATGCTCTTATGGATGAATATTATTTATCTTCCTTTATTTCTAATAAATTGATGATTATGAATGATTTTATCAATGAAAGTTTAATAAGTTGGTTATAACATTATTCACCATTTTTAGCCTCCAAGGTAATTTCCAGATTGAAGATTTGATCATTAAAAGTGCCAACTCAGAAATGCGCTGGAATAAGGAGTGACAGTTTTGCGGTTGAGATTTTGAGCAAATGAAGACGAATCTAGAAAATCCGGAACATGGGTTTTGTTTAGAACGGACCCAATTAACTTTAGCGAAGAACGGTTTGCCAAAATTCGACTTGTACTAAGAGAAACGAAGGGTTTTTTGAGCACGATTTTCTCAGATTTGTTGTTGCGGCCGTCCTCCAAATCTCAGCTGCAAAGCCAAATTCGTCTTGCTCTTGTTGAGAGATGGATGGAAATATATCTTCTTGTTGATCAATTGGTTGGAAACAATCCAATTTTGTAATAGAATCATGTTGTAATTATCTCTATTGTAACCACTCTCTGCTCTCTTTGTATTTAAATTAGAACAGAGATCAGAGAGGGGGGATGACTTCAGGGATGGATTCGAATGATGGAATTGAGGATGAATTAGAGATTCAGAATTGAGGATGGAAGAAAGAATGGATAATGGTTGAGAGATGGAGCGATTTCTTGTTGTAATCCACTATAACTCTGCTTTGATATTTTAATATAAATCTGGTTACCATTCATTCTTTTCATTCTGAAGTAGCCCAGCAGCATCCACTGGTGGCTAAGGGCCCAGCCTCTAGTGGATTGTGCTGCTACTGTATATTATATTCTTTTGTTTTATGCATGGTTTGCTTATCAGTTTTATTTGGTAATCTGGTATGTTCTATTATTTTACATCATAGCTCTGTCACGTAATCTCATTTTCTGAGACAGAAATATCATATCGATTTTGCAACGCATTGCTGTTTCTTTAAGTGCTGATATAAATGGTTTTTACAGGATACCGTTGCTATTCAATTATGGAATGTCTGTGTTGTAACATTTGGCCATTGGTATTATTGAATTCATCTTAGAAATTATATTTCCTTTCGATTGTTGAATTTATGAACGTTGCTGCTCCATTCTAAAAGACAGTCGTATTATTTATAACTAAGACTGACAAGTGGATTACCAAGATCAGATTGCTATTGAGGTGTGCCGTGTGTTAAGTTATTATGCATTTGTATTTGACTTTCCATCGTTGTTTCATATTCATTATTAGTTAATGGTGTTCTATTTCTGCGCGTTGTTCAATTCATCTTTAAAGATAGGGGATTGCTATCCGATTTCTGTAGGACATAATTATTGCATTTATTCTTGTAGACTAAAGGGTTGTTTCTTATTAAATTCAGCTGCTATTATAATTTCCTAGTCACTGTTCCATTCCTTATCTGCTGTTCCATTTCCTGTTATTCGCATTATCTTTGCTTTGGTGTGCAGAATGATCTGAAACTGTAGTGGGCATTGGCATTTGCTGTCTAGTCCCCAGATTAATGATCTGTTCCTTGATTACTTTTGGTTACATCAGTTTCCAAAGGGATGGGATATTGTTGTCGAACCCTTGACTGATACATTGCTTATTTTTCCGAATGAATGATTTAGGCTTCAAGGTATTTTGTTGTTGATTTCTGAATGAATGAATGATTGTCTTGTTCCGGTTTGATTTTAATTGCATCAATATCCAGAGGAATGAGTTATTGCTACTGTATCCTCGATTGATGGTTGTTTGAGTGAATGATTTAGTTTAGAACATTTCAGTTTCTTGCTGTTCCAATTAGATTTTGTTTCCGGCTTTCATTTACTTTTGCATTTTAAGCACTATACTGCAAAACATTACTCCTGAGTAAATAGCCGCCTCAGACTAGTACACTCTTGAAATAAAAAGTCGTCCCTGGGTTGACAATTAATGTGAGGTAATTAGGAGGTACAAAAGACACCTTTTATAAGCTCCACACAAGGGTTCAAAAATGTATAAGGAGTTTACACTAACGATAATAAGGGACTATACTAGTAATATAGGGACCTAACATGCCCCTCTCCTTCAAAAAAGTGTTGTCCTCAACGCTTGAGTAGCTCTGGGTGCTTCTGTATAAAATTCTGATCCTCCCATGTAGAATCTTCGGTGGGTAAGTTCTTCCACTTGATGAGATACTCTGAAATTGATCGGTTCCGTAGCTGTCGAGTTCTTGTTTCCGTGACCGCTTCAGGTTCCAATATTATTTTTCCTTCCTCATCAAGTTCTGGCAATATTGTTTGAACTGGAAGATTTTCACCTATAACCTTCTTTAAGCATGAAACATGGAAAAATGGATGTACTCGCGAAGAAGCAGGAAGCTCCAATTTGTATTCCATAGAACCAATATTTTGCAACACCTTGTAAGGACCATAGTACTTTGGTGATAATTTATTATCCTTCTTAGCTTGCTTGAGGGACATTTGTTTGTATGGTTGCAGCCGTAAAAATACCCAATCTCCTACATCAAAACTTCTGTTGCTGCGATGTTGATCTGCATGTTGTTTCATTCTATTTTGTGCCAAATTCAGGTTATCCTTTAAGAGTTGGAGAACTTCTTGCTGATGCTCGATGTGATCTTCCACTGCTTGAACCTTCGAATTTTCCCTTAAAGATGATGTGATGGATGGTGGATGATATCCATAAAGTGCCATAAATGGGGTCATTTTTGCTGCGGTATGGAAGGAAGTGTTATACCACCATTCAGCAAGAGGTAACCACTTGACCTATTGTGTTTGTTTATCGGATACAAAACAACGAAGATATCCTTCCAAACATTTATTTACTATCTCAGTTTGACCATCAGATTGAGGATGATAAGATGAGCTATGAGCTAATTGAGTACCCAAACAAGAAAATAACTCCGTCCAAAAATTTCAGTAAAAATGGGATCTATGTCGCTCACAATAACCCTTGGGCTTCCATGTAGCTTTTGAATTCTGTCCATAAATGTAGTAGCAACTGTACTTGCTTTAAATGGATGAGATAATGCACAAAAGTGTGCATACTTGGTAAGTCTATCAACTACCACCATGATGACACTCTTTCCTTCGGACTTAGGTAAACCTGTGATAAAATCCATTGAAGTCTCCTCCCAACGTTGACTTGGAATGGATAAAGGTTGTAGAAGTCCTGGGGTCTTAATTGTTTCCACTTTATTCTGCTGGCAAACCAAACATTCCGCCACAAACTTTCGAATATCAGATTTAAGGCCATCCCAAAAAAATTCTTTCTTCACCCTTTGGTAAGTTTTTAAAAATCCCGAGTGTCCTCCTAAAGGAGAAGTGTGCAATTCCAGAAGAATATTTTGTTTTAGTTGGGAATTCTTACAAAGATATAAGCGATATTTGTACCATAAGGAATCATTTTTCCAACTAAATGTATCAGATGTACTAGGATCTTGCTGCAACTTTTGAATGAGTGTCCATACATCTTTTTCCTTCTTCCATTCATCTCTTGCTTCGGTTATCCAATCTGGTTGGATAATAGAAATGGCACAAAGCAATGCTTCCACCACTTATTCTTTCTTGAGAGTGCATCTGCAACAACATTAAGCTTTCCTTTTTTGTAGATTATTTCAAAGTCATAACCCAACATCTTTGTGACCCATTTTTGCTGCTCTTCTGACGATAGTCTTTGTTCCAAAAAAGTGTTTAAGACTATCATGATCAGTTTTTACCTTGAAGTGTCTTCCCATTAGGTAAGTTCGCCATTTCTTTAGTGCATGTAGTATTGCTAACATTTCCTTCTCATAAATAGGTTTCCGTAAATACTTTCCTTTGATTGGACGACTTTCAAAAGCAATGGGTCTTCCTTCCTGCATTAAAACTGCACCAATTCCATTTCCTGAGGCATCACATTCCACAATAAAGGTTTTTGTGAAGTCTGGCGTAGCTAAGACCGGTGCATGGAACATTGCCTCCTTAAGACGTTCAAAGGCCTTAGTTGCTTCAGGAGTCCATGAAAATGCATCTTTCTTCAATAATGTTGTTAGAGGTGCTGCTATTCTCCCATAATTCTTAACAAACTTGCGATAATACCCTGTTAACCCGAGAAATCCTCGCAACTGCTTTATGGTTGTGGGGACTTTCCATTCCTTAATGGCTTTAATTTTATTAGGGTCTACTTTAACACCCTCATGAGATACAATATGACCCAGATATTCCACCTCTTGTACTCCAAAGAAACATTTGGATGTTTTTGCATATAATTGTTTCTCCTGCAATAGTTTGAGCACCCTGTCAACATGTTCAACATGATCCTTCCAAGACCTGCTGTAGATTAGTATATCATCAAAAAATACTGGCACAAATTTTCTAAGGAAGGGTTTGAAAATGGAATTCATCAACCCTTGAAATGTAGAAGGTGCATTGGTAAGACCAAAAGGCATGACCAGAAATTCATAATGACCCTCATGAGTTTGAAATGTTGTTTTTGGAATATCTTCAGTCTTCATTCTAATTTGATGATATCCTGAACGAAGATCCAACTTGGTAAAATAAATTGCTCCATGTAATTCATCCAATAATTCATCAATCACAGGAATGGGAAATTTGTCTTTAATGGTGAGCTTATTGAGCTCCCTATAATCCGGACACATTCGCCATGATCCATCCTTCTTGTGTACCAAAACTACGGGAGCAGAGAAAGAACTTTGACTAGGTTGAATTATACCCGCCTCTAACATTTCTGCAATCATACGTTCAATTTCTCTCTTTTGGAAGTAAGGATATCTATAAGGCATGATGTTTGGAGGAACACTTCCTGGAATCAAATGAATAGCATGATCATGATCACGAATAGGTGGGAGTCCTTTGGGAGTTTCAAACACCTTGGAATGATTGTCCAAGACTTCTTGGAGATCTGCAGAAATAGATGATTTTGATGTTGGAACTTCTAGTGAGCATAATTGTGCAATTACGCCTCGTTGTTCTTTCTTTAGAAGCTTTGTCATGACATTAGAGCTTATTATCCTTCCTGGCTTCCCTTCAATACCCCGTAATTCGACTTCCTTTCCTTCTGAAAAATTTTTCAAGAAAAGTTCTTGAAAATTAAAAGCTACCGTCCCCAAAGATTGTAACCATTGTACTCCTAGTACAACATCAACACCTCCCATAGGAATGGAAAGCATTGGACTAGTCAATACATATTCCCCCATGGTTAGCTTGATATTATGGCATTTTCCGGAGCAATTTATAGTTCCTCCATTTGCAACCATCACTTGACATTCTGGTGTTGGGTATAGGAAACAATTTAATTCCTTGGCTACCTTACAATGAATAAAATTATGGGTGCTACCTTAATCAATCAACACTATTACCTTTTTCTTCTTGATTTGTCCTTGTATCTTGAGAGTTTGAGGAGTGGTAATTCCTGCCAGTGCATTACACGATATGGTCGGATTCATTTCTTCCTCTTCTAGGGTTGGTTCCTGGTGTATATCCTCTTCTTGTTCATTTTCTTCTTCCTCTTCACAATCTATATAAAATAATTTATTCTCAGCACACTTATGATCTTTAGTGTATTTACTATCACAACTGTAGCAAAGCCCTTTTGCTCTTTTTTCTTCCAATTTTTGTGGTGTCAACCTTGTAGGTTGTGGAAATCTAGATGTAGCAACACTTCCTTCTTTATAGAATTGAGTGGTAGGCTTCCTTGTCGCCATTATTTTACATTCAAATTTTCTTGCCAACCTGAATGCCTTCTCCAATGAATCCAGTTCCAAAACACGAACTTCATGTTGGATGTTATCCTTTAAAGTGCCTATGAAGAGATCGATCCTGTGTTCCTCTGGAATATCAGTTACCCTTATATTCAATTTTTGGAAGTCCTCAATGTGCCGCCCCACTAAACCCTTTTGTTTGAGATTTATCAATTGGCTAAAGAAGGTGTTGCTCTTTGTATCCTCATAATGTGCTATCATTTCCTCCGTAAAAATTGACCAAGTGACAATTTTTTTACGGGAGCAAAGCCATCGATACCATACAAATGTATTTTATTCTAAATGTAAAGTTTCAATGCGTACCTTTTGTGTGTTTTTCACGTTATGGAGATCAAAATATTGCTCCATCTGTAGTATCCATGTTACAGGATCCTTTCCATCAAACTTCCTCATATCCATTTTTGGAATATGGTGGTTCTTCCCGCCAACATTGGAGGTTATGAAATCACGATTAACATTTATTTTGTTCTCATCATGAGGTTCTTCTACTATATTTCCGCCATTAGGAATCGTTTCTTGTTTTAAGCTTGTCATCAAGCCTTCCATGTATGCTTTTAGATCATTCTTCATGTTTTCCATGTTGTCTTTCGTGTTTTCATTGATCTTAGCTTCCATGTCATCAATCGTAGTTTCCATGCCTTTCTTCAAAACTTCCATTTCATTTTTTGTTGTTCTTTGCGAGAGCGAAATTTGTTGCACTTGTTCTTGTAATTTTGATATGTCATGTTGCCATTCTTCGTCTTCATGAGTCATAGTAGAGCCTTCTAAAGGCTTAATGGGAGTTGAATTCTTTTTAGGGGCCATTTTAGAATCCAATACTGATATCTATTCTAAAATATTCCCTTGGACTCAATTCAACTTGATTCTTCAAACAAGACTTATGCAATTTCGGAAAAAAAAATACACACCTTTTACTTGCTTTTTAGGAGCTCTGTATTGAAATTGAATTATATTTGTAATTTAGAATATTCAATATCTGAACTTCACTTCTGTAGTAACCTTCTAAACTGTCTTTCAAATGCCACAGGTATGATCTAATTTGGATTCTTCAAGACAAAGTTATTTCCAATCTCCCACAATGACCCAATTTTGGACTGGTTCAGTAGAGCTAACTTGTACGAATTTCCAAGTGTCACTATTTTATCCTTAGTCTCTGAAATTGATAGAAAAGAAACTTCCGTCCGTGTGATTTCAACCACTTTTTACGGCACTCCAATCTGATGCCCAGAGAGAGAGTTATTGAACTTTTCCCACGATCACCTCTTTGAGATGAAATTCAGGAGCCTGAAAAAGCACTACCTTCCATAGATCATATCTCCAAAAATATTACGAACCAAGTTCTGAACTTTTTTGACGAATTTCCTCAGGATTTCAGCTTTACACCATATGAATTTCCAATTCTGAACCTTCGTAGAAATTTTTTTATAGCGCAAATGCCACGATGACCTGTTTAGGAGCCTGAAAAAAGACCTAACTTCCACAGATCATATCTCCGAAAATATTGCGAACCAAGCTCTGAAATTTTTAGACAAACTTCCTCAAGATTTCAGCTTCGCACCCTAAAAATTTCAGCTTCTGAAGCTTCGTAGAAAAAAAGTTATAGCGAAAATTCCACGATGACCTGTTTGGAGCAGCGAAACCCTAGAATCCAAAGCTCTGATACCAAATGTTGTGTAACCAGCTCCAAAAATAGAAGAAAAGAGATATCAACGTCTTAGAAATAAGCCACTTCGAGGGGGAAACCTCCAATACATTACATAAATGAACAATTCTTGGATGATACAATTTACAAAACCTCCTTTCTATATATAGGAGTCCATGGGGGCCATAATGTAATCCTAGTGGGCCACAATGTAATCCTAGCCGACCTAACAATAATAATTTAAGGGCACAATAATAACAAAATGAGGGTTACAAGGGTTCAATAATAACAATAAGGGGGTTACACTAACAATAATAAGGGACTATACTAGTGATATAGGGACCTAACACTTTTGGGCCTGCACACATGCGACTCGCTGCTGAAGATTTCGAATCCTTCAGGCTACTCAATGTACACCTCTTCCTCAATGATCCCATTAAGGAACACAGTCTTCACATCCATCTGATGAATGTGCCAACCCATCTGTGCTGAGAGAGCAAGGATGGTCCATATGAAGAATACCGTGCGACAGGTGCAAACGTTTCTTCATAGTCAATCCCCTCGATTTGTGAGAAGCCCTGGGTAACAAATCTTGCCTTATAATTCTCGATGATCCCATCAACAACTTGCTTTACCTTGTAGATCCATCTTGATCCTACAACTTATTTACCCATCGGCCTTGGAACAATCTCCCAAGCATTGTTTCTGAAAATGGAGTCATACTCCTCCACCATGGCATCTACCTATGTGGGCTCCTACACTGCTTCTTCGAAAGAAGATGTCTCTGTCATGATACACTTTCTCATAAGAGCCATGTATCCAACAAATCAGTTAGGTGACTGTCTCTGTCTGCGCTGTGATGTAGGAACTCCTACATTCTGTGCTGCATCAACCTTTATTCTCTCAGCTTCTGTGGTATGCTTTCTACCTTGTCTGATGTTTGGTTCTGCATGAGTGGACTCCTCCACTCCATGAATCTCCTCCTATGGTTGATCCACATCTAGAGGCTCATCTTTGGGAACAAGAATTTCTTCCTCTGCATGCAAGTGTAGCACCCTCTCAAGCGACAACTTCATGGCTTTCTCCTCATTGAATTTTATATCCCGTCGTACCACAGTCATCCGAATGTTTGGCAAATACACACAATAATTATGGGGTGTTTCTATGTACCCCACAAATATCCTAACTTTTGCAGTTGGCTCTAGCTTCTTCTCGGCATCCTTTGTCACATGAATGTAAATAGATGATCCAATAATCTTCAAATGAGAAATATCAGGCTTCTTACTAGTAAAATATTCTTCGGGTGTACTCATGCCAAGTACTCTATGAGGACAACGGTTTTGCACATAAACTGCAGTGTTGCATGCTTCTGCCCACAAGTGCATCGGTGGGCCCTGGTCATGCAACATAGCTCGTGCAACACCCACGATCATTTTGTTCTTCCTCTCTATGACCCCATTCTGTTGTGGGTTATGAGGCGTTATGAGTTCTCTTCGAATTGCTTCTTTGATACAGGAGTCTTTGAATTCACCCGAGATATATTCACCACCATTATCGCTTCGTAGAGCCTTCACTTTCTTCCTCGACTCCTTCTCCACCAATGCTTTAAACTCACAGAACTTTGAGAATGTTTTTCTCTTCTTTTGCATGAAGAAGATCCATCATCTACGAGAATAGTCATCAACAAATATAACATAATACCTGTGTTTTGTTGGTGAAGCAACCGAGAAAGGTCCACACACGTCTGTGTGAATTCTCTCAAGGATCACCATAGCATGGTTCTCCTTCTCATGAAAGGTGGTCTTCACAAAATTACCCATAGTACATCCCTTGTACTAATCTGAGTGTGCAAGAGTGCCCTTAGGAAGTCCAGTAGAAATCTACTGCAAAATCTTCAAAGCGCCATGGTGAAGATGGCCCAATCTCCTGTGATATAATTCGCCCTCATCCCAGCTCACCACTTCTTCTGCTTTGCCCATCATTACAGCGCAGCCATCTACCTCCAACTTGTAGAGATTCTTAACTCGAATCCCTATCCTCTTGGTTTGACCCGTTTTTTTATGTCGTAGGAAATATTTTCCATCGCTAAAAATAATGTCATAACCTTTGTCTTCCAACATTGCGACCGAGACCAAGTTCTTATTCAGACCTGGAACATGCATAAGTTATTTCAACATAAATGTATTACCTAACTCTCTCTCAAAGGTAATGGTCCCAATGTTGGTCGCACTGTATTGACCATCGTCGCCCATCTCTATATGCATTTGGAGGTCCTTCTCCTCCAAGTCACTAAACAACTCCTTGTCTCTTGTCATATGGAAAGACACACCACTATCAAGACATCACACTGATCCCATTGCGCTTGAAACCAAGCATGCGATCAAGGAGAAATAAAGTTCAAATTGCGAGGCTAATGCCTCACCTGCTGCAGCTGCAACAACCTTCTTGTTCTTCTTCTTCTGTGGGTAGCTAGTGGAGAAATTCCCATGTTCGTGACAGTGAAAACACTTGCTTCTTGCCTTTAGCCTCAAATTTTTAAGGGAATTTATTCCCCTTCCCTTTCCTTGCTTTTCCATCCAAATCACAATTCTCTTCATCTTCATTCTTCAATGAAGAGCCATCCCTGATACTTCGCCTTATGTCCTCTTGCACAAGATCCGACCAAAGTCGCTCCCATCCCGGCAGTTTCTCCCGTCCATTGACAGAGTCTTCGTAGCTATGCCAAATCTTTGGAAGCCCAAGGAGAGCCAAGATCACCAAGTCTTCATCATCAAAAATAATCCCCACACTGCCCAATTCATCCTTGCAGTGGAAAAACTTCGTGAGATATTTTGGAATAGTGTCGCCCTTCTCCATTTTTATTTTTCTGAACTTATCTTTAAGCGCAAACTTCCTCTGTTCACTTCTTCTTTGGAAAAAATCTATCAAAGCCTTCCACATTGCAAATGGAGTGGATTTCCCATGAAGGATGGACACAATATGGTCCTTCACACCTTCCAATAGAATTCTTCTTGTCTTTTCTACCTTCTTTTTCCATGTGTCAAGTCCTGTAGCATCACTAGAATCTGGCTTAGGAACATCACTATCGAGAAACTCCTTCAGTCCATTATCCTCCAACACCACCTCCATCCTATCGTTCCAAGCTATGTAATTTGAGCTGCCATCAAGCGCATACTCCAATCGCAACCCATTTAAAGACATTTCAATGTATAATCAACTATCACAATAAGCATTTTCTGCAACAAATTCGAATTGTCCACCAGCACAAACTCAACAATTCTTAACAATTGCAATCTTCAAGTATTAACACTGCTCTGATACCATGTATAAATTATATAACATATGCATTATATATCCAGATTCTCCTGATCTAACAATATTTAACTTCTTGCTAAATACAAAATCCTTCCACTGTTAATCTTTTGTGGGAATTATAAACTCAATTGCAAACACATGAAGCAATAAAAAAAATCGCACATAACACAGTTGTTTAATGGGAAAGCCTGAAGCTGAAAACCCAAACTATCATATATTATGTATCATGGAGATCATGTAACAATCTCATACAAAGCTTAGTACATCAAGCTCTCAGTACAATCAATCGTCACGCACTAACAAGATGAAATTTGCAAATCCATGCACTGATTTCTGCCCTCCTGATAGCCTGCCTCCACTATGCAATCCCTGCTGAAGAATAGCTCTAAATGAGTTTGAATTACCCTTGCCTTGACTGCACAATCCTCATTGTAAAATCCAATGTGTGTGTGATGCAATCAATGCATCACTATAGTCACAATGGATAGTCCATCTCACCCTTTCACCTATCTCTCCACTGGGTCTCTATTGGAACTGACATGCACTGTAGTTAACTGTTGTATTTGTTCAATTGATTAATGAGTTATTATTTGTGAATTAATTAACTAATTAATTCACTCCACTCTCACTAGTGTATCATTTAGTTAGACTAGATACAACTAGCTCAACAGAGTTTAACTCCAAAAATTGAGTTAAATTGAATAAAAACTACATGAACTACTCTTCCAACTCTGTCATAACTTTGCCACTTTAGTTCTAACTAATTCCTCCATGCATGAAACACCAGTCAACCCTAGGAATTGCATAATTCCTTCAGCCCACTAATTTTCCAAACCTGTTCACTGAAATAAAGTGCTCCAAGAGAATAAGTTGTTGTTTATTGTTGAATTATTATTAAGAGCTAATAATAATCGACATGCATCTATTTTTAGATCGACGATCTATAAATAGACTTCGCCCAATATTCTAAAAATATAATTTCATCTATTTTTCCAACTTGACCAACCATCCACAAATAACATCCTACAACTTCTGAAATATGATCACCATGTCTAAAAATAGGCATATTCTAAAAATAGATATAGTCTAAAAATAGACTTGCACCTAAAAATAGCCTGTGGGCCCACTTAGTAAAGGCGACTATTTTTCACTAAGATCATCATCTTGTTAAATCTCAACACACCGTCAAATTTTTTACCTTGCATGTACCGAGACTTACATGACATTATGAAATATATTGGAATGGAGTATCAAGTTATTCATGCATGTCCTAATGATGATATTCTCTATTATAAAGAACATGCGTCGAAAGACAATTGCCCAAAATGTGATGAGAGTAGATATCAAACCGATGAAGTAACAAAAAAGGTGCCTCTCAAGGTTCTTTGTTATATTCCATAATTCCACGTCTGTGACAATTATTCAGGTGCAAAAGCATAGCACAATTTATGGATTACCATGCAACAAAAAGAAGTCAAGATGGTGTTCTTCGAATGCCTGCAGATGGATCTGCATTTACGAATATAGAGGAAAGATCACCAGAGTTTAAAGAAGAACCTCGAAATATTAAGCTTTCATTAGCAGCTAACGGAGTAAAAAAATCTCCAAGGGTTATCTCAAGTGGTAGTGAGCCAATACGTGGTCCTTTCCGTTGTGGGAGGTCACGGGTTTGATCCTTGAGTCTTTGGGGTCAAGCGCCACTTATTGCGTTGAACGGTTTACCATGCGTACCATCCAGAAATTCTGGGGAAGTACGCCTGGGTTTCCCGTGAACTTTGTTTGTGAAGAAAAAGAAAGAAAAAGCTAACGGAGTCAATCCACTTGGAGAGCTAAGATTTATTTACTCGGCGTGGCACGTTTTTTTTATCAATAATAACTTTCCTCCTTATATGTCAATAAAGAGGGAGCACATAATGTTGAAAATGATTGTTCCAGGTATTATTTTGTTTACAATAAATATATATTCATTTACACAATAACATATTATGATTTGTCTTGTTTGTTTCATACTTATGTCTTATATTTTTGTGTTTACTCATATATGCTCAATCATGTCTTATAATTATGTCCAATTTTTTTTTGTTACTCATATAATTGGGAATTATGTACTATATGTTCAATCAATTAGGTATGTACCAGGTCAAAAATATGAATGTATATGTCGAGCCTCTGATTGATGAGTTACCGGATTTATGGAAGGGCATCACTATGTATGATATCTCCATACCAACATCACAATGTATGATATCTCCATGAATGGTACTGGTAAGAGTTACAACTGAGAAAGAGTATAACCAATACAAATAAGGTACTATGAGGAATACCTGTAGTGGTGTAACTCTATTCTGAGGTGAGTTCTTAGCTGGAAGGAGACAGAAGAGCCATTGTTGAAGAGCGGAACCGTCGGAGAAAGTAGGAACAAATGAGATCATCGACAAGGGTTTGGGGGAGGGGTATTACCCTAACCACCACTCAACCAATCTGAGCCATTGATTCAAGGAGGGAATCAATCTGAACCATTGAATCCACCTTAATCAATCTTGACCATTTATTTTCCACTTGCACTAATCTCCATGTAGTGTGGGATAGCTGGACTCCAAATAAAATGTAGAAATTTGCTAAATAATGAATATTTATCCACTGAGATTATCCTGGTCACACACTAATTTGAATTCATGTATAACACATAACCTCTTCTACAATTGATCAACAATTTGCGGAAATAGAAACAGTCGCATGCGCACATAAACACAATATGTAATGGGGAAAGCTTATAGCTGAAAACCCCCAGCTATTTT